>OY365813.1:6892947-7377947 GCA_959347315.1 Bimastos eiseni | reverse complement strand
AACGTCTCTTATCTGTATATTATTATTATTATTATTTTTATTATTTGGTCAACTTACAAATGTATTTACTTGGATCAGTTCAGCTTGCCATTTCACTACTAACCGTCGGCAGTCTCGCTGGGCGCTCATTACATTTGGAGATTACGATTACGTAATATAAATTATGTCACTTTTAACAAACGTTGCCGCCTAGCGAAAGAAGGAGAAAAGTGTACCTTAGTGAACCTTAGTGAAAAGTAAACCTTATAACGCTGTTATAAGCTCTGCGTCCCAGTGTGGTCGCCATTTCTATACAGACGCCGCCGCCGCCTAGCAAAAGAAGAAAAGAAGTCAACTTTAGGAGGAAAAGGGACTCGAACTCGGTTCTCAGTTCTGCGTCCCAGTGTCTTGAACTGTGTTCACCACTACTCTATGCAATTAATTCTCACCTGATAATGCCGATGCTTAGCTAATTATCGAACCTTTCTTATATTTTGACAGATGCTTTTTATGGGGGTCGTACTTTATGCACCAGCACTCGCTCTCAGTCAAGGTGAGATTATCCACTTAAAAACTTATATGTAGAAAGTATTTTTTCGAAGCCAGAGTTACGTATTGTCTCTTGTAAAGACTCTTGTAAAGATCCACATGAATGGCCATAATATATGCATACTTAATACGAGCTTCTGTGTTACATCTGAATACGTCCTGTGTTCAGAGGAGAGAGGACGGTGTCAGGAGGTTCTCAATAAGAATCTATCTTAATTTAACTTGTTTTATTGTGTTGTCCCAAATGTCATAATTTTTGTTTCATCGAGGTTCATAACTAATCCGCGCATTTTTACTTCCGTGCTCACTCTCTGCTCAAACACCTGCTCAGATTCTTCTAAGGCTTCTTCTAAGGTTAACATTCCATGAATGGATTCTCCGTTTTCCTCATCTTTTACTCTAGGCCGATCCATTGTCCTCTCCAGATTCATAATAAACGCGGTAGATGACCCTTTGGTGGCCTTGTCTCATACCTGTACCTGTCCTAATTGGTCCTTGAACTGCAATGTGGCCGTTGGTCCTTTGACTTATATCTTATATCACTTTTGTCTGACAGTTGTACCGACGAAAAGATGTTGGCAAGTGGGTGATCGTTGTCAGAGTGCTCTGATAGAACCGATAAATATTCAGGAAGTTCCCTTCCCATGCATGAGAAAGGCCACAAAGCTCTCCAGCGTGTATGGCGATGATTTCATTGTGATATTGCCGAGCTATGGGTTCAGTTTATGATGTTCATCCACAATACTATGCAGGGGCTTCTACACGCATGTCAGAGGAAGTAGACTGCTTCCAATTCAACCTTGAGGGATAACATTCAGTGACCCTGGGGGAATAAATATAATTTTTTAAGTAATTAAAATAATATTTTAATTAGAGAAATTAATGCAGTTAATTGCCGGCTTGATCTTGATGCTATATAACTGCTAGAACAGCCTTCTTTCGTGAGGATTATTGCTTGAGAGAATCGATCGTGCGCATAACACCTTATCATATGTACAGCAACTCCTGTCGATCAAGAAGGTCTTGATAATAGAGGAAATTTTCGGTCACATTAATTATTGCTGCTGCCGCTATAACAGCAGCAAGAAGGAAACAACGGTGTTGCTAGGTTACTATGTAGAAATGGACAACTAAGGACTATACTTTCTGAGATGAAGACCGGCGCGATTGTCAAACTGATGGCAGCGTTTTCTAAGGGCACAAGCGATGTTCTGTTCGGGAGACAGTTCATGAATGTGACTTTGTGAAATGGTTCTTGATTCATTGAGAGTAGCAGTCATAGACATTGACCTGGTTGTGGGAAAAGGTCATGATGGAGCTTGAAATGTTCGGGGAAATATTAAAGATTTAAGACGAAGATCTAAGCAATAAATTCTAAAGCATTAGCCTATACAATTTGGTGCCAATGCGGCAATGCCATGGATCATTACTTCAGCCTTGTCATGTAAGCAACAGTTTCGAGTTGTCCTAAAATCAAGAAAACTCTCGGGATATTGGCAGAATTCAAATGTGTTTTCTTCCGGGAACAAGAGAGGTGCTATCTTTGTGGCAAAAACGCAAACTGAAGCGAGTTGCCTGTGCAAGATGGAATAGTAGACAGACTGCAGTTGATATGACAATCTAATGTTTCAGTACAGTAGGCCGACTATCCATCGTTGAAACCCCCTCTCTCACGGGTGAAGACTTAGCACAACAGTTTCTAGAGCCAGTGACTTCTCATCATTAGGCCTACTCTGTTTTCCACAATTGCGAGGCATCTGTCTGTAGATCTGTGTTAATCTGGCAATGGCAGCCAAGTTTATGTCAAACTGTAGAGCAAAATTTGAATCTGTGCTGCCTCTGCATCACGTCACTTGGCAGCTTTTACTGCAGAAATCAACTTCATTTGCGAAAGACCATCTCTTTGACGTTAACATTGACGAAGAAAGCAAGAGGAAGCTCGTGATGTATAGTGAGGTTTGCAGCGATAAGACTAATAATGGAGACGAGATAATTCGGCTACACATGTGCGTTCCTGGCCAGTACTGAATCAGATAGGCATATGCATGCAGATGCGATACAGATTCGGCGATGACAAGACGGCATTGTTGACAATAATGTCATTTTTTACCAGCAACCTCAAAAAGGTATCTTGTATCAGAACTCACTATGATCTGCAGTATCAATCTCTATGTTGTGGTACTTGAGTAGTTGAGTATAGTGATGTTAGAGAAACACAAATACACAGCACTCCTTGCCACAGCAAGAAAGTCAAACTATACCTGTTGCAGCAAGACTGATCGCAGGAAGTGCTGTGACACTCGTGACAAAGAACCAACAGATGAGGAAGAAACCGACGATGAAAACGAATTGACAGGGTGGAATCAACATAGCTACATAATCGAATTCATACTCTCAGTCATCTGAATATCTTCTTAACATTCTACAATTGTACTGGATCTTAGTCACTTTACCAGTAACTATATGTTCCGTAGAGCGTGCACTCAGAAGGCACATCATCAAAAGTCGCCAGCGGTCAACCAGATGCTATGATTGGACGAATGCACTATACCGAATTATTTAAGCTGAAAAAGAATAACATCTTTATAGCTATATTTGCGAGATGAGTGACCAATATAAACGAAATATTGTCACTGTCTAGGTTCCAAAAAGTTACTCAAAATAAGTGAATCTCCCAGCATATATGCATATATAATATATATATATATATATATATATATATATATATATATATATATATATGATTTGTTCTATCAAAAGCAGGCTTATGCCGCAGAACATAATTTCGATAAAACGGCCAAAAATAACATGCAGGGTCAATAATGTGTTTTGAGTTTTAATCAAATTCGAATCACAGATTTATTACTTTATCCCAGAAAATGATTTCGGGGTGAAATCTTGTGTTCTATTCCGCTACAATCACATTATTGTAGAAGATTCTGACGAAAGTAAATGAAAGCCAACAATTTTAATGCGATTTTCTCGGTTTCGGTAGTCTTGTGATACAAGACTTCAATTTAGTATATCAACGGTTCTACTGGAGATATTTCAATAATTTTTGCACTGTTAGAAAAGCGATTTAATATTTATATATAAAATGATATAATCTCAATTTCGCCAAAATGCGACTTTGGCCTGCTTTTGATAGAGCACCTCAAATATATCGAATTCTGAAGTCTTATAGATAGACCCACTAGGCCTAATCATTGGGAAGAGTAGGTTTTGCCTTGAAATTCAATACCATAAATTGCGAATATTGCATTGTCTTCATTTTTACTTTAGTGAGTGGTCTGGATGTTTGGCTGTCCATTGTCGTCGTTGGAGCTGTGTGTACATTCTACACAAGTCTGGTAAAAAAATTAATAGTCATCTGATAGTAATCGTAGATTGAATCAAAAGGACCTAATGAACAACGAACTTGAACGAAGAGCGCGCACATATGGTCTATAATCCAGGGACCAGTTGAAGTTAATCTTGATCACGATGATCAACTGTTGTTCAGCTGAATTTCATCATTAAATCCAACAATCATTTGCATTTTCTCTTCATCGCGATGATCAAACGATAAGTTGGAGTTTATCTTCGACTGGAACACTGACGTTATTGAATTTCAGAGATCACAGTGTTGTCCGAAACTGCGCATAATCGGTGATTCAAGGATCGAGAGCAAAAGCAAATTCGGGCGCAGTTCCATTAACCTCGTGCTTCAATCTACGATTATCTTTTTTCATATGTTTAGACGCCGCTAAATAGCAAATTTTGGTCTCACAGTTTCACGTATTTTAGTACGATATTTAGGCATACTTGTGCGTGCACGTTGATATTTTGTTTATTGCCATAATCCATATATATAAATATATATATATATATATATATATAGAACGTCCGTCGAACCGTTTAGATTGCAACTCATCAGTTCATTTGTTGAGATAGAATGAGCGATATGCAATCTCTTAATGCATGTGTGTCGAATTTCGCCACGGATTCTGAGAGAGTCCGAGCTCTGCAATATAATTGTGTTGGCAGAATGTTGCTTCTATTGAACTGCTTGCTGTATGATCGAATGTAGGGTGGAATGAAAGCGGTTCTGTGGGCGGATACGATGCAGTTCTTCATCATGGTAAGTGGACTCGCCGCAATCCTCATCCAAGGAACAATCAAATTAGGAGGAGTTTCTAACATCTGGAAAATCTGCCAACAAGGAGGAAGAATCAACTTCTTCGAGTATTTATTTCGTTTAGTCTTTTCGTGCACTCTCTGCATTGCCTAAAGTTATATTACAACTGTTACACATCGTATTTTGAGCGATCTCTAAGTCGCCTCTGAAAGACTTTTGCCGATTCGTTAAATATCTCACACTAGAAAATAGTGCTAACTTTTGAATTTATTCCTGGCTCCAACACAGAGCCTTTAATGGGTCCAATTTTCGTGACCCGACCCGACCCATCCTAAATGGACCCGATTCGATTCGATTTGTAAAGTCAAATATCTGACCCAACTCAATCCGACCCATGAAGTGCAAGACTCGACCCAACCTGACCCGACCCGCCTTTAGTTCTAAGTTTACTAATATTATTTTCATCAAATTCTAATGTCGGTAAAACACAGCGTGGCCAGACCGCCACATAAAATAATAATTTTGAATTTATGATATTTTAAGCTTATAATCATTAAACGTATCAGGAAAGATAACCTTTATTTCTTCCATTTAGCCTAAACATACTTTCTTAATAACTTCATGCTAAAAAATTCCTGATATTACTATGGAGCCGTTCACATATTATATAACGCTCATGGGGTAGGTGGGTGGGTTTCGGTTTTGTTAGCGTTATATTGTGTAGGGTGGGGGGTAGGTTGAAGGTTTTGTTATATAACAAACTTTTTTTCAGCTTATGCTATTTTGCCTGTTTGCCTGCCAATTGGAAATTCCATGTACCACGGACCTTCATTGTTTAATCGAAGTTCACAATACGTTGTGAACCAAAACTAGCACCATTAGCTGCCACCTGGTGAATTGATTTGACGTTCTTAGTTATTATTTTATAAATCCACTTTTAACAATTTGCTGTTTACAATTTTAGCAATTTCATGTGCACAGCTTTAAACGATCTAAAATACAATTCTGTGTGCTTTGTTTTGATTCTGGTTTAAATTTAAATTAATTCACTTGAAATAATTATTTTGGTAGGTATTATCATGATGTTTGATTTCATTTTCTATAGTATGTGTAAATAGTTTATGTTTGCTTAAATACCTAATTGCAGTTGTAGTATACACTCTGTATACATCATGCGCTATTAAATAGGTAGAATTGTACAGCGAACTTATCGATAAATAACTGATAGTTCAATATTAAACCAATTCATTCTGTGTGATACTGTAATTCTCATTTCTAGTGCAAAACAGGAGGGAAACTAAATGGTGTTTTTAAATAGTATGTACGTCACTACCATGTATTATCATGATGTATTATAGTAGGCTTACATGTAGATACATGGTGACAATCGTCGACTACCCAATCAGTTAATTAATTAATTGAAGTGAATTTAGTGCCATTAAAAGTGCGATTATTAAGATGCAGAGGAGCTCCATACATGCGGTCTAATCATCATTGGCACGAGAGAGTACACAATTTTAAGATAGCTTTTGTTACATAGCTAATTGGGCATATGATGATTTTTACTGCAGTTCTTGAATTGGATAAAGGCAATTATCAGTTGAATCACTACTACTAAAGTGCTAACTAACATCGTATTGTTATAAAAGTGTCAAATTGTGCAATACAATTATGTCGATTGTATGTCTTTTAATGTGCTTATAGGCTGGGGTGGGGTAGAGGGGTGGGTATCATATCTGTTATATAATATAGGGGTGGGGGTCACAGCTGCTGTTATATAACGTTATTAAGGGTAGGGGTGGGTCAAACATTGGAATTTTATGCGTTATATAATATGTGAACGGCCCCTATGCACTTAAAAGACCGTTCCGCATTCCCCTGCAAATGTAAACGATTTGATATCATTAATGTAGTCTACTCTTTTGATGCTAGCTGCAAACAATGGAAGACCAGATATGAAGTGCAGGATCTAGGGTTAAAGAATGTGCCCGGCCCGCTGAGAAAAACAGCCAGTCGCGTTTCTGATGTTCTGCATGTTCTGAGCCTTGCAACCGATGGATGGCAGGTTCGAACCCACATCAAATCACTGCGTAGCGACCTGGGGAAAGTTGTTCACCCATTATTGTCTGTGAGTAAGGCAACGGGAAACCACCTCACTCACCTCAAACCCTGGTGGCATACAGCCAATGGACCTGCCTTCATCATCATACGCAATAAGAAATGTCAGCCAGAGTTGTAACTATACTTTGTCATCCCTCTCTCATCCCATGCTCATTCACCTGTCTCAGCCCCACTGGTAAGCCAGTCACTTCCGGCCAACCTGCCAGCCACTGGCTATTTTTCTCAGCGGGCTGGGCACATTCTTTAACCCTAGATCCTGCACTTCATATCAATAGCTATAGCCTATCGATTGACTCTGCTTCTAACCTCAGCAATCCCCAGGCATTCAGTCAAACAGGTAGGCCTAAAACGATTCTCTCTATAATTCTGTAAATTTCTGTGAGGAACCTACTTCCACCGAGTTGAAATTGGTCTCTGCATAAAAACGGTGGGTCGAACTGATCCAGGCTGTAGAGCCGACCAGATCCTACCAACCAGAATCTTGACCCAACCCGACCAGACCCGCCGAAGTACAGATATTCGTGAACCGATTCGACCCAATCCGACCCGATTATAGGTCGACACGACCTGTGGACAACTCTGCTCCAACATTGCTGCTGCTATTGGTGCATATTGCTGCCTCCTTCTCATCTGCTCGGTTATCAGTAGCTACAGGATACGTAGACCGCATCAATGATCATAGGCTCAGAGCTAGACACCTAATATTGAAATGACGAAAACTATGTGGCGATACAATAATTTCAATTTTTCACAGCTTTCACATGCATGTTGACAGAAATTGACGTATTGAACTGTTCTGATATTTTTCAGTTAGAGATATTTAATTGCTACTTATGTAGCTACCTCAATTCAGATAGAGCGTAGGCCTACTAAAAAACTGAGGCCTACCTCTTGCGTAATATTAATATTGTTAACATATAAAGGGATGTTCTGACTTGGAAATTAAACGATGACATACATATAATTTTATTTGGTTATTAAATCAGATTTAATCCGAATCCGTTTCTTCGGTCGACCTTTTGGACTTTTCTCATCGGCGGAATATTCCGTATGATCAATCCTTACATTTCCGGACAAGTCTGGGTTCAACGCTATTGTACTTTAAAATCAGAAAGAGACGTCACAATGTAAGTAAGTTAATTTGCACCTCTCTGTCCATTTTACACAATGAATCTTACTAAGAGATAGATAGACTTGGGCCTACTGTCTCATCTATAGTGTCTGTGTCATTTGGCCAAAGGTATTGTTCATCGCCACTCCTTTAACTGGGTACTTTTCTAATGCCGTTGCACTGCCTAAATTCGAGTTGCTCAGGTTTGCGCGAATTACTTGATCGGCTTTGGTCAAGTTACAACAAAAGAGACGTTTTAGGAAGGCCTGCGTTTTAAAATCTGTTATAATGTTCTAGAGCGTCGCAGAATGTTACAAACGGCGTTATCGAGTCACTAGCAACTTCAATCGCACCGATGTTTAATGCAGAATGCCAGTGGCATGCAGAACGAGGTACCCCCCTCCGGTGCTGTAAAGAAAATGTCACATCAGATTATTTTCTACAATTGCCTCAATAGGTGAAGTCTGTGGAAACAAGGAAATATTGATTAGGGATAACGGTTGGTGGTTAAGTGGCATGGTTTAGGTTTTTCCAGATTAACTTTACTTTATAACAAATCTGCGCAGAAGCTGGTTAGGACTAAGTGCTGCAGGGTGGATGATTGGCGTGGTTTAGTTTTTTCCAGATTAAAGAATAACTTTACTTAACAGCGGCCTACCTCTCGACACCCAGCCTCACCACACAACGCCTCACGCAGAACCTATCACGATACTAAACCCCAAAGACTTTCATGCGTCCCTCTGTCTCTGTCTGTATATATATATACACTTACTCTTTCTCAGGGCAGCTTCTGAGCAGATTTTATAGAAAGTAACTAGGCAAACTGTAGCGGTTCAAAATTAATCATTTTCTCAAATAGTGCATTTGGATTGAACTGGGACTCCCAATAATATATTTGATGAAGTTTTGAACAGAAAGTTAGCAACTGGCAACAAAGTACAAACGAACGTTTTCACAGATAGTCATGACCTTTAAATGAATGGAGATGCTGAGACTACCAAATTAATGCAATTTTACGTCAGTAGGCCTACTTAATTGGAAGGTGACGATACGCAAGTAGTTTGGGATTTACTTGGTTCTGTTGACTGGTTAACATGAATTTCTTACTGCGTTGTACCTGGGACGTGTTTGTGTAGAGGTGCGTTCTGTGCCTTGTAACCGAATGGTCGCTGGTTCAAATCTACTTGAAGCCACTGCGTTGCGATATGGGATAAGAATCATAAGATGCTCACCTTATAATTGTCTATGAGGAAGGCAACAATAGGACGTTGTTACTTAGTACATACGTGCATGCGGGTCTATATGAAATTGATGTATAGGCCTACACACTTAAAGACATACACACTTCTGGACCTACATCTTCGAAAAGGGCTATATAAACTATGATTACAATTACACAAACAGTGAACACGAACGAATTGTTGCCTCATTATTTAAACGACAAAATATCAACTTTTGATTGAAATCTGTATCGAACATCATTGCCTAAAACGGCATATAAATAACAATTAACTAATTTTGATTTCAGAGCAATTTATTTGAATATCCCGCTCTTCCTGCTGTTCATGACGCTCTTCACTGGCAATGGATTGGTTCTTTACGCTTACTATGGCGGTTGTGACCCGTTACTTCAAGGTCGTGTACAAAAACCAGATCAGGTCAGTCGAAGCAAACTGATATTATAGCAAGACTATACACACTAAATGTCATCGGTGGAAACTCTTGTAGGCTACTAGACTCTAGCCACTCCTGATTAACTGAGGCGCCAGGCCTGCCCAGCCACTGATCCCCAATATTCTAATAGTTGCCACATACCATCTCGTTTAAACTGAATTCGCAATGGATGCAGGCCTAGAATTGCTAAATGCATCCAGTTCCGGTGCATCTGTGGTTACGATGCACAGGAGCTGCGTACATTTTGCTTGCAAGTTGACCAGGCCACGTGACTGCATCAGACCACCCCTTCTAACAAAAGCGTTCGAGTCTCAGCCGTGTGGACCATTTACGCCTTCCGTAGCCTAACGTTTTCGTATCGGTGGAGGGTGGCTGTCGCGGCCATTGGAGTGATCTCCATCGATAGTCGCAGGTAGCTGTTCAGTCTACTGACCAACGCACAATGATTGCCTTCTTTACGTCTACCTTGTGACTCGACGAATGTCCGAACGCGCGTAATCTTCCACCACATGTAGACATCGTCACTGTGTCTGCGAATCGTTTTTGACAGTCGTCGCTCTACCCTATCGACGCAACTTGGTCCAGAGACTCCGAACATCTATGCCATCTGTTAGCTGTTGATGAGAATCCGTTGATTGATTCTACGCTTATGCGTGGGTCCATCACAGGTGACTCAGCTTACTGAACACTGTTCTGATAACTGTTATAACATATTCGTTAGAAATGACATTTTACATAATAAGCTAACGCATAGAGCGCCTCTGAGTAGATTTCCTCCAGAGGCGCTATGTCAAGTTTGATTGATTGACTTACGGATTGACTGATTGACTGGTTGACTGATTGACTGATTGATTGACTGATTGACTGATTGACTGACTGATTGATTGACTGATTGATTGATTGATTGATTGATTGATTGATTGATTGATAGGAGGCGTCTTGCAATGGCACACATATTGTATGGGAATGCAGGTGGATTTATTTAGTTATGTAATCGATAATTTGTTTGCTGTTTGTAGATGATTCCTCTGTTGGTCTTGGAGTTGTTTCAGTTTTTGCCTGGCATTTCTGGTCTTTTTGTTGGATCTATAGTGAGCGCATCGTTAAGGTAGGTCATTCGAACGTGATAGAATTCCAATTTAATTCTCCAGTAATGTGACACAACAAAAGCAAAGCACCCTATCGCGGCAACGGGTTGTCGTGTAACTGTTGCACGCTACGTCCAAACAGCCATTGCTGATGTGTAGTCTTTGATATAAAAAAAACGACTGTGATAACACGAGAAAGAAATGACAGCCCAGACTTGAAGATATGAGGAAGTCTTGCTCGTTAACAACGAAGGTCAGAACGAATGAGGAAAGCGGTCGGTCGCCTCCCGTTTATCCATTGAACACATTTTGTGATTGCTGACAAGCAGTAGAATGACATCTGAGACAGGATGACTGGAATGGATGATAATGAATCTCCGGCCGCATATGGACCGGAAATGGTCATAAGTGCCTATTCGGCAGATATTATCATTAGGCTAATCCAGATACAGGTAGTCCTACCTGCAACCAGCAGAGCACAGCCCGAGCTCTTCCAATACCTGATTGTTTCAACCGAGGTACAGGAAGTCATTTTCCTACTGTTGTTGCATTAGGTATACGCATTTTAGTAAGCGCCAATATTTTATGACCAAGCAACAGTCGATGGTGCCAAGTAATTTTGAGTGAGTGAAGGACCTGGTCATAGTCCTATACAATGACCTGCAGGAGTAAGTTATATCGGCTCCTATTAAACTGATTCAATCGAATATTTCATTTGTACATTGTAGCACGCTGTCTTCTGGTCAAAGTGGTCTTGCAGCCACCTGTCTCAGTGATATCATTCAACCAATTTACACACGATACAACGGAGACAAGAGAATGCCTGACAAAATAAGTGCTGTTCTGGCCAAACTGCTAAGTAAAATACGTTGTATTTGGAAATGATATTTCTATACAACTATGTAAAATGAGATAGGGTGTTAAGGCGGACTTCATTTATATGTATGTAGTGTGACTCCGAAGACATAAAACATCGATGATTTAGGCATCGCAAACATGGTCATTTAGTTATTAGTATTGGCATCATCAGCTTCTAGCTGCTTGATTCTTTTCGTCTGTGTTCTCAATCTGAAGCTACTTAGATAGACGGATTTACTTTCCAGTACCTAAATAGAGTCCAGCGCAAGAACTCTAAAACTAGCTGTAACTTAACTCTCGATTATAGCCCTGCTTTTTATAATGACGAACAAATATTAACCAGAATTCGTGGTTTTTATTAACATCTAAGGTTTTGTACTGGATACCACCTAACTATCTTACTCTGTTATTTTTAATTGGAATTTCGACCAAGCCTATACGTACCACGGTATCAGATGCCAAAATACGCTAGTGGTCTTCGCCACTCGTTTGTCTGTTTAACTTTAACATTTTTGTAAAGAACTACCACATTAAGAAACTGTCAAAACAAGACAATAATGTTATTAGTCAATTTTAAATAAATATATATCGTCGCCTATGTGAACTTCCCAACTCTGATATGAAATGCAGTCCTACTGTCCTTCACTGCTCCTAGCACCGCCGGATTCCATGGCGAGGACTACGAAACAGTGGGTGCTAGTGATGGTAGAATAATTGATCCTCTTGGACGCAGCTGCTTGTTCGGCTGCTTCGCCAGCTCCGATGGATCGGATGTATGAACTAGACCAGAGTTGGCGTATGTCGGGTTACTCAGGTACTGTCGCATCCCATGCCAGACATGGAATCTTCGCTCTGCCTTTGAAGAGCTCGCCAGACGACGTCGTTCAACATTCAACAGTTTCTGTCCTAGTTCTGAAAAGAGGCTTTATTATTATTATTATTATTATTAATTTATTATTATTATTAATTTATTATTTAATGGTGATGTCGTCCGGAGTAGCCCTGCTCGTTGGACTCCTGAGCAGCGAAAGTTCCCTTGAAAGCAACTGCGTTGTAGCGTTGAATAATCATCGAGATGCGCTGGTAGAGAAAAGTCGTCTCCCTCTGCTCCCGAGTGACGGCGCTCAGTCTGTGTCCCAGTTCTGAAAGGAAGCTTTGGCCTTCGAAATTGATGGGGCCAAAGGTTTCGAATGCTACCGGTGTGAAGACGTACGTGGAGGCTAGCTCGGCATATTTCTGAGTTTTGAGGTTCGCCACCCTCTCGGCCGCAGCGCCCGCTCTTTGTGATGTTTCTGGCAGATACGACGTTGCCGTTGTATCTGAGACTGTCGCGTCACATATCAAACACCGCCCCGTCCGCCATGGTATATGAGTGAGACCGTCTGGTCTTTTTCCATCAGATCGGGTCAATCCCACCGGCTCTTTGACAGTGGGGATCCCTGCACGGATTAAACTTCTACAAATAAGGTCGTTCAGGGCCGCGTGTCTGGGCCAGCGTCTCAGGCCCAGGCCACATGAGAGACCGTGATATCCGTTTCTCTCGACCAGGGCACCGCATGGGCAGTAATGAGGTAAACAGACAGGTAACCCCAGTCTGTAACCCATTATTATAATTATATTATATTATATATATATGTAACCCATTATTATAATTATATTATATCCTATTATATTATAATTATTATTATTATTAACTACTACTATTCTACATAATAATAATAATAATAATAATAATAATAATAATAACAATAATAATAATATTATTATTATTATATTATGTTGTTATCGCCCATGTGGGCGAGCTAGGTGAGTGGAGGAAATGTCCCGAAGAGGCAGAGGTCCCCACGCTGAAGAACAACCGAGATACGTTGGAACAGAAATGACGTCTCCATTAGATCGTGGGTTGCAGCACTCGTTCGACTACCCAACTCTGAGATGAACTGCAGTCCTTCACTGCTCCAAGCGCCGCCGGATTCCAAGGAGAGGGCTACGAAGTCGAAAGTGTTGGTTATGGTGGAATACTTGGCCCTCTTCGTCTTAGCTGCACGTTCGGCTGCTTCGCCAGCTCTGATAGATGTGTCGACAAGATGTGACTTGGCGTAGGTGTCAGGCACTGTCACATCCCATGCCAGACATCGACCACGTGTCTAAGGAATGAGCGTGACACCGTCCGCTTTCCATCTTCTCTTACCAAGCCGAGAGGTTCCTTTGGCGCTGGAATCTTCGCTCTCCCAAGAGCTCTCCAGATAACATAGTTCAACATGCTATGTCGTTGATGTTTTCCGCTGCTTCTTCTACAAATTAGTCCATGGAGCCCTTTTGCGTCGACGCTCTCTTGACATTGGTGACACAAATGTGGCTCGCAGAGCGTCGTTCCTAGCCTCAACCCGGCTGCCAGTCGTACATCCTCGTTTGAGAGGCGCAGGCCTAGGGCAGCCACAGGGGGCGCTAGCATCCAGTCTCCAGAATGAGGTGCTCGTGAGGCCAGCAGGCGAGCACGGTCACATGGATTGTTATTGGACTCCAGCAGACCTTTCCATGCCTTGTCTGTGAATCGGAGGTCCCATTCTTTCTGTCGATGACTCGCTGCTCCTGTTGGTGGTTCTGCATCTGTCAGGGTCTTCCAAGCGTTGAGTGCTGAACTCGCAAGTTCATATGGGTCCTCAGCAGACTCTGTTGGTAGGATGCATGCCTGGAGTTCGCTTGTACTAGCAGCAGAAGCCAGAAAGGCAGAAAGTGCCAGCGTAGATGCACAACGAACTCCCAGACCACCATCTCTCACCGGCAAAGAAGCCTGGAGCCAACGGTCATTGTCAAGGTCCACATTTAAAATGGTTGACAATCCTTCTCTCAGCAGTTGATCAAACCGAGCCAAGCCTGGGCAATCAGCGCAGACGGCTGTGCGCAGACTGTAGCAGAGCATCGGTACACTTAGACTGTTTCTCAGCAGAACCAGAGCGTCATGTGTATAAAGGAAGGACAATCTTCCGATTGCCCTCTCGAGGTCATTAGCCTTTGCATTAACGACCATGTTCACAGCTGGACCTGGAATCAGAGGTGCACCCAACAAGGTCATGTCCTCGAGGGCTATGCTCGTGAACTCTTGAAACGCAGGGTCATTGTTCGGCATCTGGGTGTTGTGACACGTGATTTCGCATTTGCTGCGGTTCAATAGCAATCCCAGATTCTTTGATTCCTGCTCGATTAATTGAACGTCGTCGGCCACTGTTTCCTTGTTACCTCCCAATGTCAGGTCATCCAGATATCCGATACGCAGATCTGATCGAAGCGATCAGATCTGCGAAGCGAAACCGATTCATCAGAATCGGTTGCAGCACAAGACAGAATTCCAGAGGTCCCAAAGGATCGCCTTGCTGCGTTCCTTCTTCGGATCGAATTATGTTTGAGCCATAGCGCAACAGTGGACAGTTTGAATAGGCAGCGTGAGAAAAGTGGTAGAGTTCTGGGATCTCTCTAGCAACTGCCTCTAGAAGACAATCTCTGCGCAGAGTGTTAAAGGCATTGGCGAAGTCGAGCTTCACTAGGACGCTGTCTTCAGGCATTGTGGTTATCCAACGACATGTCGCATGGACAGCTGCCTCAGCGCCTCCTGGAATGCCTACCCCAAGCTGAATGGGGGCGAGCAGTTGAGACAGCCTTGTTACCGCATGCGAATTAGCGCACTTTGCCGCCAGACGACGCCATGTGTAGCCCACGGCGATCGGTCTTATGCCTCCGTCCTTCTTGCTCAGGGCTAAAAGGTTTGCCCCATAGATGACTCCATTCACCTCTTCGGATAGACCTCCCTTTAGGAGCAGATTGACAAGGTCAGATAGATGTTGCACGATGTTGTCATCTACTCCATGGGCTATCAGATCCTTTAAGTGTTGTGGAGTTATGCCATCTGAACCACCAGCTGAACCCGCAGGGAAAGAGGAGATTGCCCTAGCGACATCTTCTTTAGAAACTTGAAGCGGGATGAAGCGATCCGAACTGTCTGGATCACACGGTGTTCTCCTGTCCACTGGCGCAGGCGGGTGCGTTTTCTTAAGCGCGGCCAGAGTTTCCGGTGTGTCCAGCGCCGGCTTATCCTCGCTGCAGATGAGACGGATGGCTGCTTTGAAATTGCCTTCCTCCAGCTTGCTTGCAACTGCTGAGGCTAAATACCTGGCGTGGTCGCATTTGCTTGAGCTTACGACTTGACGTCGATGGCAATTCATCGTTAGTCGACTGGTCTGGCCCCTGCAGTTCCCATTCAGTAATGCGGGACAAAATCATCTTGGTCATGTTGTGCTTTCGTCCACCTCTTCTTGGCTTCACTAGTACAGTTCCACCGAAGGCCAGCAAATCGAACCATTTTGCAACGCAATTTGGTTCTCTTACAATTGCTTGGATTATATCGGCCAGGAGAACAGCACAAGATGGCCTTGCTGCTTTTGGGATTCTCTTAATGAGAAGACCGGGTGAAGCAGGATGTGAGAGGTGAGAAGCGATCTGCCCAACATCCGTTGACAGAACCCGTGAGAAAGGGATCTGCACGCTAGTGGTTGAAGACGACTGTCTTGTGGTATTATGCTTTAAGGGCCGTCCGCCGGTGGCTGGTCGGAACCTGGACAAGGGGCGGTTCGAGGGCCGTGCCGGTGCATCGTGCCATCTGAGGCATGGGTTTTGAAGGACAACCAACACACCCCGCAAACCCCCTGGCTCTTACATGGTTTTGACTTATCTGAGTTTCAATTCGGTTTTTTTCAAATGCGCCGCCATTTAAACAGTAATCGTTGCCATTGGCAACGTTGACGTCGCTGGCCTTAAAGCATGGCAAGCGGCCATCAATTCAAATGCACGGCTACATATAAGTTGAAACGAAAGTTTGACAAACCAATCGTGTTGTGGTCTTGGCGAATAAGATGTGGTGAATATAATCAATCGGGTCTCGAGTTGTTAATCCATTAGACGATACTAAAATCCAACTCTGACGATTACTCGTTTACGCGGTGTTTTTGCTAAATAGTCGGACATTAAAAATTTTCCGCCCACCATGTCCGCTGCCTGTATTATTATTATTTATTATTAGTATTATTATTATCATTATTATTATTATTCCTACAATTTCTAGGTCTAGTACAGAATCATGCATAATATTGCAGGTGTTGTATTTGGAGTAACAAACATCCTGTTGGCTCTGATCATGATGTTATCCAAGGATTCAACGGTCTTTCAGCTGTCTTTGTCATTCGTAAATGCGACTTTTGGTCCAACAGCTGGCATCTACATTGTCGGAATTCTCTTTCCATTCGTCAATACTGTGGTAAGCAAAAAGTATTCGATATAACATTATTTCTACCTATTGAGTCAACTATTTTTTCACAAATCGAATAACTAAAGGCCTAATAGTCCAATTTTTTTATTTACATAGGCCTGTAAAGAACCCTATATATAATCATTGTATATAATCATTTTATTGATAAAAACGTATTCGATACAGTATTTACAGTAAGACAAGTAATGCGAGATATTGGCAGATCGATGAGTAAAGAGCAGAGTGTTCTCTTAAAAGACATTTTAGATCAATGTAATCAAATCAACGAGGCAATTTGAAGTAATGTTCAGCTGATACATCAATTGAAAAGTGTCTGTAGTTAGTTTTCAGAACAGAGTTAAAAGGAGTGTCAAGAAGGTTAGAAGATGATGAAAGTGATGACGTGTTTCAGTCTGCCGTAGCTGGTTGTCTTATCAGCCTCGTGATAAGCTTTTGGCTGACAATTGGAACACTCATTACTGGAGTCCATCATCCGCGACTACCAACTACAACTGACGGATGCAGCGAGAATTTCGCAAATCTGACTTTCGCAAATATGACAAACGCCACGAATTCAATGTACGATCACACATCGCATATTGTATCACCGACATCGCCTTACAGGTATGCTTCTTCGAGCATGGGCGTATTTGTGGAATGTTTCTACGGGTTCAACCACCAACAAATGCGGTAGTGTTATAAAAGCTAAAAATGTATAATAACACTAGTGTACGCAGGGGCTTCTACCCCCCCCCCCCCAGAGCGATGAAAGCAGAATTCCTCTTACCAAGCCTGTGGGAGTCGACAACGGATTCCTGCCTGATCAAACCTAGATTGTTTCAGATATAATGACTAGGCCTAACTATTGTAGCATATCCTACAGCATTTCAGACATTGCATTGCCTAAAAATTACAGTAGTCATGTTACTCAACAAAAATGCAAAAAAATACAATGCTAATGCAATAGTAAGTAACATTACTATTGTAAGTAACATTGTTATTAGTAATGTTACTTAACAGAAATAGTAATGCTGCCTAGCTAAAATACATAGATATATAAGTGAGCCTTCTTCCATTGGTCCTGCGACAACGCCAACATGATGAACTTAAGTAACTTAAACGTCTTGGTGCAGGTCTATCGATTATATATACCTAAGCCATGCTGGGAGAACTCATTTAATTTGAGTAACTTTCCAGAAGCTTGAAGGTGATCAGATCAGATCATTCTCGCAAACATAGCTATGATGATGTTATTCTTTATAGAGGACAATGATCGAGTCTTTTTCGGCTGAAATAATTCATTAGTGTGCATACATCCAATTATCAATTCTTGTTGACTGCTGGCGACTTTTGATGATGCGTACTTGCGTAGCCTGCGAACAGTTGGTTATTCGTAAAGTGACTAAGATCCAGCACAATTGTAGAATGTTAGGAGGATATTCAGATGGCAAAAGCCTTGCAATTGGGGCAAAACAGAGTAGGCCTAAGGATGAATCGGAAATTTCTGAGACAGTGCGAGAAGGCGTACGCTCCAGAAACTGTCGCTGAGTCTTCACCCATAGAAGAGAAGACTTCGAGGTTGAATAATACTGCACTAAAACACTAAATGGTCGTATAAACTGCAGTCTCTCTACTATTCCATCTTGTACTGACGAATCGCTTAAGTTTGCGTTTTTTTCCCTCCATTGTTCTGGGCGTTCATAATGATAGCATTTCCTTTGTGCCCAGAGACGGTGCCGTCTATCCCCCTAAGTCAAATGGAGCAACTTCCCCATAAACTTCGCTTTCACTCCCCTCCCCACCCACCTAATTTTTAACGTAGCCCGGGAATATAACCTCCAGGAAAGTATTTTGAAATTGCAGATACATGTAGGCGAGCTTTGGCACCTTACGGAAAAAAAATCGGCTCAGACCCACCAGACTTTCTTCTTACCTGCATTTTTTAAAATTTGCATGCATGTCTAGTGTCTCCATTTTCTTTTGGATGGCAATTGTCAAGAACTGAGTTTTTGACAGCGATATTTTCTTTTTCTCAATCAATGAAGACACATCATCAATAATCTTCATCCCTCACAAATGGCATATCATGATATAACATACCTTGTAGATATAAAATATTCGTTTATTTTGAGATCTTCAGTACAATCTGACAAAAACGCAGAAATGCTAACACGAGTGATAGTGATAAGTAAAGTTCAGAATTAACATCAGACCATAGTAAATGATTTACAATGATCTGGGCATACATCGAGAGCTGTCTTTGTGTGGGAGAACATGGTTGTGTGCTCTAGTGTTGGTCTTAATTGGTAAATGGAATAGGGACGGAGTGGAGGTAGGAGTTGATGAAGAACATGCTTGGGGTAATGTTAAATGGAGAAGAGGAGTTTTATCCTGTCACAAAACTCAGCACCCATTTTCTTCTTTATCTTTCATGCAAAACATATTCAAAGCCACTGCCAGATGCCAAACTCCTTTTCTCCATTTTTACACAACCCCAAACAAATTCTTCACCAAATCCTTCCCACACTCTATCCTCCATTCACCAATTAAGACTAGAGCACAACCATGTTCTCCAACCCAGAGACCACTCTCGGTTTATCCCCGAATCATTAGCCTATATAATATTTGTTACTGGTTTGTTATAAATTCTAGCTACTTTTATTGCTTTACTGTCACTCATGTTAGCATTTCTGCATTTTTGTCGGATTGTTTTCTTTCTAAATGAACGAATATCATCATCACAAATATACATCCGCAAATTACGCAGATTGGGTGACAGCATAACTTGGCAGTACTCAGTGCTTTAAGTGTAAAAAAGGAAGTGCCTGGACGCTAGGGGAGCTGTCCAAAAATGACGTCACGCAATTTTGGACGATTTGACCCCTCCCCTTCTTGACAGGTCGTCAAAAATGCCATGACCCCTTCAAATATGACGTCACGTCACAAGGCCTTGACCCCAAAAAATCAAACCAGATGTCCAAAATGTAATGCAAATTTTCTAATAATTATAAAAAAATGTAACTATAACTATAACAACGACGTTAGTCAAGGCTTCCTAGGACAGTTCGCCCGAGTCAATGCATCATCGGCCGTGCTCCTAGGGGCTCCGCTCTCCCCGACGGATGCCCTGCTTTCAGCCATCGACATCTGTGTGGCCGACCTCGGAATTGCCCTCGACAGGTTGCAACTAATCGCTAGACAAGACGCTCTACTGATCCTTAGACATTCGGTCGGCTCGCCTAAACTCATGCATTTATTGAGATGCACCCCTTGCCACGACCACCCGCGTCTAAGGGCTTACGACGATCTGCTGCGAGGAGGGATCGAGCGAATCTTCAACATTTCGATGACCGATGACCAATGGAGTCAGGCCACTCTCCCGATCAGGATGGGAGGACTGGGAATTAGGAGGGCGTCGTCGCTGACACTTCCCGCCTTTTTGGCTTCCGCCGCGGGCACTCTCCAGATCCAGTCCCTCATCTTAGAATCAGTAGCGGTGAAATCGGACTCAGCATGCGACTCGGCGATGTCTACCTGACTTCAACTTACCGAAGCTTCTGCCCCGACGACGCCAGGCCATAAACAAGCCCACTTTGACAGACCGCTGTTAAACGCGGTTCTGTCTGCACTAGAAGAAAAGCTACAGGATCCCTACGACCAGGCGAGACTAAGGGCCTTGCAGTCACCGCACGCCTTGGACTGGCTATACGCTCTCCCGCTCGTTTCTCGCGATCTCAGACTGGAGGACGATACCGTGAGGGTGGCGGTCTGCCTACGATTAGGGGTGGCCATCTGTGAGCCGCACACCTGCGCATGCGGCGCCTTCGTCTCAGCCAGAGGCGCACATGGCCTGTCCTGTTCATTGGGTTTTGGCCGTCAAGCAAGACACTGTAACATCAACGACCTTATCCATCGCAGCCTCAACAGAGCCGGTATTCCAGCGGTCAAGGAACCGTCAGGTCTTTCTAGATTAGATGGAAAGAGACCGGATGGGCAGACCCTGATACCGTGGAGTGGGGGCGGGCCTTACTTTGGGACGCAACTGTGGTGGACACAGTGGCCGCTTCTTATATCCCCGAGACAGCTTCCACAGCTGGAGGAGCGGCGGAGATAGCAGCCACAAGGAAACACACAAAATATTCTGAGCTAGAGAAGAAATACACTTTTGTTCCAATCGCTATAGAAACCTTCGGTCCCCTCAATAGTGAGGGCCTCGCCTTTCTGTCTGAGTTCGGACGCCGACTGTCGACAACTACCGGTGACACCCGAGAGACAAACTTCCTTTTCCAGAACTTGTCGGCATTGATCCAACGTTTCAATGCGGTGGCTTTTCAGGGCACTATGTCAAGATTACAATCCACTGACAAGCGGCGACCCAGATAGCCTGATGACAGATCCGTTGGCAATGCCAATGATGAATAACTATAAAATATTTCAAATTATAATAGCAGAACGAAGAAAATTGGAGAAATTAAGTAGCCTATAATGACTACAATCTTATGCATTCCTCAAGATGAAAGACTATCAGAATCATAATTACTGTTGTTTAATTGTGGTAACAACTACTGCTAATTAAGTGGAACTTTTTTAAATGGGTGTAAGTTTTTAATAAAATTACATATTTTGACGCGATGATGTGACGTCACATTTCGTCGACCCCTCTCCCCTTGTCACACATCGTTGCAAATTTGTGATCCCTCCCCTAGGCGCGTGACGTCACGTATGGACGGCCCCTAGTGTCAAAAAGTTAAGAACTAAAAGTTGCAGAGGCAAAGCACCAACATATTAAGTCGGGGACAAATGGTTTGTGCACTATGATCCACTGTGTTCGCTAAAATAGAAGTTTGATTGGTGATATTAATGACGCTGGAATAGAAGTTAGATGGGTGAACGAAATTCTTCCAAAACAGATGCTATTTAGATAAACATAATGTCCACTGAAATAAAAGTTGGATCACTGAAAAGAATATTTGCCTAAATAGAAGTTGAATTGACAAAAAATTGGTTCTTGATGAACAAGAAGTTGGATTTGTAGCATTATTATTATCAATCCAACTTCTATTAAACCAAATACAATGGGCGAAAAATAGAATTTTTTATCATTCGGTAGGCTTTTTGTCCATCAACCATTATTTAGTCGTCAATTATTTATTGGTGATATATTTGTTGTAATTTAAAGCGTAGGCATGCAGAGAATGCTTTCCTTTGTGAAATTGTCGACAAGGGTTCAGTGGCGTTGGCATCGTTTTGGAAGTTGTGAAAATAAAGTTTGTAAACGCGCTAAGCGCGAAATTTTTTCATACTCTTTTTAAATATTGATAATAACGTACGCATATAGAGGAATTGCACTGCTGCATGGACGTTCATGGGCTCTGCTGACCAAATAAGTGGCAGGACGGCGTCCAGCCTCGAAAATAAGTGCCTGGACGCCGTCCATGACCGTCCAGGCACACTTTAGGCCCTGGCAGTACTGTTGTGTTGCTTCTCTTCAAGTAATTATGCTGTGAAAAATTTTGAGGAATAGACGGACCAAATATTGGGCCCTATTTTATGACGAGTTGTCGAATGAACCAAGTTCATGGTGCACACACAGTGACTGTATCAGGAAATCTCCCCTCAGGTAATTCCTCCTCCCCGGAAACTTTCCCCCCGTAATCTTCCTCTGCAAATTTCCCCCGCAATGCAACAACTATTTCACGGACTTCAGTCGAATCTTTTTGGAACCGAAGGATCAGTGCAGATGCTCAGTTATTCTCAACATTGGTTAATGGACGGAACTTTCAAAGTTGTACCGGAACTGTTCCTTCAACGTACACCATTCATGTCCAAAATTGTGGAACAATCTTTCCATGTTTGTATATACTTCTCCCCAATATTTCGTATAAAAAGAGACTCACTTCACAAACAAAACCCAACGTCAGTCACCATGGATGTTGAAAAAGCTGCTGTGAATGCAATTAAAGAACCGTTCTGAGAAGTTAAAATCCATTGATGTCTCTATCATCTTGCGCAAAATGTTTGGTGCTTTGTATTTCTGTGTAGAAGTATTTTAAAATTGCGGGGGGAATTGCGGGAGGACAAGTCCTAGCCTTAGGGGGAAATTCTAGGGGAAAATTTCTAGTGAGATTTGGGGGCATATCCGGGGTAAAATTTCCTAGACTCTACAGTGACACTATAGAATTTAACAGAATAGTTAAACTGCAAATTGTAAACAAGTAAAATGATATAATAAAAACAATTTTCTTCCCCTTAAATTCTCAAATTTGCATCTCTCTATTTCTGGGATGGAGCATTTGCTCCAAGGCTTACATGGTGTAGACGCACCTGCCCAGAGAAAAACACATAGAGTTCTTCCAACAGCCCGAGAGCTGTCTCTATTTCAGGACAACTCGAAACTGTTGCTTACATCGAAAGATTGAAGCGATGACCACGGCATTGGTACCATATGTACAATGCTTCAGAATTTATTTGTTATGGAGCGTCATCTTAAAACCTTTATGTTTTAACCGAACGTTCCCAGCCCGGCTCCATCATAACCTTGTCCCACTCCACCCAGTCAATGTCTATCGGTGAGGCACTGCGGCTTTCAGCGAATCAAGAATCATTCAAAAGCTGCATTCCTGAACTGTCTTCAGAACAAAAGATCGCTTGTACTTTTATACCCAGCTTGCTGCTGTCGTAGCAGCAATAGTGGAACAATTAGGCCTATTCTGCTGCCTTGTGTGGCCAACAATTTGCTCTACTATCAAGACCTTCATGAGCGACAGGAGTTGCTGCACATATGATGGGCTTATAGGATGATCATTGCTATACAGCCGCTATGCGATCTTTACGGATAACCCTACACCCGTCGGTAAAATAACATTGTGCTAGGCGCATGATCGATCCCCTCAAACAATAAATCTTGCGGAAGAAGACTTTTCTATAGTTGTTCTGTAGCATCATGATTTGAACGTCAATTAATTGAATTAATGATTGTTTTAATAATTACCTAATTAATTAATTAATTCTCTCTGATCGCAGAATATTACCTCCCTTCCCAAGGATGCATTGGAAGCCGTCTGCTTCCATTGACATGCGTGTAGAAGCCTCTGAGTGTACGGCCATATCCAACGTAAAAAACCCCAAACTCAAGACCCCTAGAAATTCGTTCCTGACTACGTTCATGTTCTTGAGAAAATAGATTAGATATCTACAGCGAGCACAAGTAGACATATATAAACTAACTGGAAAGCTTACTCAGGTGATCAGCACAAGAAGCAGCCCACTATCTCACTCCACTGTTTCTTATGCCAACCTCTGCTCGTCTCATGGCATCTGTAGAAATAATTATCCCACTTTGTTGGACTATTCCTTTTCCTTATGCTAGAGATCTATTCATTTCATTCATTCTTTCTCTGATTCTGAGATTGGCATCTCCCAAGAGTCCCATCTTATGCTGGAAAGGTAATTACTTCAGCACCATATGTCATTCTCTATGATAGGGAGGATTAATTTAAATGTACTTTGTGTGAGGATGTGATGTATCGACGATTTACACTGCAGTGATTTTTTATAGCCTGTATAGTTAATCGATGCAATTAAATCTTATTTATTTAGAAGTGCGTTTAACGAAGTCTACACTTTTTCTCCATTACTATATCCGGCGCTTGGACCAATCATCAACATCGTTTGTTCTCTATCAATCTGGGCAGCCATAGGTAATTCCTGCTTTCCGAAGCGTGCTGTGTTGTTCGTTCCAATGGCTAATATTCATTTGATTTTTGACTAATATTCTATTTATAGTAGAATATATATTATATATATACACACATAGATATTTATAGGCTTACATATGATATATTGTCACAAGGCCCCTTAAATATAATATTAGATCAAACTAGACAGGTTCATTTGATAATATGTAGGTTCACAAAAGTCCCATCTTTAATAAAATATTTGATAAAATAGTCTTAAATACTTTAATAGAAAATTTAGTAATACCCTATAAAGTCGACAAGTATCGACTCAGACACAGTAAGCTCGAACAACGGACAGTTCAATAATGGCAGCAATCAGACAGTCACAGAAAACTCTACCAGAAAACTGGTGACTTTAAGAAATGGAATTAGCCTGGTGTGGTCTTCAAACTTACATGTAGTTAAACAAGTGAGACTTAGTATTCTAACACAAAACATGATCTCGTTAGATAAAATAATATAAATTGCTAACCTCTAAGAAAACCCTCCCCATCTGCCTATATAAATCTCATAGCCGCTCAAATAGATACATATTGACAATATATTATATCTATATTTCAAAATATTTTATATTTTATAATATAAGATTTATATAATATTCTAGAAAACTTTGATATAGCTCCTCTCAAAATATATATGCAGAGGCGCTCTTTGCCCTGGCAGATATGATGGTAAATGTCATTCAACGAATATAAGACATCAGTTATCAAAACAGTGGACAGTGAGCTGAAAATAGTCACCAGTGCTGAATCCACGCATAAGTGTGGAACCAACCAACGGATTCCCGTAAACAGCTGACAGGTGGCATAGATATTTCAAAGTCTCTGGACCAAGTAGCGTTGATAGGATAGAGCGATGACTGTTGACAGTGTTCGCAGACATGGTGACGACGTCGACGAGTAGTCCCTTGGGACCCTTACTGGCGGGAAACGACGCAAGTCCGGATATTCGTCGAGGACGTAGAAAAGGCATTCGTCAAGCGTTGTTCGGTCGATTGAATTAACCTGTCAGGTCAACTGTCGAGGTCACTCCAATGGCCGCGTCGGCCTCCCTCCACCGAGACGAAAACACTCTGCTACAGAAGGCGTATACGGTGCGCATAGCAGAGACTCGACCGTAGACATCAGAAGGGATAGTCTGATACAGCCACATATGGCCTTGGCAGCTTGCAAATAAAAAACCAATATCCATGGCAAAGCTGACGATTAAGTTCGGTTCGCAAACCTAGCACTTGTTCGAAGTCACTAATTCCGCATTCAGATGAAGATGTTCGTCAAAATGCAGTTCGACCGATAGAACCGATGACATGCGCAGATTACCATTGTCATTACACGTGCATTTAAAGCCGATCCTCTTGTATAAGTAAGTAAGTAAGCAAGTAAGTAAGTAAGAATATTCTTTGTTAGACTACCAGTGAAAGTACTCTTGGCAAATATATCAACTCTAGCCATTAACAGTAGCTGCAAATAGACCAAATGGGTCAGCAATATGAGCCAAAAACGAATGTGATATACGTATAAAGATATCCCTTACTCAGACGATTCATCTTGATCAGATTTAGTCTATGTCGTTTGCAGTTGGATACCATCGTTTAAGAACGCGTTTTGGCTCTCAGACGGCGGGGGAAAAATCAGAAGAAATTACATTGAATAAGGTTTGCCAACACATGTTTAAGCGAATTAGCATAGATTTAGTAATGAATATAGTAAAACGGCTATTATTGTACATATTCCTAAACACAGGCTAATACACCTCTGATTATATGTAGAAGTCTTTATGTTAGGTACATAGGACGCCCTCAATACAATGTAATGTAGCTGCGAATTCAGTAGAAGATGCGTGATTGAAATGAAAGAGAATGAAGGAGGAGATTTAGAATGCGTCGCCATATTGGCTGCGACGATCAAATACAACAGAGCAAACTAATCCCATTGAAAAGGGCGATGCATATATATATATATATATATTTAGATTCGATGAGGGGCCTATTAGATAGTGTCTTTAAGGTGACTATTATTGGAAGCTGAAAACTGAAGCCATTTCGGTATTCAGTTTGAATCGCGAAGACCATTCATAGCACTTGGATACACGTGTACTTAATTATTGTTAAGGTAAGACGAATCGTACCAACATAATAGTCTAAATATTTGCTAAACATTATACACACGAGATAACCGGTTTTCTGCTGTACGAGCATTTAATTGTCGATTTTACTGTTTTACATCAGCAGTAATAAGAACATGTCTAAAGCATGTAAAAATTAGAATACATCACTTTATTCCTAATTAGAAGCCAACCGAAGCATTATAATAAAAATAATTTTAGTTCTGTTTCAGGTACAAACCTGAGCAAATCAGAAATGTGGCTTGTTTGAAAAAGAATGACCGGAATTTAGGGGTGGATAAAGAGAAGTTAGAATTAGATCCATGTAAATTATAATATCATATCCAAATAAGTGAATATAAATTGTACTTGGTTCTGCTCAATTAAACTTTTGAAGATTAGATTTGTAAGTATACAATTCATGTCAACACTCACAATTGCTTTACTGAATTACATGTTCATAATGCTTCGCTCGTTCTAAATTTGATTTATTATTTTACAGGGTCACGGTGCAAACACGACAGCTGAGCCAGTCGTCGCAATGCGAACAACTACTCTTTAGGAAATGACATTTTAAAATAAAAATATTGTATGTAAAAGAAAATAACATGACATAATACGATGTGAGAGCAGCTGTGATGCACAGGATACTTTCTTTGTTAATATTGGCTCTGTCAGTTTATTGTACGTCCCAGTCTGACCTACTAGGACACCCGGGTTCAACGTCGACTAGACTTATAATCAGCTGTAGTCAGCTTTTTCCCAAGATCTTGGGATTTGGAGATCGACTTTGGAGTTGGGAATTTTACATAGTAATCTGGGGATTTCTTCATTTGGGTCTACAGACTACAGACGAGGATATCGTCATTTATACGCTAAATAATTCTGAGCCTATACATTGTCATACGCGATTTGACTGTGTAGCGTTTTTACGACATTAGAATTAGAATAGAAATAAAATTAGTAAAACTTCCACAAAGGTGGGTCGGGTCGGATTGGCCCGAGTCACGCAGTCCATGAGTCTAGCAGGTTGGTCACATAATTGGCTTCAGAAGTCGGGTCGGGTCCATTTAGGATGGGTCGGGTTGGGGCAGGTCGTGAAAATTATCCTCATAATTGCCATGATTAGTCATTTGAAGTGACCAGGAGCTATAGGGACATGCGGATCACGGCAGGTCTTCTCTTGCTACTCTTCAATACATTACACTGCATTACATAACCGAAATTGGCTCTTCGCGCGTCTTCTTTGAACAGCCTTTCTGGCTTGATGCAGCACTTATGGTTCCCAGAAATTAATTTTTAAGTAGCAATATAAACATTCTCGACCAACAGTTAACAGTCTTTCTTCTTTTTATCCGTTCTCTTTTTCTTCGCCTGTTATGTTCTGTCTCATCTCCATCTTCTTTCCTTGATGAAATTTTCACTTTTATGCTTAACTGCATGCAATTCTATTTTCTCTGCTTCTCTGTTAAGCGCTTTCTCACCTCTGAATCCTCTGATGGCCTATACCTGCTCTTTTTTACTCTATCAATCCCTTCCTCGGTCTCTCTCTCTCTCTCTCTCTCTCTCTCTCTCTCTCTCTCTCTTCAACTAATTTCTATCATCGTATTGCTGCATAAAGTTAGTACTTTATGATCTATTAGACCTATGAGGTAGCCCTAGTCTTCTCCTTCTTCCTCTTCTGTGCCTATCGCTAACTCAAAGCACCTTATTCAATCTTCCCGCTTTCTCTTCCCCTCTCTTTTCCGATGGCATGCTTCCTCTCTCCTTTCTTGTATGCCCAATGTACACTTCCTTCTCATTTATCTCTTGTCTTCAGTCTCTTTCTTTCTTCTTCCTTCTCTTCTAGATCCTCTCTTATATTTTCTTATATAACAAGTGTCTTCTCTTCTATTTCTCTCTTTCTTTCTATCCTTTCTTCTCTTTGATCTGCACGGCTCACTTCTATTCAATGCTGCTCAATTATGCACTGGTCAACAAGCATTTTGCTACTGGGATTTTGTCAACTGTACTAAATATGGTGTGCTGACTTCAAATCCGAAGTCCGTTTTTGTCCATCACTTCCAGTTTTTAAGTTATGAGGCTGTTTATGTTTAAGCAATTGTATATAGAAATGCTGTAGTGAGTCGTCCGTTGATAGTGGTTGTTTAACATAACATTGGGCACAACTTGTTGATTAATTATAATTAAACCATTCTTCCAAGTTTCTTTCTTGCAAAAGAACAACACCCCCATTTCTTAGCCCTCGACAGTTATTATTATGAACAGAAAAAGTGGTGTTAATGACCCTTGCAATCAGTGGGCTGGCTGTTACTGTAATGCCTGTGGTCAATTCAATCCACAGGACCAGCGAAAAAATCTTTCCCAAAGGCTCAAAACTGCATACAACCATTACTTTGGCTATCAAGTCGTCGATTATAATAAAGCATATGAGCCCTCACGTGTGCTGTGCTATTTGCTATTCAGGACTAACACAGTGGTTGAATGCAAATTGACGAAGATGCCTTTTGTTGTACATATAATTGTGTAGCGTGAACCAACGAATCTCAAAGTTGTCTCACTCCTTCTTGGCTTAGTTTCGATATAGGCCCTACCAAATACAGGTTCTTCTTGCATCTTCGGAACAGTCGTAATGATGCCAACCACTATGGTAAAAAAATTGGCCTTAGCCAATCAGAAAGAAAGTCTTTCTTCCAAAATGGGACTCATAACGAATTACATGAAGGTAATGGAACAATGGAACAGCATCTCAGAAATAAGTTTGGCATTGAGAAAAGTGAAACTATTTACTGGGTGTATTTGTCGGTCCCGAAATCCGCGAAACTGATGCGTGACGATGAGTTTATATGTAAGCTGAAGCCAGCTGAGTTAGCAGCCTAGAAAACATTCGTGCTCGTTGTCAAGGGTTTTCTTGGCAATCATAGAGCAGAGAATTACGCTGAAATTGTAAATAAAATGCTGAAATCATATCGGTCCATGCTAGGATGTCACTGGAGATGCACTTTCTACAATCTCATCTAGATTTCTTTCCACCCAATCTGGGCGATGTCAGTGTTAAGCATGGGGAAAGGTTCCATCAAGATATAAAGGTGATGGAAAGCAGATATTAGAGGAAATTAAATCCCAGTATGAGAGGAAACTATTGTTGGTTCTTGAAATGAGAGATGGATGTGTCTTACAAAAGCAAATGTCTCAAACATTATTGGATACTTTGCTTTTGATAATATAGAAGTTGGGATTAGAAAGATATAAGTGTTCATCAAAATGTGTCTTGTAATTATTTTGGGGGTTTAACAGTAAATATATTGATCAGAGACTATCTTGACTATAAATACACACACAAATCAGTCACAGACCTGTTGCAAGTGTCCCTGCATTTAATTACAAGTACATTGTGAATGTATGCATTACAAAGTATTTGGGTGTTCCCTTTGAAACCTTGCATATAAATTTTCTCAAAAACGTGACGTGATAGAGAGAAAAACAAGAACACCACTGGATGTTCTTGGCATTGCCAAATTCTATCAGGAACAGTTGAATTCCTTCAGTAGCAAAAAAGTTAGAATTTGTTGGCCAGTGTTATGGTGCACCGCGTCGTCGTCGTTCAAATAATGTAAACTCATTTTGAAACCAGAGAATATCGACGCAATAGATCACGAATCTGACGAACGGTGGTTGCAGTCATTTCCCGGTCAGCATAGAGAGATAGAGAGACAGAGACATAGGAGAGGCAATGAGAGGGAAAGAGGGGAGAGATAAAGAGAGGTGGCCTGCTTCAGAGGCAGGAGACCGTTCAGCAGAGCCATCGGACGCGTAACGCATACTAACGTTTAGCACCGCCGCCACCGCCACCGCATTCTGATGCGTTGGCCTCTGCAGACGCACGTTGGACTGCGGCTTTACGGCTACCGCTTCAAAGAAGGGTCAGCTTGGAAGGGTCAGAGGGTCAGGCACATCAGACGCATCAGCACCGCCACAGTCCGTTTTATGAAAGGGAATAATAATTGCTCATTACCTCAACATGGAATTGCTAATGTATCAACTAAAAGTGCAAATGGTTGTACAGGTAGACTTGTTAGAACTTCTCGATCATCAGCTGTGGAACATCCGCAGCTGTACAGCGCCAGTCAAACCTTGACATCTCAGTTTCGCCCTGAAATACTATTCGATCAGTCAAAGCCACGATACTTACGCACCCGAAAACCAAAATAGTGTAAGCAGTGTAACATATCACGGTCGACATAATCATAATTATGTCGACTAATATCCGTCTGAAAAATACGCCGGTATTTGTAGAACAACTTTCATCTTCATGTCTTACACACCTGTTTAGGAAAGCATACGACTCTGTGAACCACTGTGGTGACGTAGTAACAATTAACAACTTGAAGAGAATGTTAGAGAATTAACATTCTCTAGCTTTTGAAGACATACAGGTCGAAGGCCGGCGTTGTGCACATCATAGTTATTTCCACGAGAACTATAATTTCAGATCATATACCATGTATACCTACGTACGGTGGCACGACGTTAGCGCCCAGGAAAAAAGCGCCCCATCATAAGCGCCCGTTACTCAAGAGAAACACGAACGAATGATTAATAAACACGTAAGATAATTGTTTAATCAAAGCAGAAATGAAAGGCTTAAAGGAGATACTTGAACATTAAATACGTAATTGTTCATGTGTTACTGGATTAAAAAGTGCTTTGCGACATTTTAAAGATAATTGTTTAATCAAAAGCTTAAAGTAGATACTTAAACATGAAATACGTAATTATTCATGTTTTACTGGATTACAAAGTGCTCTGCCATCATGATCACATTGCGACATTATGTGCGATTCCTCGCAGATATTCCAACAGTGGTATGTATGTTGCCGTATGTCGGAATCAAAGCTATTAGGTGACGATTGAGTCTCATGTACTTTGATTTAGAAGACTCCGGCTTTCGAAATCCTGGTCGGTAGCGTTCGATCTTTAACTCAGCATAATCTTGTTCCTTCAGAAAGTGGGAAACGAGTTTATAGACCGACGGATGTTGAAAATATACTGTATGCTGAAATGAGCGATGCTAAACTGAGTTATTGGTTTGTGGCAAACTGTCTAGTAACCGGTCGCGCATGTTCCAGAGGGCGAGTCTTGGATTTCCTCGGCGGTTCCTTCGTTGTCTTCCAACAAAGTTATCTTCCCAGTCTTCCCAACTCGTTGAGTTGGGCAAGTTGATGAGTGCTGCTTTCCGCCAGTTCGTCAAAAGCAGCAACAACGTCTGGGACTGGAACAAAGCTCAGGACTAAAAGCATTTTTACATGCATGCGCGCATGTTCGTCTACGCGATAAGCTTCCGCCAAATGACAGTCCTGTACCTTTCGCCACAAACATTGGCCTAGATGAAAGAAGCATCCTGCCAAACGAGCTCCAGGGAAGACGGTAGTACAAGCGTTTAAACAGGCTTTCTCGAAATCTGCCATTATGCTAGTAGGATTAAGACCAGGATGAAGCTCATGAATTTTTCTTAGGACGCGTTCGTAGCCATGCTCTGTTTTGTCGGGGAGCAAAAACGTAGATAAGCGGATGCGCGGAGTTGTCAATCAAAGCACGAATAGTGAACTATTGAGTGAATAGTGCCGGAGACACTTTAACAGTACCGTCTATAAACCAGTGTTCGTTTTCCTCTAGAAGGCTGAGATTATCCGCTGTTCTGAAAATCAGAAAGCGAGCATCGTCGTCTGAGTCAGAATCCCACAGACGACAATTATTACCTCTAGTCGTTTGTTGGAGAATATCTGGAATGACAATTCCACTTAGCGAAGTCGGGCTGACGGACGGATGATCGTTTCTTTATCTCCGTCGTTCGATCGCTCTCTGCGAAGCAGTATACGATGGCAACGCACTTGCTGTCTGCAATGACATCCAGAGACAACTTTGCTGGATTATATGTCTTGGTCTTTTGACTGTGGTCACTGCTCTTCGACGGATCTCTGAGACGGTCTTCTTCACTTCGTTGTGTTCCAGTTCTAAAGCATGATCGTGATCAGTTGTTACACTACTCGCGTCCTCTGTAGTCACCTTAATTCGTCCTTTGCAATCTCGCTCAAAGCATTGCCAGGATGAACTGCCGTCGGCATTAACACGATGTTTACGGTATCGATATCCATCATTTATGATGTGTTCTTTCTCCTTCTATGACTCGACCTTCTCCATGATTAAAACGAGTATGACGTTTTTGAAAATTCTGCTTGCTACGTCTAGTATTTATATATCTCTGTTTATTCTTCGTAAATACGTAATGTGATGTCTGTCCACAGTAATCACTAATTGAAACAATTAGCTAACTACACTGTTAAGATCAAAAGAAATATTTAGCAGTCAACATACTTTGGTGTTTGATTAGAAGTGTGTATACTTCAGGACCAGAGCGTAGATGTTTCATAGTACACTAATAATAAGAAGACTACAGACAAATATACTGCCAAATTTCACTCAATTAAGAGGAACTAATTGGTTTTAGTTAGGATGACAAGAACTCAATAAGAAGACTACAGACAAATATACTGCCAAATTTCACTCAATTAAGAGGAACTAATTGGTTTTAGTTAGGATGACAAGAACTCAATAAGAAGACTACAGACAAATATACTGCCAAATTTCATTCAATTAAGAGGAACTAATTGGTTTTAGTTAGGATGACAAGAACTATTGCCGTTTCTTAGACATGATTTGATGTGTGCGTACTCCTCACGCAAAGACAAACAAAACGTTACATGAAATAATAATGAGCAGAAGGCAATAGTACAGTCTGTTGTGCGCTTATGACGTGGGCGCATTTGACGGGCGTTTTTGGCCGGGCGCTTATGACGGGGCGCTTATGACGGGACGCTTTTGTCCTGGGCGCTAACGACGGTGTGTCCTCTCTGTCAGATACGTGAGTCTGGTAGTGCGCTGGGTGTTGTATTAATTTGGGAAATTAACGATGCCTTTATCGCCGCAATTACAAATGAGCTTAAGCAACGGCTACTGGTCTGCCACGTAGAGTTCATATGGTACATAGCAGATTTAAATGTTCTATAGCCAAGCCTAATTCATATGATCGCATCAACTAATAATAGCCGCAGTCACATTTAAACTAAATAATACATTATTACAATACATTACAATACATATAATATAATCGTCGTCAATATCACTACACCATTCCAAATTAGAAGGCCTGAAAATCGATCGCCATGGATGCGTGGTCGATTTTTTACATCGCTTTGTGGTTACCGGACAATTCGGCGCGCGGACAATTCGGCGTTGGACAATTCGGCGTTGGACAATTCGGCGGGCGGACAATTTGGCGCCGAATGAGTTTGTAGATGTATTTAGACCAGATATCGATATGTAGGCTGAAATTTATAAAATATTAAAAATGGGATCGAAATAATATTCTCCATATTATCCAGAACATGTCTGGTTATTGTAGAATCATAGTCAACATATAGGGACCATGTCACCTTCTAACTAGAGTAGCCTCCACTGTGAAGCAAACTAAAGACTAATACAAATTACATCGTTTTCGGTTTCTGACTCGCATAGTATTTACTAACGGCAGTATTTAGAAGTTGATAAATCCATGTCTTAATGTTACTGTACTCTTTAATCGCAATTACTCAAAGTCAGTATTTTAGGGCTGTTGTCTTGACCAGTCTCTATAATAACCAAACATGTGCTGGATAATACGGAGAATACTATTTCGCTCCCATTCTGAATATTTTAAAAATACCAGCAACTACATACCGATATCTGGTCTAGATACACTTACTAACTCATCCGACGCTGAATTGTCCGTCGCCGAATTATCCTGGCGCTGAATTGTCCGCGCCGAACTGTCCGGCGCCGAATTGTCCGGTAACCGATTTTATGTATCGTATTCGTATTTCTGCATAGAGTACTAATCTATTAGACCTAGTCTTCCCCTTCTTCCTCTTTATATTTACCAGTAGTTGCTAATGTAACGATTAAAACGGTCATGTAATATAAACAGTTGATAATTTTTTTTACCTAGTTAATTAAATTTTGTTGGCATTCTATTTCTTCTGAACACAGTGTAGATGAATTGTCTTATATTGAGGTTACTCCAATGAAATTAGTATGATGCAAGAATAAGACGAAACCTAGGAGAAATGTGGCGAATTGACGACTCAGGAAACGACGACGAAGACAAACAGACAAAATTCAATTTGTCTTCTGTCAGACGTCACAGAGAACTTTGAAAGATGAAATAAAATCGTAATATTGATTGTACCAAGACCAATGCGAGATAAGGTAATGGCGACGATTGCGTGTTCTTCACTTTCACTGCCTCATCTCACAATAAAAAGAACGCATAATATTATAATTAATTACTATTGATATTGGCCATCGATTAATCAAGATTCAGGAGATTCGTGCTCAGTTGCAATGTTTTCAGGAAGTCAAGTATAGATTTTTAAAAATGGCACACTTCCAATTAACAGATGTTCTTTTCTCATGCATTTGTGCAAATATAATAGGACAATAGAAAGGTACATCAAACAGAGGCTACAGATATGCGCCAATGGCAACCGTCGATCTAAGCACAAGATCTACTGAGGCAACATCTATGAAAGAGTCCGCACTGAGAGAGTGGCACAAAGCTTGTTTGAACCATACTGACTCTGTCAGAGGAGGATATAATATTATGTCGACGGACAGAGGTTGCCAATTTATATTCAATTTTATTTGATGGTCAAAGTCAGTAGGATGCTGCTAACCAAACACACACAATTATCAGTGTCGCTTATGAATCAAATAGAATTTTTATTGGTTCTATAACATTGTTTCTGTATAATGTGGCTTATTAATCAGAATCTAAAATAACGTTAACTAAGCTGCGGTTTTAACAGCTTGGTGTTCTCATTAAACGAAAATTGAATTGAATCGTTTTATTATTTAATTATATCTCATTCTATGTAATTAATATGCATGATCATATATACTGAGCAAGACGAAGGCTAAAAGCTAATAGACCTCAACCGGCGCTATGGAAGTTAACTCCAGTTAAAAGTCATAAATCTAAGATAGAGATACGCTTCAGTCATTCAAATGCTAAGCTAATCAACGTAGATGCCAAGTTGCCAACCCCAAATCATTGTATGGCACTGTTCTCAGAAAACACGTTCACGCATAATTATCTAAGCCACTCGTATTAATTAAGGATATGACAAATAATTCAATGCATATGCAAATAGTAGTAAGTCAATGACTGGCGGGAGATCCACCCATGTTTCATGATGACAGCGAATTCTAAAGACAGGGAAGATCAAGGAAACAGGAAATAGCTCTGTTGATATAGTTATTCCAAAGGTGATTAAAACATCTGCTATGCCGATGATGCCATTAAGCAGCAGCAGTAGCAACAGCAGCAGCAATAGTGATAGGGCCAGGTGATGACAAGTAATTTCAGAAAGAAACGCGCAACGACACATGCAGTCAGACACACGTATACAGTCGCACGCTCACGAACACAGACAGTCACATGAAGTGTCACATGTCGGCATACACAGAGTTTCAAAGGCATCTCCGCCGAAAAAGACAGACTGATGAGCGCTGTTGTTGGGCTGCTGCGTTGTCGCCGCCGACGCCGACGCCATCGGTTCATTCGGATGGACGTCAGAGGCTGAACACATTTGCGTCAGTCACTCGCAAAGCCACAGCGGCAGCAGCGACAGCAGCAGCAACAACAATGTGTCGTCGTTCGATTTACCTGGGCTTCAATTCTATTATTTGCGTTGTGGCTTATAATGGTCCTTTGTAAATATGGACATTAGATCATTAGTAGCAGAAGCAGCAGCAGCAGCAGCAGCAGCCGTCGCTTCGTCCAGGTGCGTCGGTCGCTTTGATCGCTGCATCTAATCAGCAGAGCAGCAGAGTGGCGATGATTGCCATACTGACTGTTGCCAGTCAGTTCATTGGTCTTCCTTTTAAGTTAGAGAAAACTCGTCTGTGGATATCATGCCTGATGTCGTTCTGTATACGTTGTCGTCATTCGGTCTCTCTCTCTCTCTCTCTCTCTCGATGAACGAGTCAGTCGATGAACCTAAGCTCAGGTGATGAACCTGTTTTATGCTTAAGACTACACGCAGACAACCGGATGAAGGTGGCGACACTGCTTCCGATGCGGTCACATCGCAGCCAAGCCACTACCAGTGGCAGGAACATCCAAGCCACTTCGCCACAATACAGGTAGAATGGACGCAGAGTTCTACTACAGAATGCTCTGACGAATGCAAATGTTATTATGTCCGAATATTATGATCCGCTATCATGTGAGAGAAGTGACGAGGAGATGGAGAGGCATGGGTTCAGTTCTCACAGACAGGCCTCGAGTCTTTTAGAGAATCTGAATGACTGCTTCGCCGATTCTAAAGGTCCGGACGGCTTCATGCATCATCAGCTGCGTCGCTACCCCACAGAGCCACTGCTCCTTCACACGTCGTTCGGCGACGAAGAGGACCAGCAACAGCAGGAGGAGGAGGAGGAGAAGAAGAAGGGTGGGGACAGGAGAATTGCCAAAGCACCCATTGTTGCAGTTACACCACTACGTCGTATGCCTTCGGGTAGTGTCGGGTATTTGGGCGGCGGAGGCCGAGTGCAGTCAACCGAAGAAGACTCGGCTCTTCAGACGCTAACACAGAGGTTCTATTCTGAATCTTCGTCATCTGTTGCCGACGGAGCTAGCAGCAGAGGTGGCGAGTCTATTCAGACAATCAGTTGCTCCGATCTGAAGGGGATCGGCGACTCTTCCCGCTATCGCATCTCGTCTTTTTCCAAAGCCTCCTCCCCATCTCCCGCCACCATCAACGCCTTCTATGCTGTAGGGCCACACGCCAAGAGTGCGTCGTCCGAAACGAAAGGAACGACAAATCGAGGGAAGACAAGAGGCTGGAGGCAAGCAACAAGCAATGAGGAGGACCAGCCAAGAGATTCCTATTTTGACCCCTGTGAACTGCGGCTGCTAGCATATCGCAGCCACTCAATGCCTAAACTATGGACGACATCGACGGACGTTTCTCGCCTCATGAGTGGAACGACGACCTACGACGAAGAAGGGACGCAGGAAGACACGACGTCGCTCATCAGTCGACCAACGGTTCTTAAAATCTCAGAAACGAGGAAACTCGTCATATTTACCATGGAACGACGTCATCGCCAAACGACCTCTAACGACAACGACAGCATTTCGGTATCAGCCGCGGACAAAAGGTTCACTATAGTTTTATTATAGTTGTTCCTATTCCTGTTCCTGTTCTTGCCCTTGTCCTTGTTCTTATCCGTGCTCTTGTACTTGTCCTTGTTTTCGTTCTTGTTCTGGTTCCCGTTATTGTTTCTGTCCGTGGTCCTGTTCTTGGTCCTATTCTTGATCCTGTTCCTGTTCCTGTTCCTGTTCTCGCTCCTGTTCATGTTCCTGTTCCTGGATTTGTTCCTGTTCTTGTTCATCTGTTTATTCTTCCTGAGGTTCTGGTTTTTGTTCTTGTTTATTGTTCTTGTTTCTTGTTCTTTCTCTTTCTTCTTGTACTTCCTCTTTCTTGTTCTTCCTCTTCTTCTTTTTCTTCATCTACATCTTCAACTTCTTTTTCTACTTTGTGCTCTTTTGCACGTTCTTCTTAGCATTTTCTTCTTCATATTCTTCGCATTCTTCTGCTTCACATTTTTTGCTTCGCATTCTTCTTCCCGCATTCTTCTTCATATTCTCCTTTCACTTCACTACATTTTAACTTCTTCTTTGCATTATTCATCCTCCTCTCTTATTCTCCTCTTCCTTCTCCTCCTTCTTTTTCTCCTCCTTTTCCTCCTTCTCCTTCTTTTTCTCATCCTTCTCCTTCTTACTCTTCGCATTCTGCTTCTTCTTTCCATCCTTCCTCCTCCTCCTGCTCCTCCTTCTCTTCTTCCTCCTCCTCCTCCTTATTCTCCGCATTCCTCTCATTCTTCATTACATTCTTCTTCTATTCACGGTTCCTCTTTCCCCTCCTCTCCTCCTCTTATCGCCTCCCTCCTTATTTTTTTTCTTAAAGTTGTGTAGAATTCTCAACTGCTTAGACTCTACGTTTGCTTTCTTAATTCATGTCCGAGAATCAGCGTATAAGAAGTCCTCTTTACAGTTGACATTACCCTTCGTGCAGAGCCATCTTAACCAGTAGGCACAGTAGGCACAGTGCCTAGGGCTTACGAATGAAGTCATCAGGGCCTACGACATTTGTTAGACATCATAACAATGACAAAAAGGGATATCGAGTAATCGAAAAAAGTTTCATCATTAAACTGTAACGAAGAAGAAATTAATAACTTATTAAATTCAAAGTTGACAGTGAATAACTTTTGAAACATTTTGAGTTGTTAACTTGAAAGTTAGGCTGTGCTACTTGCCACTTGGCCAATATGTTTACATTATAAATGTAACCTTGCGGCTCTTTGGTTTAGCGAAATCACATATGACATCTTCAAATGTTATTTCGCGCAATAGTTCGTTATCGATGGAAAGTAGCGCAAGAGAAGAACGTCGTCCTTGTCCCATCGTTGATTATTTTTTATAAGTTTGAGTTTCGAAAAAGAACGTTCACCTGCTGTAGTGTCAGTATTGCAATTAGTATCGATGTTCACAAATTTAAGCAAAGAGCCCTTCATCTTTTTAGGTGCTTCTTTCTTCTTCCTTTTTCCTTCGTTTCTCAACTCCAGATTCGTGTTTTCTCTTGTTTCCATTAGACATGATTTCTTTTTAAAATTAAAGCTATGGATATTTAATTGTTAATTTTAAAACGTTAAAAGCCATGACTAAAAGTATAAAACACCAAACATAGGCCTAATCAAACAGGCCTATTTTTATATTTGTGGATATTGAACCTCGCAACAATTGAGTAAATTGTAAATTGAGATTTGAAATCAGAACTGGGTGCTTTCCTAAATTACGGTTCATAGCAGACTATATTAGTGGTAGTAATATTCCTTTATGATTTATTCTCTAATTTCTCTTTTATAAATACAATTTTGCGTTCGGAATTTATAGAAATTCAAACGGAGAAAGAAGGACACATACGTGTGCGTACAAATGGGAGAAAAGCTGTATGCATGTAATCAATGCGGTAAACATTTCTGTTTGTTTTTCGAACCGTCGAACGTGTGAAGCAACACTTAATATTCACGTTTGAGAAAAACATTGTGTATGTAGTCAATGTAATAAAACGTTCTTCTCACACTAATCAACCACAAGAAAATTCATTCAACATAAAAGCCATGAAAAAAATAGTGTGAATGTGCGTGTTTAGGTTTACACGGTTAATGTTTTGTGCAAAGTAGTAGTCGAGGCAAGAGGTATATGAAAAGGTGCCTAGGGAATACGAAGACCTTTAAAACTGCACTGCCTTCGTGTTCCGTTCCTCAAATACAATCTTTCAGTTATGACTCAATTTCCAATGGTTTATACGGTATGCTGTTCTTCCTATTTATGTATAATCTGAAGTCATGAATAAAACTGAATTTAAATTGCAAATCATACCTGGTATGGTCTTGTCTAATCTCAACTACACTAATCTAACCTCTAAACTTCCTTAGCGTCATTTTCGTAATACCATTGTCAGCAATATATTGCATCATGAACTATCCGCACACGGAATGAGTCGATAACGACTAAGTCTCAGAGACAGTTCCGTGCGATCAACAACCAGAGAAGGACGATAAATCACTTTTCCCATTCGCGACTATGTGTCTAAATCATCTCGCTTCATCTATTCTGGACTAAATCATCTCGCTTCATCTATTTAGGACTAAATGTGACGTTAAATCATATCGCTTCATCTATTCTGGACTAAATGTAATGTTAAATCATCCAGCTTCATCCATTCGCAATTAAAATGTGATGTAGAATCATACCACTTCTCCATTCGGGAGTAGGGCCCAAGTGTTATGTAACTGTACGAACTGACGTTAAATCGTATCGCTTTCACCATTCGGGAGTAAATGTGACGTTAAATCATCTCTGGAGTAAATATGACGTCATCTCATTTCCCCATTGGTGAGTAGGCCTAAATGTGACGTTTAATCATATCGCTTCAACATTCGTGACTAAATATGACATTAAGCTATCTCACTTTGCATTCGAGACTAAATATCATCACGAGTGACACGAGTGTTTCACGACATTATCTGCACTTCAGTTTACAGGTCTAAATATGGAAGAATTTTGAAGAAAAAACCCTCAACCGTAGGCCTATAGTGGGATATTTGGCAACACGTTGATGACGATCAAGTTAAATTTTGTGGAAAGCGAGAGTTTTCACTGAGTTCGAGTGATCATGTCAACGCTGAGAGATATTTTAGTCTATCGCGCTTTGAACCATATGCATGTGAAGATGGAAACTTCAAATTTTCATGATCTAAAAAGTTGCGAAATACGCATGGAAAGACTGAAGTTGCTTAAGAAGACGGAAACTTGAAGTTTTGTGAGAAGAAACTTAAGGTTTTGAGACAGTGAAGAGGTTGCGAAGGAGCACGTGAACAAACTTAAAGCTATGAGACTGCTTATAACTGCAGATGTACGGAATGAAGTTGATTGCATGGAAGCCTGTTCAGAATATTGCTGATTGAAGTCTTAAGATGGAGTAGTCGATGATTGGCTTAGGCGCTACATCAATATTCCAATAGAGTCGAACAAGAGCTGAATAACTTTTTGTTAATGACTTCAAAGCATCACAATTGTTTCTCAATGACAACGTAGGATAATGCATGACATCATGGAGCTTAAATTTTACAGCGCCTCATTTCGTGCGATAAGATTTCTCATACATTAACCTAAAATTTCTAAATAATTTTTATGCGTATTATTATTATTATTAGGCCCTATTATTGTTATTATTGTTATTATTAGGCCCTATTGCATTAGGCTAATTAACTATGCTATCATCATGATGACTTACTTCTGACTTCATATTTTTAATCAGCACGGTAATTAGTCAAGAAAATAAATTTATTTCAGAACCGTCCATAAGCTCTTTTGTTGTAACCATCTGTCACACTGTCTGTCCGCCTGTCCGTCCGTCCGTCCGTCCGTCCGTCCGTCCGTCCGTCCGTCCGTCCGTCCGTCTGTCTGTCTCTCTGTGCATTTGCATTTGGTCTGTCTCGTTTTGCCTTGTGCATCGATGGCGCAGTCGGAATGAAATCTCCTCCATGTGTGAGCGTTTGTTGCGCTGATGTCGGCTGATTCTGGTCAGGTACACTGATCGCAATGAATGCATTAATTATCAGTGCCCGACAAAATTAATATAGGCCTAATAAGAGACAGATCAATGACATTTGTACGTGTATATGCTCATGAATAATCCTGGCATATTATCTTCGACTCTGCCAGCCGTCTCAACCACGAAAAAGCCATCTTGTTTTATGCCTGGCATAATTTAGTTTAGAATATATCTACGCCTATGTAGCGTAATTGCGTAGGTCTGCTGCTGACTGATATACTGCCTGCTTGTGTGCATGCAAGTGCAATAGGCTGCATGTTCATCTAGCCCTGGCCTGAGGGCGACCTTCAGAAGCTGCTTCAGTCTATGCAGGTGACGCGTTTTCAAAAGGTTGACCGGACAAGAAAAAGAATTTGTACATTAGTACAATTATGTGCTTGATATTGACAGCAGAAAACGATTTATTGCGCAATACACACCCCTCCTGCACGCCCGTACTTCTATCGTCTGCCTTTCTGTCGATCCCACTCTCTATTGTCATTTTTAAATACTGATGAAAGTGACTGAAATGAGTTTAAGACTGGATAAAACATGTGAAGCCTACTCCAATCGTGTTCTTTGCGGCCGGACTGCGGCCTAATGAGACCATATATCTCGAAATGGCCGAGAGAGTTCCGGAATTAATATGAGTAAATATATAGAAATTGCTACTTTAATTTTCCCATAATTAGAAATTAGAAATAACATCGTGTGCATGCCTTTGTCTCTTTGTCGTCCTCGGGCTTAGTTTTCAGGGCGCCCATTTCAAAACGAAAAAATGACCAAAGTATGTAAATTCTAGATAACCATCTCCTTCGGCGCCCTCTGCTAACGATATGGGTCTACACTCTCCAATCTGATGCAAATGATTTTAGGTTTAATCGAAATCATAGTCGTAAACTCTAAACTTCTAGCGTGCCACTCGAAAGCCAAGCGCATGCACCAATTATTAGCCAGCGCTGCGCCAAGTCAGAGGGTTGTCCAAAAGGGTATTCTGAATTAGATTTGAGTCCGGCTGCCAGAGGATGAGAGGAGGCGTGATAGCTGCTAAGATGGATGTCGTTGAGAACTGGAAGGTAGAGGATCGACTGGGGTGGGGTAGGAATTCTTGAAAGTTGCGGTTTAATCAAGACTGTTATGCACACCGTTTGGTATTTAAATAATTAATAATAAATAAACGTACATCTGACAGCATCAACAGCCGATGGAGCAGCAGAACATGCCGCAGAACGAAAGTGCATCAAGTACTCATCCCTCCCTACCACGCATGATTTTGTGCCAGTGGCCATCGAATCACTGGGCCCCATAAACCGTACTGGAATGGAGTTTCTACAAGAGCTGGGCCGCCGTATGACACAGGCAACGGGAGACAAACGCGAAACAACTCATCTTTTTCAACGTCTATCTATTTGTACACAACGTTTTAATGCAGTGGCATTCAGGGGCTCTTTCGTTCAGCCCGATGGGGACGAAAACCTTTAACAGTTATAATAATAAACGAATAAAATAGTCAATATAATGTAATTTTTCATAAGTATTTCTCATATATGCTTTGTAGGTGATCAAACTGGAAAATTACAGTGGGAAATGTCCTAGAGAAAATATCATGGAGAAATGTCGGGTGAAACGTCCTGAGAAAATGTCCGGATACCATAATGGAAGCATGAGGGAAATAAAGTCAAGTAAGGGCTGGATCGCCAGTGGCGGATCCAAGAACTTGGAATAGGGGTGCTCATCTGAAAAATGTGGACTTGCAGAATGAAACAGATTAAAAATGACATCCGGGCGTAACGCCTCCACAAGTATCGGAATGGGAGCTGGGGAGCGGGGTCAGTGCGAAAATTTCCCTGTGAATAAACATCAGTAACAGACCATTAAAACTGTCTTCTGTAATTGTAATTTTCGATGATTCGGGTTTCAGCGATTTTACGGTGAATAGTGTAGTAACATATATGTTACAGGCAATGTGTGAAGCAGGGATTTTGCAAAATGCCTGATTTCTTAGATTTCAGACAACCTGTAAAATCGCCCATTTACGGTTAGAATTAGAGTTAGGGTCAGGGTCAGGGTTAGGGTTAGTGTAGGGTTGGTGCAGGCTTAGAGTTAGTGTAGAGTTAGGGTTTTACAAATTGCCTAGGCATTTTGCAAAATCCCTAGTTTCACACATTGCCTGTAACACAGGCCTATATACATTATATTGGTCTTTAGAACTGCACGAACAATTTATGATACCTGTATAGGCCTATGTAAAGAAATAACAATTCCCAATTTCTATTTGCCAAAATTTTAACTTACATCTGAAGGTTAATGCAACTTTACACTGTACATGTCAGTCGATTGATCGACTTGCCTCGTCATTTCTGCGAATATTTTCATCTAAATGCAAAATTTGCTCAGTAACTTCGATCATGTTGGAGTTTTCTATAGTGCTATATATAGATTTGCGTACCGGACTTATCATCGACTTTGCCAAAAATTTTGCACCTTTAATAGGTACTTTGTCCGCAAGTTGTATTGGACATGTGACTGCATCAAGACCCATCCTTTTGAAGCATGGCCAAGTGTTTTCGCCTCGGTACAGAGTAGGCTGACGCGGCCATTTGACTGCAAGCGCCAACACACACACGTACACACACGACGGATACCCTTTATACGTCCTTGTGGCTCAACCAATAATTATCTCAACGTGCGTCACTCTTCAATCAACGAGGGACAACTCGTCAACATCGTCATCATGACTGCGAGCGATGTCTATAGTTGTCGCTCTACCCTTTCGACGAGACTTTGCCCTCTGTGGATCGCAACGATGAGTAAATGAAGAATCATTCGATACTGAAACTTCGGGTCAGGCTTCTAACTGAAGCCTTCCAAACCCTTGGCCATGGCCATGCTGTAACTAGTTGATAAGCGACACATTTTATAGGAGCTTCGAGATGAAAATAGGGTCATAAATAGGTTCGAAGCGGGTTCTGCCGTGTAATGGATTTGCCTTCTTGTTTGGATTATCAAGGACAGGCTCTTTCAGACGATTCACTTCAAACCGGTGTTAATGAAAGAAAACTTTAATAGTAAGATAAAATCATATGAAAAATTGAAAATATCGTTGATTATTTATAAGCGCTGACAGAATCGACAGCAAACGTTGACCATGTCTGCAGTTCTACACCGGCTCAAATATCCATAATGCACAGTCCTCCTGATATATATACCCGTGCCTAAGATCCCTAGCGTCATTAAGGGGCCTTTGAAGTCTCGCATACAAGGGCCGTTACATTGTCTGATTCCCTCGGTCCTAGCGACCGTGTCTATTCATAAATCACGTCGGCGTCACTTCATAGTTCACACATATATTCACAACTGTTTTATGTTGACGGCAGGCCAACCGGTTAAATCCGATTATGGCGGGATTTCCGGCCCATTCTGATATCATGCCCTGTCTTAGTACAAGTGTTTCGCCCAAGGCTGTTGATTTGACCCAGGGCCTCGTTCGATGCGTCGGTGGGGTTCTGCTCCGAATCTAGGCCTTACGATAAAACCTGTTATCCCCCCCCCCATCGTGACAGGCTGCTTAATGGAGGAAAATACAACAGCATGTTATTGTTTTGGCGGAACAGAACCCTTGGCCAAGGAATTGTCGCAGAGCAGTTGTGAGAATGGAGAAAATATCTACAAAAAACTGCCTGGTATTGAGGAGGTTGGTATGCTGAGAGCGAGTAACTACGAAGGTGAGGGAGCGTTGACCGTAGTGTGTTTGGTAAACTCTCTCAACATCTCCTCCAGCACCGATTAAGGGCATCAAATTTATGCCCCGACACCAGTCAAAACTTTTACAGGACCCCAATTTCCGGATACCGGGTATCGTTGCGGTCCTTTGTACAGAAGCTTGAAACGTCGAAGACTGTTTGTTCTTCCTGCTCCCCACTCTCATTGCAGCCTACAATTTGACGGATTAATTTGTTGCGTTGTATCTGTTGCTATAAAATTGTGGCAGACCTCCCGATTGACCTCACTTCAGCGTATCGGCGAACGCTCTGGGAAAACCTTGGGATCCTTCCCGTCCTCTTCTGGTACCTCGGAAGGCCGAGACCGAGGTTTTTCCCCGTCTTCTTCTTGGGTGTCCGCTGGGTAAGACCTGCCCGGTCTGGCGTAGGATTTAAGACTGCCCCGAAGGTAGAATCAGAGTCCTTAAGCGAAATACTACACCATCTCAATGACGAACAAATATTGTAACGTTCAACAGCAGCGAACAAACAACGAACTCAAACTATCATAGTCATTATCAAACGATCTCTCTCTCTCGCTCTCTCTCTCTCTCTCTCTCTCTCTCAATATATCTATCGACTGAGCTCTGCAGTCCTTTATATAGCTACATGGGTAGCACTAATTGCTGCAGGGGGTAGCATTAATTGCTACAGAGGGTAGCATTGATTGCTACAGGGGTAGCACTGATTGCTACAAGGGGTAGCACTGAGTGCTACAGGAGTGTAGCATTAATACAGAGGCACAGATTGCCAAGTCAAACTGGCCACAAAATATTTTACGCGGATCGCTTAACTTAAGCAAATTAGTTTCGGAACAGGACGTTTTGGCGCAGATATCTGATACATCATAGGGCCTATAAAATAAAGTGATATGAAGCATGATCGATTAAACTAATTACGTTAAACTGTGAACTGGAACGATGTAAAGATTCATGCTAAAATAGAAGCGGGATGGATATGAAATTTCTACTCGTCGTCGAGCCCCTTTTGTCACAAATAGTCTTATCATGAATTCCGCTTCCAGTTAAACAGCATTATCTTTCACCAATCCAGCTTCCATTTGAGCATGACTATTTTCATCAATCCAACCTCCATTTAAACATAATTATTTTCGTCAATCCAGCTTCATTTAAGCATGATTATTTTTTTAAATCCAGCTCCCAGTTTAACAGTATCCTTGTTATTGATCCAGCTTCCACTTAAACACGATTCCTTTCACCGATCCCTTTTCTACTACCAACGTCCCGATGGTTGACCTGATTTGCCATTTACGACATTAAAGTGGTTGATTGTCATATAAAATATTATTTATGTAATTATAATACAATAGTAGGCCTATTGCATACATTAATGATCTGCTCCGAAACGTCCTGCGCCAAACCGGCTGCGCCAAAACGTCACTTACCGAAGTAGTATATTCTTATTAAGGTGGAACGTACACTGTCTGATTTGTCAGAGGGGTCAGAGAGATCGGACCCCACGCTTCTTTCTTTGACCCCCAAGCTTCCAGGCTCTGGTCGACCCCAGGGGGGTCGGCTTGACCCCTCAAGTTCTTTACCCATGGAATAGTGCAGGATTACATTTGCTGCCCACTCTATGATCATTGATCAAGGACAGATTAATTATGAACCTGTAGCAGTCTGATATATGATATATGATACTATTTAATAGTGTTTTTTGAAGCTGGATTGATGAAAAACTCACAGGTTAGGTGTAAATTGCATTGATGCTCAAACTATATGCCACAATTGGAAAAAGATGAAGTTGAACTATAGAATTTCCTGGCTATCGAACCTAATATTACCTGAGCTAAAAGTTTAAACTGCTTCAAGGAAAATTAGGCCTAAAACACCTTTTTCTTGTTATTTTTTTTGTCATCGTGGTTGACTGCTGGTCATTACATATTCTTGACGTATTATTAATTAATTAATTAATTAATTAACGGTGGTGGATTCCGCGCCTAATTAACTATTAGTGCTATTGTTATTGGACCACATATTTCTCTTCCTGAACTGGCACCTTTTTGCAATCTGGCTTACTTGGAACACTCACATCTTAAATACGGTCGATACTGTGTCTTGTCCCAAGTGGGGGCCAAACAAGCCGACCTTTTGGGTCTTTTGCTTTTCTGTCTCCCTCTACAGCAGTGGTCCTCAACCTTTTTGACACCACGGCACACTTGAGATCTTTCGAAATTCCGGCGGCACATCCTTGAACTAAAACTAATTTTTTTGTTTAATTTTAAGCAATCTTGCTTTTAAGCATTTACCATGCCAAAAAAGGCTTAATTTAAAGTTGTAAGCTTACAATTTTCAAAATAAATTAGAGTAGAGTGGACAAACCATTTAAATTTAGGAGTTTAACTTGAACAGGGTAAAATGCAACATTTACAATATTACAATTACAATGTTAAACATAAACTGATTGTAAACTGTGCGTGTTATCGATGTATGACCTGTTTGAATGTCAATCAATGTCAAAGAGATATCTGGGATTGATGTCCCTTGCAAATTTATTTAATCCTTGGACGAACTTACGATGAAAAAACTCTCATTTCTTCTCCAACACACTTCAAATTTTCTCTCTTTTTTTTAAATATCTGTAAGAGTTGAAACTCCGAGCTCACACAAATAGGACGTGGAGAACTGTAAAAGAATAGGCAGTCATCTTTTAAATATTTTTATGTTCCTTTTCTGCCATTATCTAGAATGCATCTAAGAAAATTTCTGAACGTTTAGGTTTTAAAGTTCTATCAGAGCTAAATTCACTGTTCCTCTTCTTCTTTTAACGTTAATATGTTTGTGTTGCCTGAAATTTGAACAAATGGGTCTTTCACCCAATCATAGTGTTCAGATGACAGGGAAAAAAGTAATGCCGAACCTTGTCTTCAAGAGTGGTGAGATGATCAAATACCAGATGTGTCATTTCATTGCTAAAGTTTGCAGGAATAAGAGGAAATATTTCATAATTCTTGATTTCCATATCTGATTTTTGCGTTGCAAAGATATAAGTTCGTCAGTAGGACTTAAAAGGTTCTCATTACCGCAGGACCCTGAAGACTAGTTTTAACAACATTCAAATACTGAAAATATCTGTCAGATAAGCCAGCTTAGCAAGCCAGAATTCATTAATAAGAACAGCACAAAAAAGTCATTTGTAAAAAAGGTCAGTAGTTTACCTCTCAGCTGGTACACCAGAGACACAACTTTCTCTCTTGTGAGCCCACGGACGTACTTCTGTATGTATAATCAGGCGCACATGCTTAGATTCCATATTAAAGCAAAGCTATTTGAATAGGCACGATTTCAACAGAAACATTTACCTTTCATTAAAAGACACATTATGTTTTAGTTTCATTCGAATATCGTTTTTATTGATTTTGAATTTTATTTCGTTATTAGCGTCGCGGCACACTTGGCGGTGCCTCGCGGCACACCAGTGTGCCAGTGCACACCGGTTGAGAATCACTGCTCTACAGCCCATCCTCATCCAAATGAAATCGCCGCTCACAGTAGGTTTTCTGGACGGCCTAACACTAGGTGGCCGGGCGGAAGAGGTTGCGGAAGATATAAACAGACTCGAAACTGAATGCGAAAAACTCGGCCTCTTCCTAAATCGAACAAAATGCGAAATCATTTCGACTTCTGCTGATATCCAGAGAGACTTCGAACCATTCAGACAGTTCAGATGGACTAACCCTTCAAAGGCCACACTCCTAGGCACACCTCTGTCAACGGATACGGTCTTGACGAACACTTTGAATGAGTGCACAGTGGAACAAATGCGCATGATGAAAAAACTAACGTTCATCGCCACACATGACGCCCTCATCTTGCTCCGATACTCGCTGAGTCCCACTCGACTATTATATACCCTCAGAAGCTGCCCATGTGAAGGCCACAAAGGACTGGAGGACTATGACAAGGCCTTGAGGGTGGGCCTTGTTGAGGTGCTTAATATTGTTCTCACCGACGAGGCATGGCTCCAAGCCACCTTGCCCATCAAAAGAGGAGGACTGGGCATCCGATCAGCGATTTCGCTGGCACTTCCAGCCTTCTTGGCATCGGCCGCAGCCACTAATATACTCCAAACAAGGATTTTGCGAGGAAAGCCCAAAAAGGACCCTGCCCTGGAGGCCCTTCAGGCCAAATGGAGGAAACCAGCGGAATACCGGAGCCAGAAGAAGCTTGGGCTCCCAAACAATCAAGATGGGACGGCCCTTTGATAGAGCTCGGAGTGGCAGACTTCGCCACAAGAATGCCTGATTCCCCGAATCGGGCACGTCTTAGAGCAGTGGCAGCACCACACGCAGGCGACTGGCTCTTAGTCCTACTGATTACCAACTGCGGGCTGAGACTTGACGATGAGTCCCTGAGGGTGGCGGTGGGTTACAGACTTGGGTTACCCGTCTGTTTACCTCATTGCTGCCCATGCGGTGCCATGGTTGAGGGAAACGCATATCGCGGTTGCACATGTAGCCTGGGCCTGGGACGCTGGCCCAGACACGCGGCCCTGAACGACCTTATTTGTAGGAGTCTAATCCGTGCAGGGATCCCCACTGTCAAAGAGCCGATGGGCTTGACCCGATCTGATGGAAAAAGACCAGACGGACTCACTCATATACCATGGCGGGCGGGGTGGTGTTTGATATGGGACGCGATAGTGTCAGATTCATTGGCAACGTCGTATCTTCCAGAAACATCACAAAGAGTGGGCGCTGCGGCCGAGAGGGCGGTGAACCTCAAAACTCAGAAATACGCCGAGCTAGCCGCCAGGTACGTCTTCACACCGGTGGCATTCGAAACCTTTGACCCCATCAATTTCGAAGGCCAAAGTTTCCTTTCAGAACTGGGACACAAACTGAGCGCCGTCACTGGGGAGCAGAGGGAGACGACTTTTCTCTACCAGCGCATCTCGATGACTATTCAACGCTACAACGCAGTTGCTTTCAAGGGAACATTCGTTGCTCAGGAGTCCAACGAGCAGGTGTACTCCGGACGATATCGCCATTAATTTACATTGAAGACCCTGATGAAATGTTACGACGGAACTCCAGCACAATATCTGCGGATAAAAGGGAGACCTCTTATCTGTTTCAGCGCCTAGTCGTCATGATCCAGCGATTATCATTTGTTGATCATTTGGAACAATGAACCTCGACAACGAATAGGGGCCGTTCCAGATTTTTTTATATCTTTCTTAAATAATGTTCTAGTCCCTGAGGGATCGTATGTACCTCGGGGCAAAAAAATAATATTAATAATAATAAAAACAGTAATAATGATAATGATAATAATAATAATAATATTATTATTATTATTAATTTTCGTTTAATTTAAAACTGACAAACCGCGTGTAGTATGATTACAATCACAGTATGAACGAACGACTCATGTAGTTATTAGATACATGAATCGAATTTAACCGTCGGCAGCCTTGCATGGTGCCCATTACGTTATAGGCCTATATCGGAGATGTTTAGCAAATATAAATGTAATAGAAATTTTATTTCTATGCTTCTGTGTAGGCTGCGGTCAACGAATCCCATGAACTCAGATATCTCTCCAGATTATCACAGCGAAAAGGACGACGCTTTACGTTCAGCGACAAAAACGGAGGAGAGGATTGGAGAAGGAAAAGGAAGAGGAATAAGTCTATCGTCCAACTACAAAGACGATCGTATAATCATCAATGTCAGCGGTTTGCGTTATGAGACTCAGTTGACGACGATCGAGCGCTTCCCAGACACTCTGCTCGGAGATCCTGCTCGCCGGTCGTTCTACTACGACTGCCAGCGATGCGAGTACTTCTTCGACCGAAATCGACCGAGTTTCGACGCCATTCTCTACTACTACCAGAGCGGGGGTCGACTGCGCCGCCCGCTCACCGTCCACGCTGACGTCTTCACCGAAGAACTACGCTTCTATGAACTCGGTGAACAGGTCATCGAGAAGCTACGTGTCAGGGAGGGTTACTCGTCGAAGGCAAGAAGCCCTCAGTTGCCAGTCAACAGATTCCTGCGCAGACTCTGGCTGCTGTTCGAATACCCAGAAAGTTCAACGGCTGCTCGATTTGTAGCAGTCATCTCAATCCTCGTCATTCTCTTGTCGATCGTTATCTTCTGCATCGAAACACTTCCTGACTTCAAGCGCTATCGTGTAATCAACCGGATGGTCACGGTCAACTCCAGCAGCAGCAGCAGCGGTGACAACGACGATGTGATCGAAGAGGATGGGGCCGTGTCCTTCGCAGAGCCGTTCTTCATCATTGAGACCATCTGTATTGTCTGGTTCACCCTCGAACTCCTCATTCGATTCATTTCCTGTCCTAACCACGCAATCTTCTTCCGTAACATAATGAATGTGATCGACCTGGTGGCCGTCGTGCCCTACCTGGTCACTGTTGGGATGGTAGCAGTCGACGGAGGCAACTCGACGAGCCAAGCGACGTCTCTGGCCATCCTTCGCGTCATTCGTCTCGTCCGAGTCTTCAGAATATTTAAGCTGTCAAGGCATTCGAAAGGCCTACAGATCCTGGGAATGACGATACGAGCCAGTCTACGAGAGCTCGGTCTCCTCATCTTCTTCCTTCTCATCTGCGTCATCCTCTTCTCGAGCGCCGTCTACTTTGCAGAGGCCGACTCCAAGAACTCTCACTTCCACAGCATTCCAGATGCCTTCTGGTGGGCTGTCGTAACCATGACAACCGTTGGCTATGGAGACATGATGCCGATTGGACCGTGGGGTAAGTTGGTGGGGTCGCTGTGCGCCATTGCCGGTGTCCTAACCATTGCCCTTCCAGTGCCAGTCATTGTCTCCAACTTCAACTACTTCTATCATCGCGAACGAGAGAACGAGGAGAAGAAATGTGATGCTTCGTCCTCTTCATCAGCAGCTATGCGAGCCAGACGCGCCGCTGGGGACGACGCTGACGATGATCAACGAAGCGCCACGTGCTGCCACGGTCTGCTGAAGGCTGTGAAGGTCAAAGGCTTTCCATCGATCGATCCGGCAGGCAGGCCTGGTGTGGACACTGCCACCTTATGCATGGGTGTTCCAGCGAGTACTGCGCGCATGTATAGCAGACACCCAATTGGCTTCAGTAATGGACTTGGCAGAGGCGGCGGATTAGATCCACGCTTCAATGATGCTAGATTCTAGAAACAGAGACTCGGCATCGCTCTTCCATTGCGCACTCACTACAGCAGAAAGATTCTCCTGCCGGCCGGTCGGTCGTTCGGTCGGTCGGAAACTTTCTTCTTCTCTTTCCAGCGATAGAAGCATCCAACTGACTTCTTGAGACTCACTTTGATACGCTTTATTAACATGTTATAAATGTACACAGGCCATCTTATATTATGTTGTTGTCGCATGTACTTGCACACACTCAATAAAAGAAGCATCAATAAAAGGCTGGAAGCAAAGTTAACTGAACTCATGAAGAATCAGAAGCGATTTATGACTAACGGTTTCAGGCATGAAAGCGTTCTCTTGAGGTTCTTGTAGGATGCTATATAAATGTTCATATACATGACTGATTCAAAGTAGAATTTATCTAAATTTATTTAATTAAATTACAGAATTTATAATAACAAAGTGTACGTATTGTTGTATGAAAATTCATTAAAGATTATCAACGCAGACACTTATCGACTTTATCACAATTCTAGTTTAGATCACTAAACAATCGATACTAACGCCTTACAGTGAGTGTAAATGTTTCTGATATCGAGATACTATATTCAACCATTTTCAGCAAAAACCATCCATAATTTAAATTTGATTTTAGAGTATTAGGCAGAAATTATTATTAGGCCCATTCCACCTCTGCTTCCATAACCACCGGTTCCTTTTCGCGTTCTGTTAAAATTAGAACAAAACAATATAACAGAACACGAAAAGGAACCGTGGTTATGGAAGCAGAGGTGGAATGGGCAATCAAACAACTGAAGGACAACAAGGCTCCAGGTCAGGATGGAATACCCATAGAATTGATAAAAGCGAGAGATGACGCAATGATAAAGACAATAACAAAAATATGCAATAATATATGGAAAACTGGAGAGTGGCCAGAGGAATGGAAAAGATCAATATTTATCCCTTTATTTAAGAAAGGAGATGCAAGAGAGTGTGAAAATTACAGGACAATAGCATTGATATCACACACAAGCAAATTGCTACTCAAAATAATTCATAAAAGAATGGAGAATATAATTGAGAGAGAGCCTCCGGACAATCAGACAGGATTTAGGAAATCCCAGGGAACGCGAGATCACATTGCCAACATGAGGTGGATAATGGAAAGGTAAAGAGAATAGGGACAAAAAATACACATATGTTTAATCGATTATAGCAAAGCATTTGACTGCATTAACCATGAACTGATGTGGAAAACTCTAATAGAAATGGGTATACCAAAACATTTGATACAACTACTAAAGGGATTGTACAAAGACCAGGAGGCGGTGATAAGAACAGAATTTGGAGACACAGACAAATTTAAAATCAAGAAAGGGGTGAGGCAAGGGTGCATCCTGTCCCCATTTCTTTTCAACCTGTATGCAGAAAGGATAATGAGGAGGGCAGAAATGGAAGAGGCAACTGAAGGAGTAAAGATAGCAGGAAGGGCATTGAATAATCTAAGATATGCGGATGACACAACACTACTGGCAGGGAAGAAAGCAGATCTGGAAAATCTGATAAGAAGACTGAAGAGAGAAAGTGAGAAGGCAGGCATATACTTCAACTTAAAAAAGACAAAAATAATGACAACAGCTGATTGGGATAGTTTCGAGATAGACGGAGAGGAAATAGAGGTGGTAACAAGCTTCGCTTTCCTGGGATCATTACTAGAAAAAGAGGGAAAATGTGACTCGGAAATAAAGAGAAGGGTGGCGATAGGGAAAGCTGCAATGAACGAACTGGAAAAGATATGGAAAGACAAATATGTGAGCATAGACACACAAAAAAGATTAGTGAGAGCAATGATCTTTCCTACAGTACTATAAGGCCCCTCTTTTGGTGACGTTAGGCATATTACCTTTGCTCTAACTATAAGATATCTTTGAGGGATAATGCCTTACACAGGATTTCGCACTTCCATAGGATTGAACCATTCATCTGTTAACCTTGCAAGTATCTCCGATCGTTACCTGGCTGAAGATGTATTAGCGCAACCCTAGTTAAGTCAGAATAGACTCTCGGAGAGATAGTGTATTACAAACAACTTTATTGCTAGGCATACAGAAAGGCGAGACTATATGACTAATCTACATACGTCAGATATGTTCAGATTCACAATTAGTACACAAAAGGATTTTGATAACAACCAACGTATAGAAAAAGAAACCAAGTACCTGAGGATAATTGATTTCCGAGAATATCGTCAAAAGTAGGGAACAGTAGTACGTGAGATAGCCTTCTCTGTTCTCATCAGTGTTGAACGACCTCAACCACTCGCGCTAATTCCATTCCACCTTCTCCGTTTCGTCAACTCCTCACGTTCTTCACCGTCCACCTTCCTTGCTCCAGCCCGTCCATAAACCAACCTCCTCTCTCTCTCTTCTCTCTTCCTTTATATATCATCCGTCCCACAGGCGAGTCTCTCTAGGCCTCTGATAAGGATAGGGTGTAAGTATATACCGAAGGGAAGGTCCGCACAGAGCAGCACCCAGAAGGACCCAATAACTACCCATCCTAAAACAAGGAACTAATAATATATATATAGATTATAGGGTTATAGTACTATATGGCTGTGAGACATGGACAATGACAAAGAACATGGAGAAGAAAATCAATGCATGCTAAATGTGGATATGGAGGAAGATGCAGAGAATATCATGGACGGAGAAGAAGACAAACGAAGAAGTGCGCAGAAAGATCGGAGTCGAGAATGATGAGGCGTTACAACAAACAGCGTTGAGAAGGAAGCTAGGGTTTTTCGGACATGTTATGCGATCAAATGGAATGGAAAAGGAAATGATGCTGGCATGTGGAGGAGGAAGGAAGAAAAGAGGGAGCCCAAGGAAAAAATGGATGGATGTGATACATGAAAAAATTGAAATGAGCCTGAAGGAATTAAGAGATGCAACTTTGGACAGAAAAAACTTTAGAGGATTGGTCATGGCGGTCGCTAGATTTCCAAGAAATGACAGTACAAGGTGGTGAGGCAGAAGTATCAAATTCTTTGTCTTTGGCCTCTCAATCCGACCCGATCCTCACTTAACTTTCTCTCGAGTCCTCTTTTTCTACATGCTAGTTATCCAGGCTGACTGTCAACCGTTCAGCCCACTGAGCCCAGGCATCCATAATAAATCGGAGTGCCCTCAGCCTCCATCTCATCGTAGCAGACTATTTTGGGATTACTACGCATGCTATCAAAAACGGCAGAAAGCACTTTTTCAGTATAGTCTTGCGCCAACCAATGGCAACTCGATCAAAGTTCGTGCAGCGTGTAGAGTCCCGCCAACGTCTGCTGGCTGTCTAGACAGACAAATATCACGCCTCCCTAGGTAGCAGCTCAGCTTAGCACATCTAGTCGAAACAATGACAATTATAAATAGAGGCAAACTAATCATCAGTGATCCAGTTTGTCACACCATCCCCCACTATTTGTTGAAAATGTGCAGGGACTGAAAAATTAGATTCCTCCTGATTCAATCTAACTATCAAAAAGTCCTATAAAGTCGATTACAAACACGCAAGTTACAGGTAGTTCCTATCAGTGCATCGCAAAGTTCAGTTGCTTGCATCGCATAAAACAGTAAGCCTAATTATTTATACAATACAATGTATTGAGCAGTAACAAAATTTCATTAAACAAAACATAAATGGACCACACTTGGTCAAAGTGACCACGGTCGCCAATACGCGATTGACCTTAAAATTCCGAATTCTCAAAGATCATTATTCTTCTGGCAAAGTCTTTCGTCCACGATTCTTATCAAAGAACCAACTTGTACATGCACAAACAATCAAGTCCCCAACCGCTGAGCCCCACATATTTATAACGCAAGGGCTTTTGGCGGACTTCTGAGACTTATACAACACATGGTCCATCTGATCCACTACTTTACTTGCGCCCGTGTCCAGCTTGAACCACTTGTCCTTTAGTCGTGGTCTTCGGCTAAAGTAAAAGCACCATACCCAGGACCCAATCCTATGTGAAAATTACTCGACCCTCAAATCATATAAGAAAATCCTGCAGATGACCTGGCGCTGCATAAACTCTCGAGTCAAATCGAAGTTCATGTGTACATCCTGTATATGAGAAGCAACAAAATCATCAGCAGTACACAAAATATTTGATACTCCTAACCCCAAATCAACAGACAAACATAAATTTTCCTCGACAGAGGCAATGCATTCGGAGTGACGCCACTGTCTTCGCTCTCCCTATCTCCATATCTTGTCAGGACAAACAGTAGACGTATATCCAATTCATTGACAGAGAACGCTTTTCGATTGTCCTTCTGCCACAATTGTTCCTTTACCTCGAGAGAAACGTCATCTGAAACTTTGGTACACAGCGTGGAGAGGACAGATCCAATTTCAGCATCAATCGATTTTCCTCAACTCTGCGTAATGGCAACACGTGCAGCAGTGTTGAAGTGATCCAGTTCCTCCTAAATTACCGCATCTTCTTCAAACAATCACTAAACATCTTTGGAGATCCGGCTTTGTTGGCACGTTGGATTCATCACACAAACAGCCAAGTCTACCATCCTCTACGGAAGCGGTGGTCTTTCTTCAAGTCCCAATCCCAACACTTTCGGATGTGTAGTACACTGAGCAAAGTCTACAAAGTCTACTTTCAAACTGGGAACAATCGCATAAGTTTCCATGTCCATTTCGCTCAGTGAACGCCTTTTCACACATCATGTAGCACCGTAGGCACTATTATTTACAGCGACATATCGAAGGTTAGAAGGTTCTGGTTGACCAGAGGCCTCATCAACCGCTGCTTAATTATCTGCTTAAGCAGGCAAATTCTAGCAAAGTCATAACAGACTTTAGTCGCCCCCACGGTTGCTTTGGTGGTTTTGACGCTGTCCTCCATTCCACCGACGTAGATCCTCATCCATTCTCATTCGAGGCGGAACGTTCTGTTGAAAATGCAGCTGATATGGCACCCCGTAAGCTGATTGACCTTTCGGCGACTCTAGCACACTTTCTAATTTGACCAAGCGCTTTCGTTGTGGCTCTAGCTCTTCCCGCATCAACTTACGAACGGCTTCGACCGAGAGCTTATTTTCTTGGACCGCTCTGAGCCGGCCAGGTCGACTGTCATAAGTATATCTTCCATCCTTTTCCGTTTTCCTATAAGCGTCAAATCGCATTGCCAGTTTATAGGCATGGTCAAGCGTTTCCGGTTCACGTTCGCGCAGTTTCAAAGCCAATTCTTTGCCTCTTAAGGGATCCAAGCAAAAACGGATTGCTATCGTTTCACTATGTGTTGAGGTGGGTCTTGGAAAAGCATGAACCATGAGTCTTAAGTTGTCTTGTGCCAAAGACCTCAAAGCGTCACCATCCCGCTACCGACGAGTACTTAACTGAGTTTGATACACTGCCGCCTGGTCAGTACTTCCATATCGTAAACGAAGTCTCTTGACCAAATTAAACCATGTGACAACTGTATCAAAATCAAACTCCTAGAAAAGCTTATTCGCAGGCTCTGTTAGCACACACATTAACTGGTTTAACTTTTCCTCATCTGACCAACCATTATTCTAGGAGCAAACTTCGAATTTCCGTAAGAAGGCCTGAACAGAATTCTTTCCATTGGAGTAACCTAACTTGATGTATTGACGAGGTCTATCCAGCGAATGGTTTGAGATCGGAGATGAGCGAGAGCTCACAGTCGAGGTAGCGCCAACTTTAGTTAGGGAAGGATCAGCTCTATCAATATTAAGATCAGTCACTGCAAGTTCCTTTTCCACAGCAATACTGCCCATGACAGAGGAAATTGTCTCTGCTGCCGCCGACTTCCTCACCAGGCCCGTCGAGAGCAAAGTGTGGACCCGGTGCAACTTATATTTTTGAGTATGAATGAAAGACTGATTGACAGTATACTGTAATACAATGTAGTCCTACTAGAAAGAATGTTGAAAAATTACAAGTAATAAACTTTTATCATACATGATATGATGCACGTTATCTTACTTATCAGAGTTTTCATCAGTTCATCATCATTCCTCACTGTCAGTCAGGATGAATGATAATGAAAATAAATATTTATTATAATTTTTTTGGTAATTCCTGATTTTAAGAAAAAAGCTAACTGAAGAAAATGAAAGCCTACAAACCAGTGTTGGGCACGAGACCAAAACCTCGAGACCAAGACCGAGAGGTCCAAGACCAAGACCAAGACCGAGACCGGGTGGTCTGAGACCAAGACCAAGACCGATGGTCCGAGACCAAGACCAAGACCGATGCCCTTTTTTTAATAAACAATTCAACTTATTATGACGCTAAAACGGAATAATACGCATAAGACATTCATTTTATTGCTGAAGAACAGTAAAATCAATACTGGTCCAGAAAATAGTTTTACCGGCCACTCTGAACTTTTGTGGGTTCAGCCCATGGCTTAGGCCTGAGAATATCACACCATAAATTACATTATGCGATGGGTAAATACTTTAAGACATCTGACCAAGTAGATTTCCGTTCCGTTTGATGGTGTACTTGTACTCGGAATTGTAGGTTAATAATTAGCAGTGTCTACACGTGGCCGACCACAGAAATGTTGCATCATGTGTCTCTAGTAATCGAAAATAACCAACAAATATAAAAAAATTTGCTCAGATACGGCAAATGACCAAGAACGCTAACCTAAGACGGATACCAATCCCAAGACCGTTCCTTTAAGACCAAGACCAAGACCGACGCATTGGAGACCAATACCTAGACCAAGGGGCCGTCCATAAAGTACGTCACGCTCCAGGGGGAGGGGGTGTAAGAAAGTGTGACAGTTTGTGACAGGGGAAGGGGTCAGGCCATGTGTGACGTCACACATTAATTTTTTTAAATTTTATTTTTATTTTATTTTTTATTTTTTTAGTAGAATTTAATAGTTTTAAAAATAATTTTCAAAAATTTTGTGAAACATTTGAATTTGGACTGTTCCATTTTTTAGTTAGTAAAGGGGTGAAAGAAAATCTAAATTATAAATTCGTTTTTATTAGAGGTTAACACATGGATAAATATTCATACTGCCCGCTGTAACAACCCTAGAGTCATAAAAGCCTGAGGCCAAAGGCTCGCGGGTTGTTGTGAGGGTGTTATGAAAAATACAAAGTATTAATATAATATATATTAATATAAAATTAAAAAACTACTTATAATATATTACAAATACTTGATGCTATTGTAATCATTAATATAAATTTCCTTTGATAATATTTACTTTCAGATATTAATTGCTATTGTTCAGTTTATATTTGAAAAATATCGTGTGAGGATGGAGAAAGGAAACTTGTATACATCACTTTATAATGCTTATGTTAAAGCACACTCAACCACGAGTAACGCAGATTGCCAAAAAGAAGTTAATGAGATATGGAAAAGAATAAAGTCTGATGATAATGTATTTGAGAAAGTAGAATCACTTTTAAAAGAATATGATACAATTGCAAAGAAGAAAAAAAGAACGTTAATGACTTTCTGGGCGAAACAAGCATTGAAACCAGACGTTTTGCTTCAAACATCAACTGTACCAGACGTTCCAACAAAATCATCACTTGTCGAGGAACATGCATGTGAAAGTGTTGAAAGCAATCCATCTACATCCACTACATCCAACCAAGACTGAAGATGTCGGAAAATAAAAAACAAAAGTTCAAGATGAACTCAAAGTTGAAATTGATTTGATAAAAAGCGACATGGTTGGATTATATAAAAGAAAAGACAGTGGTCTTATCACAAAAGATCAAGAAACAGAACTGTTGGAAAAGAAAAGAAAAGTAGATGAATTGGAGAAGGAATTGAGTAAGAAACAAAGGGAACAAGAAAGACAGCAAAAAGCCATGTTGAGAAAGAAAGAAACATTGGCAAGGATATGTGCAGAGAACCCTGAACTCAGCAATGCTTTGAAAATAAGAGAAAAAACTGGTCGTCCTGCAATAGAAATTGATCAACCATTGTCTCTCAAAGCAATTGTCGACATCGCTTTTCATGGGTCGGCTGCACATGAAAAACGACAAAGTGACATATACAGGAGTATTAGAACAGTAGACCAATTGACTGACCAACTTAACACTGATGGATTCCATGTCAGCCGGAGCACCGTTTACACTCGATTGTTGCCAAGACGAAGTTCGACATTAGAAGGGAAAAGACACGTATCCACAGTACCAGTCAAGCTAATCCGATCTCAGAACGATTCCCACTCCAAACACATCGATGGAAAGTTCTGCACAGCCACATTGAGACATTTAGAAGAATTATCATCAGTGCTCGGACCTAACGAAGTATGTTCATTAGCCAGGATGATAAAGCACGAGTTCCAATAGGATTGACTGCAGCGAATAAACAGGCACCATTGCTCATGCATGTGGAATATCGAGTCAGTTTACCAGACCATGATTGGGTTGTTGCAACCAAACACAAACTTATTCCATCAGTTTATGCTGGAATTCGCATTGAAAAAGATGGACTAGGAAAAGCGGAAGTTGTAAGCTATTTCGGGTCCAACATACATTACAATACGATCAGAGAAGCATTCGTCATCTTCTGCTTTTGCTCATGGCTTAGACTTTGAAAGACTATTGGATTTGGATGAATTTGATGCAATAACAAGAGATGAAAGAGACAAGGTGATCAAGCCTATTGTTGTGTTTACAGTGGATGGAGGGCCAGACGAAAATCCTCGCTATCAAAAAGTCATTGACGTTGCAATCCATCACTTCGCTAAAAATAATCTAGATGCCTTATTCATTGCAACCAATGCACCGGGAAGAAGTGCTTTTAATCGTGCGGAACGTCGAATGGCTCCGTTGAGCAGAGAACTGTCTGGTGTCATATTGCCACATGAACATTATGACGGTCACCTTGATTCGCAGGGCAGAACAATCAATGAGGATCTGGAAAGAAAAAACGTCAAGTTTGCAGGTGAAACTTTGGCTGAAATCTGGTCACATGTGATTGTTGACCAATTTCCAACAGTTGCAGAATATATCAACCCTGATAAATCTGAATTGGATGCAGCAGGACTGATATCGAAGGATCAGGAATGGTTTGACAATCATGTTCGCACCAGCCAATATTTCACTCAAATTGTGAAATGTCAGGACATAAAATGTTGCGACAAAGTACAAAGCTCATATTTCAACGTTTTACCTTCGAGATTCTTTCCTCCTCCAATCCCAATCAACCAAACAACTGATGGACTCAAAGCTTCAGAAAGAGCAGATGCAGATTCTCATAAATTTCCTTCATTGTTTGTGGCACAAACTCTCAAATTTGATGACATTATGCCGAGATCAACAGGAGTTTTCAAAGTACAACCATATGATCTTTATTGTCCATCTTTGCAGACCAGCTTACTTGATCGAATTTGCAAAGAATGTCACTTATACTTTGCCTCACAAACAATGTTGAAGAAACATGCAGGACAACACAGAGCTCGGGCTCGGGAGAATTTGCCAACACAAACTGTTCCAGAATCAACTCAGATAGAATGCATCCGTCCTTTGAGAATCGCTGCTAGAAGGCAAAGAGAACTCATGGCAGTTGTTGCCAGAAGAGAAAATGCACATTCAGAGGATGTTGAGTGGCTAGATGAGGATGAAGTTGATCTGTCTGCAATTATCCTTCCAGGAAACGATGATGGTGAAAGATTGATGCCAGTCGTAACTATGGATGAACACTTCACTTCACCATGGATGGATGTCTTGTGAATATTTTTGAATTAAACATAATTCACAGGCCCAAAATAAACAGATTCAATATGGCACAAGAGTTTGTCACATAATTTGTCAATCTAGTCTTTTTTTACTCAAATTGTTTTGTTTCCTTTTTATTATTTAATCACTGGGTGAGGTCAAGTTTCGCCAATTTACTTCTTATCCTGTGTAAAAAGATTGCATAATCGGAAGATTATCTAAAACTTGACCTCACCTATTGTAAATGAAAAAGCAGCAGATAAATGATGTGTATTATATAACTGTCTAGTCTAATTTTTGCAATTTTTGTTTTCAAATTCAATCTAGATTGAGTTACTGCTTCAATGAATAACTGTGACAACTGTTGACAATTGACTATTCTACTAAGTCATTTTAATAATGTGATAGTTCTTTTAAGTGGAAATTTTATATTTTAATACAGTTTAATAGTGAAGTGTGTTTTAGATTAAATTTTAAATAGATGTTAATTGAAAAAAAAAAATTTTCGAAAGTGTGACGTACTTTAGGGGGGGGGGGTCCGAGATTTGTGACAATTTGTGACAGAGGGGAGGGGGGTTAAAAATGGTCAAAAATAGCGTGACGTACTTTATGGACGGCCCCCAAGACCTATGGTTCAAGACCAAGGCAAAGACCAAGACCGATGCATTCGAGACCAGGACCAAGACCGCGGTCTCGAGACCACATCCCTGCTACAAACATCCACAAACTACAGTTTTACTTATAAAGTCTTTGCAACAAATTTGATTGTTTCTTAAAGTTTCTACAAGAGTATTATGATTGCAGGGTCATTTTTGAAAACTTTTGTGAAAGTTACTCTGTCGATGTTTGCATGGATTTAATTAATAGATGAGGTTGACTCATTAAAACCAAATGATCAAGAAAATATTGGTTCAAAATTATTCAAAATCTTCAGTTGTTGCATAAACTACATGGTATTTCGCTAAGGGTGGAGGCCCCTTATTTATTTAGTTCGGGGTGGGACACCTTATTTATTTAGTTCGGGGCGGTAGCCCGGGTAATTTGTCACCCTTTCCCCCTCTAAGTGGGCCTGTTCCTCACAACTATAGGAACTGTCGTTCGGCTGGCTCCTGACGAAGGTACTTCTTCCATCATTGCTTTCCGTAGAAGCGGCGTATGTACAACATGCATGTACTTATCAACGAAAGGGGGATGGCTTTCGTACCAAATAGTTCATAACGCCAAGGATAACCCGTCAGAGGCGACATAATAACTCTCCGGAAGCTTTCCAATTCTTTGCTGCTCCAACATAGGTTCTGGAACACTTTCGGCAGCACGTAATCGAAACATCGTCGACATACGTCAATCAATCAAAAAACCAATCATTCAAAAATACTTGATATAGCGCCCTTTCAAGATATCTATTCAGAGGCGCTCCGTGGCTGATTAACAAAGGACGAAAAGACAAGCATCGTGGTTAACACTGAATTTGATCGGTCTCCTTCCACTTTACCTGCGGCAGACACAATATCGACATGAGAGTTAGTAACCGACACAGGAAGAAGCCGAAACATAATTTTGTTTCGAATTAAATCGTGTTTGCTCTGGTCTAACCGACGACACATATAGACGCTGAAAACGTGACACAGGGCCACACCAATCTGACATACTGTATCGTTGTTCAACAGCATGGGAGATATTCCTTGATAGTTAATATTCAACCTGACGCTGGCCGAACGAATAGGCCTAAATCCTAGGCCCAGGTAGCAACGTGTCGACAGGCAAGGTGGTGGCTCGTTTGTTTTCCTGATCAAAACAATTGCGATGTATATCTCTAACAGACACTCAAAGAGAAGTACGGCTCAAGAATAATTTTCGGGTTGTAGACACTGAAGCCTTTGGGTAATTATCTAAGTTTTGTCAAACCCTGAAACTGCAGACTCCAGATCGTATAAGGTTTTGATCTGTGTTTATCTGGGTATATCTCGTTTCTGCTTTACGAAAGCTTTTATATCATTTGCTATCAGATTCTTCACTATTTGCTCTCTTTGCATAATCGACTATACAACTAAGTCTGAATCATCGTCAATGGCCTGAAGCGTTGTTTGGCTAAACCCGGATCTCCTATCGTCATAGCATCTGTCTCCATGGTTACCGAAGGCCTCTTCTTCGCTATCTGCTCGTAGCCTGGATCTCTCCGATCTCAACATTCTGGTTTTGGATCTCCCTACTTTCCATCTCTGCCTTGGAACTCCTTAATACCAGTCACCCCACTTTTGGCACCAGTTGTAACGCGAGGTCTCGGAGGTCGCCCCGCTCTGTGCACATGAGGACCGGCTCGCGTGCTGTCTGTAGGCCTAAATGTCTTCCTCGCTCACACTAGGACCATCAGAGTGGATGTACGCGATTTCCAATGTAGGCACGACAGTGCGAAAGCAATCATCTGGGTTCGACTTCTCCCCGAAAGACTGTTTTAACATCTGCTTTCTTATCCTTCGTTCCTGCAAATCCTCTTGGTAGGTCACTGCCGAGTTCAACCTTCTTTCGTCTCGAAGCAATTTCTGATTCTCCATGAGTTCAGTTAACATTGCTTCTAGCCTACTGTTATCTTGACTAACTGTTTGAGATATGATTAATTGAAAGTAGAATTTATCTAAATTTAGTTAATTGAATTGCAGAGTTTATAATAACAAAGTATTTCGTTGTATGAAAATTCACTAAAGATTATCAACGCAGACACTTATCGACTTAATCACAATTCTTTAGCTCACTAAACAATCGATACTAACGCCTTACAGTGAGTGTAAATGTTTCTTATATCGAGATACTAAATTCTTAATACTAGCGCACCAGCACAAGCATTTAGTATAGGATAAGCTAATTATTACAATCGTATTATTAGGCCAACTTGAATCTGGAGTTTGCATAGCGCCGCTCGAATCAGTAGCCCTCTCAACGTGCGTATGTCCTTGGGCAAGGGACAGAAAAGCCCTAAGGCGTCTCCGAAGCTGGCAAGGTAAAAGGTGCAGGTGCAGGGACTGTGGAAGCTGAAGTTCCAAGCTGAAGGGCAAACATAGGCAATGCTCTTCGACTGGGCCGTAGCAGGGGGTATGCGCAGAATAACAAGAAGGCCGCGAGTGGAAGGTAATGATATTTTTTACTGACATTGTGCTACTTTTACACTATTATATCAATAATTATAGTAAAGGTGGGCTTTATTTGTCTCAAACGCACAAAGATTACTCTCTTACTCGCCTAACCGGATATAGAAATATTTTTTACACATTTCACTAAGGATTGGTTCTTGTATTTCTAGTGCGGCAAAAAATCAAAAGTTATGAGCCATAGATAACCACAGATACATAGCCTAGAAAGAAGTGGTGTAAGGACAAAAACGGTCAGTGTGTTAATTAAATGAAGAAGTTTAATTGAGTGATTTTCTGCAAAAATCGCCATTGAGTGTTTTTAGTTATAAGACATTTTGTCGGAGGTTTGTTGTGCTGCTTGATTATGGTGTTATCTGTCAATTCTGTTGTAAGTTACGCGTTTAATAAATAGCCAATTGTAAACTTATGTGATGGAGATAAGAATCGCCAGTTAATTTAGAAATAGTTAATTGAATTGATTAATTTCTAAAGCGTTTTTTGTGCCGAAATACACTGGCTTGTTTGTGCAATTATCTGGATTGCAACAACGCTACGTCCAATAACTATGGCATGACTAGACTACTGTTGACATTTCTGGTCAACGAAGTTAGGAAGAAATTGCACTGTTTCATTTTAAGTTTAACGTATGTGCATAGTTTATGCTTGCTTTTAAGTTAGTTCTCCGAGCAGGTTTACTCAGTGGGTTGGCTCTTAAGTCGGCCACAATGTATTGTATTTAAGTATTTATAGCGCCTCTAGTTGGGTGAACAATTTTGAAGTGCTGCCAGTGTGCAAGGTCCTGCAAGAAGTAAGTTTTGAGAAAAGCATAGGAGTATGGGAGACTGCCAGATAGAATTTTAGAGCAAACAAATGGAGAATGCACATTCCACAGAGAGGAACCAATTGAAGCAAAAGATCAAGACTGAGCCAAAACTGTTTTAGTTCGAGGAACCAAGAGGTCAAGTCTGCTGAATGAGTGAAATGGACGGAGGGAAGAAGCTCAGTTGAGCCTTGAAGATTAGAATGAGAATCTTAAATTGTATGCGAGCATGAAGAGGGAGCCAGTGAAGTTAATCAAACATATAGGTAGAAATGTGAGAGAAACTGGGGAAATGAGCTATTAGTCTAGCTGCTGTCTGTGACAAATTTGGGTGGAAATGGTTCATTTTAGTGCCGTTTCTATTAAGATTCTTTGTACTTATCAAGACATGCATAAAGTGGCTGTCACATGCATTGAGCGAATGAATGTGTAACCCAGCATAAGATCTCTGGGCCTCCCAGTTGAAGAATACAATCATCCAGACAACAGGAGTTGTCATTGATTGTTGTGGAGCATCTGTTGGCAAGTATAAAAAGAGTCCGAATGCCTGTGTGGGGGGCCAGCCACTGAGAAGGCATAGTTTTGTTTAGTAGTTGTGCGGGCAAATGGGACAACGAGTAAGCCTCGCTCAGTAGAGCGCAGAGAGCGGCAATCAGGTACGCTCAAAGTAGAGTAGAGTAGCAGACCAAAGCAATGATACGGTACGAGGTACGCTACCTAAGGGAGAACCAATGGAACGCATAAGCCGGCGACATGGTCAAATTTCAGACTGCTCCGACAAGAGGTGCGGCTGAAAGCTGGACTCTGTCCTGGCACCGCATCCCCCCAGCTGGAAGGCATATATAGAGTGAGCAACAGTAATCTTGACGAGCTGTGATGAAGATGTGGACAAGGGTAACCGTGGCGTCTGGTGTCAGCGAGCGAGCAGCAGTGCAGAACTGACACAAGTGGTAGTATGAATCATGGCAGAGATGGTGAATATGATATGCAAAGGTAAGCTCTTGGTCCAAAATGGTTTCTGGACGACTTAGGAAAATGTGAGGCAGGGGTCAAAACCCATCACTTGTTGTTTTTGACTTTTTTATTAAATCATATTAAATCTGCTTCAAAATACTTTTTAAAGAATTGAAACAGCCTTTGTCTAGCTTAAGTTATAGTCGTTTGACCCTTTCAATAGTATAATCTTAACAACTGAGAAAATCGAAGTCAAAGTTTCAGGATGCTCATGTCATCAAAGATCTTAGCAACCATTACTTGATTACTCTGTAACTCTGCTGGACAATAAAGTGCTATAATCTGTATGAGATAAGACATGTGGCACATGAAATCTTGGTCGTTCACCATTGAAAACATGCATATGTTACAATGCAATCTTGACACACATGCATTAAAAGTCATTTTTCTCCAACTAAATATTTGAATTCAACATTTTTATTTTCAGATATTGAAAGAAAAGATATTTATTTGTAAAAATATACCATAAAACAATTTTCTGTGTTTCTGACCCCTCTCACCTATTTCAGCCTTTATCTCAATAACTAGGAGCTGACAAACAGCGGGTTTTGACCCCCCGCCTCACAAATGTAGAGAGGGAAGTCAGCAGTAAAAGCAGCCTAGTTAAGCTTCTGGTAGTGCCCAGCCAGAAGCATTGAGTTTTTGTGGGGTTGAGTCTCAGGCGTCTGTCACCATCCAAGCCTCAAGGGTACCTAGAGTCCGACTCATTGCCCGAACAACAACGGATGCATTAGAAGTCCTATCTTTCAGATCATTCCCACATGGTTGTCTTTGGTCATTCCAGAACACGATGGGCTGGAGTCGAGTTTGATGTCCCACAGGGCTCAATCCTTGGTCCCGTCTAGTATCTACTTTATGCAGTTGGGATTCCTTCTTTGTTTGCTAAACACCTGCCTACTGACTACCTCTATGCAGACAATGTCCAGACCTTTGTACATGGTCCTGCTGAGCGGCTCTCCCTTGTAGGATCAATTCACTCGGTGTCATACAATCTCCTCTTGTGGATATCAGCCAACCGACAGCCTTAATTCCTGCTTAACCTCGAACTTCTGACATCGGTGCATCCTGACTTCCAGTGTCTTTGACTTGGGTGTCATTCTTAATCGCACCCTGTTGCTCTCCATTCTCCAGGCACCTTTGACTTGCCCATGAGGTGCCTGAGATCCATCAGGAGATCTTTCAATCAATCAATCTATCAACAAAGCTTGATATAGTGCCTCTTCAAGAAATCTACTCAAAGGTGATATCTGCACAGCCTATGCTGCTGCCATTCCCTGCTAGTCTTCCCAAAAGTACGCTTAACCTTGTAGTCGTTTATGAACTCAGCACTCAGCTGTCTCTCACAACTCCCTCATAGATCTGCATTTACTGATGCCCTACACTGGCTTCCTGTTGGTTTTCAGGTTCTGCTCATAGTCCTGAAAATTCAACTGTATCTGGCTCATAGATATCTTTGCGATTTAAGTCTGTTGATCCCCTTTAGCTCCTAGTTTCCTGGGCCAGGACAGGACTGCTATGACCCAGCACTGTGCCTTTGTCATTGTAGGCCCTTCTATGTAGAATACCTTATCCCCACAATCCATAGTAGGGTTTTAGTTGGGTTCCTGTTCTCTTTGTTACCTGAAAGCTTTCTTATTTCCTTGGGGCTGCCATGCTGAGAGCACTTCTGAATAGCTAGTACTGTAATAAGCGCTTTATAAATTCTTAGATATGATACAATGCCTAAATCAAGAATATATTTTCTTGCCTAACTGTTCAGAGTATCTTAGTACATGCCACTAAAAGTTATTTTTTCCTTTGATTCATGAAAAGCCAATTTTAACTTCTTTGAAAATCATTGTTGCTAACAATTGCATATATTATGCTTTCATTCAGATAAATGCTTTAAAAAAATTGCTCAAGGGAGATTTATGCAGAAAATCTTTCAGAGATGCCTTCTGATTAAAATGAGCCATTAACCTGCATTATACCACTTTTTTCTAGGTGTGAGGCCCGATTACGGATTCTTTAATACAGAGAAGAGGACGTTTTCGAAAGCAATGGACGAACAGCTGAATATTGAAAGTATTATATTATTGTTATTAGTGTAATAGCAGTAATTAGGGTGAACTTGCACTTTCCTCTGTACGTTTGTGTGTTCTAGCTCTAATACTTACCCTAACCGACTCTCACGGGGCCTAACTTGACCCTAACTGGATGCGTATCGAATCCCCAAAACTGATTTTGACCTACTTATAGGTTCGGGGACCGCAACTTACGTATAATATTTTGGGTGTGGCTTGTGTGGAGACCTGTGCGCAACCTTTAGCATATGTGCACTCTTAAAAGCCTATAATTTCTTATAGTTATGCGTCATGAGGATCGGTTAGCTTCAGGTTAAGCATCGTGAGGGTCGGTTAGGGTCAGCTTAGGCGTTGTGAGGGTAGTTTAGGGTTAGAGTTAGTGTGGTTTTATACATATACGAAAATTCGGTTACATGACATTTAATCACGCGACACTTAATCGCGTGACACTTAAACAACGACAGTTCATCTCGACGGCATTTAATCTCGCGACATTTAAACTTGAGGACACTTAATATCGTGACACTTAACCTCAAGGACACTTAATCTCGCGACATATAATCGTGCGACACTTAATCTCTAATCACAGCTAGTTTGCACCATTTATGTGGCGAAAAACAATTTTGTTTAATTAGAAACCGTATTAATGATAAGAATGCGGTTTCAATTGAAGCAGAAATACTCGCATAATAGTGATAATAGCTATAACGTTAGTGCATTTCATTCAGTTTATGTGCTAAACTCATAGAATAATTATGCATAAGGGAATCACGCTCAGTTGAACCAAGTTCTATTAAGCGCGATTAAGCGTCACGCGATTATATGTTGTGAGACTAAATGTCATCGAGATTAAGCATCGTCGAGATTAAGTGTCATTGTTTAAGTGTTGCGAGATTATTCATCTTACTCTTTTGTGTCAATGACATGCTGAGCAGGCCAAAAGATAAAAATAGTGCATAAGTTTCAGTCCCCGAAACTATAATTTAACCATTTCGGATGTCCGCAACATACCCGAAAATGAAGCTGGATTGATGAAAAGGATTTTGCTTAAATGGACGCTGGATCAATGAAAAGAATTCACACAGAAGCTGGATTGATGAATGAATTGCGCTATTTTGAGACAGTTCAGCGTTTTCAATAGTACATTGCTGTTTTTTGGGAATTGTACTTTTTGGCCTTTTCAGGGTTTTCGTGGGTTCGGATTTCAATGATTCGGGTACAATCTGAATCGGGTTGATCCCCTAACCGACGCCTAATCTGACCCTAACTGTTCCTCCCTCATGCCAGTTGATAGGAAAAAGGAATTTAAATGGTGCGGATTCTAAGTGTAACAGCATAGACAGCTATGTTATCATTACAAAGAGTACTGTGTGTCATCCTTGCTGCAATTTCACTGTAATTACTATGAGTAATTAATCAAACCGATTATAGAAGTATCGGATATCGGCAAGATAATCGACACCGATATTAAATAGTTTTTATATTTAAAAAAATATATTTTATAACATTATTTCAGTCTATAAAAGAAAAATAACGACAGCAATATCATTGGGTCTGTGAAGGACAGCATTTCGTTCTGTTCCCACAGCGAGTTAACTTGGGCTTCGTAGAGCTTGGTTACTTGAGACCACCCAGTAGGCATGGGAAAGTGTCAACAGCTGTTGTGCAGAGTGAGTCATAGTAATTACCCTGGGCAAACCCGGCACAGGTCATCTCTGCTAGCCCAATCTTGCTGCTGGCAGATATTTTAGGCCAAAATGGCATGTCTTAAAAGTGGGGAGGGATTGCCCCAAAAATGTCAAGTTACATAGATATCTCTTTTCTCTCCTCCGTCATGTAAGATCAACAGCGGTCTACCTAATCTCGATTGCTTGCCTAGGATTAGTCCCAAACTACATCTATACGTCTCCTACGGAGCAAGTGTTTTGCTTGTATCACAACAATAAGCAGTAGCAGTCAGTCTACCTTTTGCAACCAGACATCTTGGGAAACAAAATGAAATAATCAGTGAAATAGTCGGGTATCGGCCTAATTGGCAAAAAGTGATATCGGTACAGCTCTTTTAATTCATATGTCATTGTCATCAATATTTATGTTGTTATCAATCCAATCTAGAACTAAACCTATAATTGTCTACATTCGCAGGCATTTGTACCTACAACAGAATATGTTTAGTTTTGGACGGAGGTTCCGCCAAAAAGATTGGGAAACACTGCTATATACTATATAGGGTTGACATTTATTTTATTTTTAATTCGGGTGCTCGAATTTTATTAACAAAACTATTTTTTGGAAATCGGGCTGGGCTGTTTGGCCTTTTCAGCGTTTTCTGGTTTCGAGGATTCGGGTTTTTCCCCTTTTTAAAAGTGCGATGCGCCGAAGGTTATGCATGCTAGGGTTGTTAATATCGGTTTTTGGGGCAAACCGATTATCGGATTTTAAAAACCGATTATCGGTTTTATTGATGTGTTAGAGACGTTCGGTCATGACCGTGCTAGGGTGCTGCATCACCCCGGCTTCTGAGTTTGAGTAAGCCTTGCCGCCTCCACTACTAGGCTTGTCGGCCCCACCATCGAGATCCCATTGCCCTATCTACATTCTGCAATGGTAGATCTAGTATGGAAAGTGTACTGGGCGTATTGGCCCGTCTGAAGGGTCTTATGTGTCTGGTTATAGGAGAGACCTAATAGGCTTTTTGCTTCAGGCAAAATCCAATTGGCTCACCAGTCATGAATTAGAAGCCTTTCCTTGCCTCAGCCCTCCCCAACTTCCGACACCCTCCCCTTCACATGAGCCCAGAGTAGTCGCTTGTTGGCGACAAGGGATTTCGATGCCTTTCCTTGCCTCAGCAGTTAGCCCTCCTCTGATTCCCACCCGTCCACATGAGCCCAGAGGAGACCTTTGTCAGCGACAAGGGGTCATCAGCCCGTTTCGGCCAAAGATACTGTACTATGAGCTGGTTCACGAGCATAACCATAATTTAACTGTGGAAAAATTATATATCATGAACCGCGTAGATGCCACGCACATCGTCAAACAAGTTGTTAGCCCTCATTAAGAGAGTCAAAGTTACCGGCACAAATAAATTCGATTATCGTTTTGTCAATAACAGAAACCGATTATCAGTTTCAAAACCGATAACTGGAATTTTTTTACTTGTCCAACAGTAGAAGTAAAATTTGGTTTGTATTTCGGCCGCAGAAGATTTATCCTTTAAAAATGCGTAGTGATTCTGCTGCCGAATATTCGGCCATTATGCAGCTGAAGGTTTTTCACGTATACCTAAAATGACTATAACCCTGACGTGGCCTTAGCTGACCCTAACCGACCTTCACAATGTTTATTTATTTATATATTTGATGCTCACAGCATTGACCATTCAGTAGTACTCCAAGTGAAAAAATCCCAGTAGTATTAAAAAAGGTTTTTAGGATTAAAATGATGTCGGAAAGACATTTCCATCACATATATTTTAGTATTATGCTTACTTTAGTGCAGGCAGTTGGCCCTAGCGTGTATTTCCCTTTTGCGGTTGCCATATTGTTTATCTTAGTCGTGGTCACCACCAAGCCACTGCAAACCTTTTCCAGCTGTCTCATAGTTTTTTAGTAATATCATTTATTTAAATGTGTAATCTATCTTTGCCGAATACAGCAATCATATTTCAAGATATTTAATATCTCTGCACATGCGGTACATTGTTCTGTACATATCTACCATAGAAGCTATTGTACAAAGTGATTTATGTTCTGCAAAATAACTTCTGGTCTATTGTATTTATTTACAATATATTTTAATTTTTCAAAGTTTTTCCCTCTGGAAACTGTGAAGTTGAGTTTTATTTTGTAAGGATTTTTATTTTGTTTTAAACTTAGAATTACAGAAAGAAAAGCGAAAGGCAGAGAAGAGGGGCAACATGAAAGAAATGGCTGCACTGTGTAATAAAATTGGAGAACTGTACTCACGACTCGGTTAGTCTTTAGTTGCTAGTTTAGATTTGTGGCATCACAGACGTATGTCACAATATGAGTTATTGATTAAAACACCAACATATATTTCAAAATAATATGCGATTTTCAAACGATGCAATTATAAAATAGTTTTAGAACTGTTTGTAACTGGTGGATTTCTATAATTGCTATCGTGCAATATGATTATCGTGATTTTATGTAAGTATTTCTTTAGTTTTGCATGATTTAATAGCAGTAAATGGTACTTAATGGTACTAATCAGAAATTACCATTTATATGTGGCATGGTGGCCGAGCGGTGTGTGCTGAGTGAGCGGGTTCGACTCTCGTCCGGCGTCACTGTGTAGGGGCCTTGAGCAAGTCCTTCGCATACAATTACTCTGCATTACAACTCTATTTGCATCGTCGAGGCGAGTGTGCACTTCTGAACTTAAGTGTAAGAAGGGTGATATCAAATATCAGTTGTATTGTATTGTATACATTTACTTTGACTAGGAACATGCTAATGCAATAATTCTGGTATCATTTTGAAGCTGAAAGGATCCTCTTTCCTATGAAATATATAAACCTAAATGTGAAATTTTCGACATAAGCCATATATTTATATAGGTGTTGTCATTTGGTATTCCACATCCAAAGACTTTCAAAGCACTAAGGCTGTCAAAAAATGTTGAACTCACGACCCGGGTACCCATCGATCCGCGCAGCCGGGTTCCCGACTGCGCGGATATTTTTTACAAAATGTATGGAATTGCGCATTTTTATGGAATGTCGGACACCCGAGTATCGATTTTATTGCCCAGGCAGTCAGCCAATATGACTAAAGGAATATTTCTGGCATATGTTTAGGTAAAATCGCGCATTTTTACAGAATTTCGGGTACCCGAAAACCGATTCATCACCCGGGTAGTCAGCTTCGGGTGGGTACCCGTTGACAGCCTTACCTAGCACATGGCTGTATCCATTCCTATTTGTGCCAAGAAGACAGTCTTTTGATCTAATACTTTCCTGGCAAGTGGATGCAGATCACTGTTCCTAATGTGTTTTCTTTGACATGTACATTTATCTAACATACCCCATTGTACATTGAGCAGGTTAAGAAGGCATGCACACTGCACACCTTCATTTACCCCAATGGCAAGGTGTAGTTGAACCGTCTGAATAGGAATAAGCTGATGAGGGTATTTTGGTTTTTAGGTCAATGTGAAGATGCAATGGGTGAACATGAAACAGAGTTACGTCTCTGTGAGGCCTTAGACGATTCACTGGGGATTGCTGTGGCACATCGTCGCATTGGAGAGTGCCTTAGTGAGCTGGGCAAATACGATGAAGCACTGCAGCACCAACAACAGTACCTTGACTTATCGCACAAGTGTGGCAGCATCCTGGAGCAACAGAGAGCATATGCTACTCTTGGCCGGATTCAGTATCAGCATGCTGAGCAAAGCACAGACACGATGGAGGTGGAGCGGTCTCTGAGGCAGGCAGAAGCAGCATTCAACAAAAGTCTTCACTTATGTGAGCTTTTGAGGGAAACAACATCAGATTCAGAATTGGCAGAAATGAAGGCCAGAATTTTCATGAATTTAGGTAACCGTTTGTTTTGAGATGTAACTATATATAAATTTTGTTTATATATAATAATCATTTAGTTAGAAATCTTCAATTCAACCTGACAAAAAATGCCAAACTGCTGACATGAGTGCTGACATCAGTAAAAATAACTAGGATAAATAATAACAAACTGCATGTAGTGAATGTTTTTTTATAATGATCTGGGGATAAATTGAGATCTGTCTTTGGGTTTGGGCAGGAGAACATGGTTGTGTGCTCTAGGAACACAAGGATAAATTGGTGAATGGAGTAGTTATGGATGGGAGGTAGGCTTTGGTGAAGAACATGCTTGGGGTTATGTAAAATGGAGAGGAGGAGTTTGGCATCTGCCATGTTTGCAAATTCAGACTGTTGGGAAGGATTGTTCTAAGTAATCTAGGCGTTTGACTCTTCTTAGGAGTCTTTCCAGGCACTCTTTATCAGAGGCTAGGATTAAATTCTACGAGGATGGGGAGGCAGATAGCATTTGGTTATGTAATGTATGGAAGAGGAAGAAAATAAATAGCAGTGGAAGAAAATCCATGGGTTTTGAGTTTTCTGATAACATAAATATAGGAGGAGCAAGTAGTTGTGAGATGTGAAAAACTTCTTTAATGTAAGGAAACACACTTCTGGTGATATGAACTGCCATTCTAATTTAGAGCAGTTGTATATTATGAATTAACATTGGGGAGAATAGTTCTAATCTGCTGTGATGATTAGGGGTTAGTTAACACAGGGTCTTAACGCCATATGTCAATAATGAGTACCTGAGTAAGGAAGCTGACAAGATAGCACCAGTTTTGAGTTTTCTGATAGCATAGAGAAAGGAGGAACATGTTGCTGTGAGGTGATTAATGGGAGCTGTGAGTTTGAGGTTATCTTGAAGGAAGACACCAAGTCTTTTTAAAGTTTTAACTCTGGTTATACCAAGTATATGAGGGTGAAAGATTGGTCGAGGGCAGAAAATTATAATTTCTTCAGATTTTAAGTTATTTATGGTAAGGTTATTAGCAGTAGCCCAACTTCTGATTGAGAGCTGTTCAGATTGGATAGTATGAGCATGAGAGGATCCGGTAAGAAGGTAAGTGTTGCCTGCAAATTTGAATATGAGTTTGAGGGGCTGAGAGGGGTGCTTGTCTGAAGCTGTTATTGAGAAGTTTGTGGGTCCTATGACAGAGCCTTGAACTATGCTAGCATTAATCGGGAAGAGAGATGAAGAGAAACCTATTAATATAGCGTTCAAGATGATATTCATCTAGCCAGACTTGATGTGGTATATCAAGAGCACAGATTTTGTCAAATCTCATAGTTCTTTTATGAGAAGCAAGTGGATGCTTCAATCATCCACTCACATTCTACATATATATATAATTTAGTATGTAAAAGTAAGTTATGAATTAATCTATTAATTGTTGTTGCTCTTATTACTGAGCTGCTATTAATATTATGACAATTATATTACATTGAATGCGATGTTAGTCAGCACTTTTGTGATGTTCTTTAAAGGATTATTAACGGTATTTTATATCTATTTATATAAATATATATATATATATATATATTTGCCTCGGCAAATATTACACTCGCAAATAGCTAAAAATAACTTTTTTGATAAAATAATATTTTTTCATTAAATAAATTAAGGAATAACGGACTTAATTTATAAGTTATTGATTAATTAAACAAGAACTTAACATTCCATTGAATTTTCCTTAAACAATTATATTAATTTACATATTTTAATTTCTTTTGGCTGCATTCCCCAGATGGCAACCAAATCAGTAATTTTCCCGCTTGAATTGGCTCTACCAACTTTCCGGTAAACATTAGAGAGTAAAGACGTCGTTGATAACTTCATATTTCAAATTTTATAACAAAGTTTTACATTTTTTTCACAAATAAAGTAATTAAATGATAAATATATTGTTATAGCCTAGAGTGCCCTAATCCGGCAAATAGTTCATCCAAATACTCAGATTCGGTACTCTGTGGAAATTGTCTACTGGGTTATGTCCTACCTTTTACTTTATAGTATTTTAAGCTCCTCAGTGAATATTGTTGTGGATAATGCAATGTGAAATTGATATTGACTGAATTTTGCTTTCAGGTCTTGTTTATGACTCGAGAAATGAAACCAAAGTTTGTTCTGATTTTTTCCAAAAAGCCATACGTATTGCAGAGTTAGTATTGACAACATCCATTGTTACGTTTCTCCTGTTTACTGTCCTTAGATTAACTCGAGGTTTGTAGGATAGCTTTATGCAGATTCACATTGAGTCTGAGTAGTTGTCTCTTCCTGTTTATTGCTTGGAATTGTCTTCCATTCTGGTTCGAGTCTCAACATTTACAGCCCAGACATAGAAGTAATGGAATTCATTCATTATTTTATTTTGCACCTCTTCAAGCAAAATGATATTGTGGTTCTTATTTTTTTATGTTCATGATGACCACTTCAGAATGGTTCCACCTGTGTCTCAAAGAATTGTCTTTTAGTCATACATTTTTAAAAACTGATGAACTCAGCAGTTTATAAATCATTGATGGGAGGCATGTATTTAAAAAAATTGTGGTTTGGTGAGTGTTGGTGTATTGTATTTTAAATCATTTTAGCTCGTCAGATCTGTGCTATGTTAATTTTCTAGGGTGATCTGGGGTTGTGTGGTTATTTTTAACAGAAAGCATAAACTATACGAGGACATGTACCGTTGCCAGTACAACCTGTCCGGTATATACCAAAGAATTGGTAACCTTGGCCATTCTATAAGGTTGGTCGATATGGCCATCAAGTGTGCTTCAGTGAACATGAAGGATAAACTGGCTGAAAAGGAAGCACTGATGCTCAAAGCAAAGGTAGTTTCACAGGTTCAAATAGACCTACCACGTTCTTTAATCCGCTTACTTTGTGGCTGCTTCTCTTCAATTAATGATTTCGCTTGCTGTCATTGCGGTTGGTAGATATTTTAGAGAGGTGGGGTTGCCAGACATCCAGCAAGGGGAGGAGAAGTAAAGGAGGACTTATCCTCTGTCTTTCAGGCAACGCTGAAAGCAGATGTACAGCAGGTAGTTGCGGTGTAATGACACTGTTTGATAACGAAGATCATTAGCGTCCCCTTCTCCTTTTCCTGATGGCTTTATATGTTTATTTATATGTATGGCTTTATATGTTTTTTGTACTTAACTGTTTTATGTTATTTCATGGCAGTGTTTATATGTGCATATTGTTCCTAAGCAGGCTAACAGTCCAATCTACTTACTTATTTCTATTTCCAGATATCCCTTGTCCATAATCTCGACAATATTAAAAACACTGTGTCTATGAGATTATATAGACTAATTGATTATTTTATTTCATGCAGCCTTCTAAAGTGACTTTGTTTCTTGGTTAATTAGAGGACCTCTGACTTTGGAGTCTTACGTGAAACATTTAATGCGTTCTCCTTTGTCCTCATTTCCAGCTGTCTATGTCCTCCATAGACGTATCTGGCGACCCTGTGCATCAGTGTCTGAATTAATTAATTAAGGACATGTTTAATTTGCTTACTTGATTTTTAATTGATTGCATTTTGTAGATTGATTTTAGTGCTCGATGTGCATGATTTCAGATTACATCTAGTCTGAATTAAGTTGGTTTATTTTAAATGCTCTGATGGCATATGGGGAGTATAGTGTTGCAGTGGCTACTTTTATCTTTTCTGAGTAATAATTTATAATCTGACTGGAAAAGAAAAGCAAGCTTGACAAAATTACATACTATTGGTGAATGGTGGAAAATAATCCCAATGCAACAGCTTTCAATTTTTATTTATGTGGAAATGTAGATAAGCAGAAACAATGCTTTTCTTCTAAATAAGACAAGTTTTGGTGATTTAGTGAGTAAATCTTATTTGACTTTGGGATTGGTTAAAATGTTTGAATGAGTTAGTCAGAAATTTGGGATCAACAGTTGATCTGAGATTTTACTGAATCTCGTGTTAATTTTGCTTTTAGGTGTTTTTGCAGTTGGGAGATACTTCTGCTGCCAAGAAGTGTACCAAGAAAGTGCTAAAGATGAAATTGCCGACTGACAAATCAGAAAATGCTCAGCTAACAGAAATGTTAAGAAATGGTTTGTCTGACTTAAGTTGCTCATGTGTGAAACATAGATGCTTTGATGAATTGAACTGATATGCTGTGTTTGAGTAGAATGAAGGATAATTAACTAATGAACTCAGTTCATTTACTGAAATTGATCATGGGATGTTACTTGTCACTTCTTCTTAATACTATTGAGCAAGATATGAACCTGCTGAAACTTATCTAACCTTATCGAGCACTTATTTCACTGAATAATTTTGTCATTTCCTGGAAGAATTTTGTTGCTCAATGACTAAGACTTTGACATGCACCTCATTAGCCCTGTCAATTAATGAGTAAGATGTTTCTGCCATTAATGGTTAATAACACTGAATTATTAATGGTTTTCATTCATTAAAAAAATTGTTTAAATTTGATGTTTGTCAAAAATTTAGATAGCACCACTTCCACTTCAATATATCTGCTCAGAGGCACTCTCTGCGCTGACCTATGTTAAATGTTATTACGAACGAATAAAAAGCATCAGTTAGCAAAACTAGGCACATTAAGCTGAAAAGAGTCACTAGTGGTGGGCCCATGCACAACCAATCAGCAGATTCCGATCTACAGCTCACAGATGGAATAGATGTTTGGAGTTCTTATACTGCAGCTCTCTAAAATACCTACTCAGTTATGCCTAACCCTAATTTATTTCTATGCGCTTCATGGCACAAAATCAACGGCAGACTCTAGAAAGTCCTATTGAGGGGCTAAAATATTGCTCTGTTTTGAATGTTTAGTCCTGTTTTTTGTTGTTTTGAGTAATGGTGTATAAGATGACATTTTAAATTGAGCTCTAGGTGATGACTTTATAGTTTGTTTTGAGTCGTCGATTGTTGTCTTGGTGGTTTTTCTTAAGTGACTTTTGTAATTGGTTTTCAATTGCTGGTTGTTTGATTATTTTCTTTTCAAATTGACTGCATTGGATTACAGCTCGGCAGATGGAATGCTTAAAAGAGAAGTTGAAGATGATTTCTGATGATGACTACATTCGGCTGATGACCATCTATGAGAAATTAGGAGATGCTGCGGCTAAGATGGAATGCTACCAGGTGGCACTCGACTTCTACCTCAACATGGTCAGTACTGATTATTATCTTGAACTGCATGACGAATATTTTTAGAAGTGTGATTGTATGTAAAATATTGCTGAAATGAAGCAGCTGAGTGTTGAGAAACACAGACTACAATAAATTGCAGTGCATTTCATTAGCCCACTCTGCAGCCAAGTGGCTGACTGACCTATCAGCTGCTTACTTACTTTCTCAATCTCACTAGTTTGTTGAAACCCAAGAAGCTTGGGCTAGTGCAAAGCAATGCAGAAATCGTCTTAATAACAGAAACATGGTTCTGTACAAAGCACCTTGACATGGACAGTTTGCTAATAATTAATAAGTTGTTTATGTCTAAAAGATATGATTGAGTCTTTCATTTCTGTTTGGTTGCACTGTTTGCTTCAGGAGCGCTGTGCCAACAGCCAGAACCTGAATGCTGTTGCTTGCATTCCTATTTATGTATCAATTGCTGAGACATACAAGGATTTGCATCAGTATCAGTCAGCAATTCACTACTTTACTAAAGAACTTGATTGCAGAAGAGGAGATGCAGAACAGGTACAGTGTTTATTATTCTGTGTCTGGGGTCCTTTAAAATACTGCATTCTAGCAATCATTTGTATGACAATGATTTTTGCCTTTTGACACTCCATCATTTGACATTAGGGGTCATTGCATAATTACGTAACGCACGAAGGGGGGTGGGTGGGGTACTACAAAGCGTTACAAAACATTCCCGGGAGGGTGGGTGGGTGTTAGCTGAACATTATGCAATGCCTTTCATTTTTAAACTAATTAGTAATTAATTAAAAATACTCAATCTAACCTAAAAACCAAAGATTAAGGTTTAAGAACCAAAGATTAAGAACGCTCTGGCGATACGAAATTTCTACAAAATGTTCTCCAAATTTCTCAGCTCACCTGAATATTTTCAGAAAGGCAGGGCTAATTTAAAACGTCATACGAAAGCGGGGAGAAATTCAATAGGCAAATCAAGTCCGTTTGTTATGCATCAATATTACGATTGCTGATGCTTCAAGTCAATGCAAATCAAAGTCAAGCTAAATCAAGTCAGAGCAAATGACACGACAAATCGTCTACATTTAACTTCCGAAATTTGAACAATTTTAGATTTGATATTAAAACAACTGCTATTTTCAATTGCATCATCTGAAGGCATATTAGTTAAACACTTCGTGACGACTAACTTGCAAATGCGGTACTAGTTAGGAGCACCAAAAACGAATGGAGCTGCCATGCAAAATGGGGGACCCGCATCCTAAAGAGGTCTGGTGAATGTGGTGATACCTGTGTTAGTTAAGAAAGACACAATCGAGGCAGTCTCGCAGAATTCAAAATTCAGTTCCAAGCGAAGCTAGGCTGTATGGCTAGTAGGTCTAGAATATAAATTTACACTAAACTAGTGTTTAGCCTCGTAGCCTACACACGGTGGTATAATAGAAGTTCAAACATAATATTAAATATTATCTACCATTGATGGAGGTTACATTTGGAGACCTGGGACTATTTAGGCCCAAGTAAAACTACACTGAGTTTTGTTCAAAATAAATATGTAATGCTCATGGGGGTGATTGGGGGGTCGACGGAAGCGTTACAGAGGGGGTGGGGGTCAAATACGGCCATTTTCAGCGTTACGTAATTATGTAATGACCCCTTATGTGTTCAAGAGCAAATGAAACCTTTTTCTCTGCTGCCCTCAGCAATTTTGGGCAGGTCCTGCATGATCTACTCCAACCTGAATGGGTAACTGGATCATCCCTAATGCTCATTCACATAATTTATAAATCGTATCAGATGATATTTATATGGCACTTTTTAAGCAGACAATTTCTACAGCACCGTAATGCAGCTAAAAGGACGCTTACAGTACTAGCTATTCAGAAGTACTCTCTGTGTGACAGCCCCGAAGAAATAGGAAGCTCTTCAGGCAACGAAGGGATTAGGGTGGGAGCCAAATAAAGGCTTTCTACAGATTATAGGGTGTAGGTCATTCCACACAGAAGGGCACACAATGGCAAAGGCACGGTGCTGAGTCATAGCAATCCTTGCCCGTGGAACAAGAAGATCAAGTCGATTCGCAGATCGGAGAAGGCAGGAGTAGACAGCAGAGAGAGAGAGGTTTTTGCATTAAGTTGCAGAGATACTGCGGTTTACCCTGTTGAGTTCTAAGGACTAAGAGGAGTACCTTGTATTGGATGCGAGAAGGACGCCAGTTAATTGTAGGACATAGGTCATGTAGATAGAAATGTGGGAGTAGCATGGGAGATGAGCAATGTTAAGTTCATAACCAACCGTAGGGAAGATAAGCGTGCCTTGGGAAGGCCAGTAATTAGTGAATTGCAGTAGTCAATGTGACAACAGATGAAAGTGTGGACTATGGTTGTAAAGACAGGAGACGAGACAGATCTTCTGGTGGATCTCAGACAACATGTTACGGTCACCTCAGGTGACAGTAGCATGAGCGCGTCAACTGCAAGAGGTGCTCGGATAAGGACAGCTATGATTCATTAACTGGAAATGGATCTGTAATTAGCTTGGGTGAGAAACAACAAGCCTGCTATGTCAGTTTCCAAGCACCTCTGAAACCTCCATTTAGTTATTTGGTTAGTTCCTGAACATCTGAAGTTCATGAATGTTTTGTTTTAGACCTCATTCTGGAAGTTGCCATATCTGCTCAGTCTTTCAGATGAACTTTCCAGATGATATAGGCAATGGCAATAGATGCATATCTTCCCAACACCAGACTAGCCAATAATAGAAGTTTAGACAAATAATAAGAGAAGTATGGATCCATGTTGTTTCAGGAAGTTTACCTATCTGCTATTCAGTTGATCTATTCTGCTATGCCTGCAAATTGATCTGTTTTTGCTGGCACACTGTAATCGGAAACAGAGGCAAATAATGCAAAATTGTCTATAAGTGATAAATACCTAATCTTTTTAAGTTGTGAGTGAAACAGGAAATCAGATACCTCTTCAGCTACTCTACACATGCCAAGTATAGTGCTCAATAAGCCTACATTGATGATATTCTTGGCAAGCATATGGTTTAAATTTGAGTCCAGTAAAGTCCAGTAAAGTAGACAATATTTATAAAAAAATTGGCAGCAGTTCTTCCAGCGAGATCCTGATATTCACTGCTCAGTTCTGTGTAGTCTGTCAATTGTATAATTTCATTGAGTTCAATGATGAGTATTCTAAGATACGAAGATAGTGGCTTAGTATTGCCATACACTTCCAAAACTGTTTCCAGTGCTTTTATCTGCCTAATGCAAAATTAAGCATGTTGCTCCAATCATGCCATTACCATTTGTTGAATACTGCATTCATGGTTGCATTCAAAAGATCTACTTTTGCTATATTATAAGAATATTGTTATTATATAACACATTATATTGACTTCACTGTAGATATCATTAGATTGTTTAATGTTTATTTGTATATTTGTTTGCTTAGGAATGTCGGACTTGGCTGAATATCGCCAATATTCAAGAACTGGACGGAGCAGAATACTGCAAGATCAATGAATCTCTTCATTTTGCATTGCAGAATGCAGAGGAAGCTAAACACAGAAAACTTCAGGTTGGAGTAATCACCAAATCAGAACTGATGATGTCTTAAGTCTGTGGTTAGATCATGTCATTGACTGACCAAGACCCACGGCAGTTGAAATCAGTGATGTTTTACTTCAGGAAACGATTTTTGTTTCAATTCTATTTCAGGTCAGGCAAAATTAATCCAGGAGGCATTTATGTAATTTTAAAAATACTCTAATTTCCAGTGACATTGTCCATTCTGTTCCTTTGTCAAAATTGTTAAAAGCCCACACACAGAAAATATTCTTTCCGCCTAGGCTTGGGAAGCCGGAACAATCATGTTCCTCCAAAACCAAATCAATGTAGCATGGGTTGGGGATTTCTTGAAAGTACCGTTTCAACTGTGCGGCAAAAACACCTTGACCTTGCGATGCAGTTAAGGTTTCCTGAGAACAAAGTTAGTTTAACAAAAATTTTAATGATTTCAATGTTGCAATGCCGGGGGAAGACTGAATTGCTCTGTCCTGGCTCTTTTTTCCACAAATGACAAAACCGATTCATCCTCAAGACTGAAGATGAATGAATTTGCATAATTTTGAATTCTGTGAATTCTGGCACTAGAAGAACTGATACTACTGTTGGATCCAGCAGACAAGCAGCAGCTGCTATTGAATTGTACTTATCAGAATGTGGGTGTAGAAGAATGAAAGTGAATCTACTTTGAAAGTCTTTAACACATTGGCCACATGTTCATTATTACCGCTACGCCAAGCCATAAATGCACAATTTTCACAATATGATATTTATCTTTAACACATTGGCCTCCACTGTACATTACCACTATGCCAAGCCATAAACGTAAAATTTTCACTGTGTGATATTTAGTGAAATAATCAATTATTTACTTTATGTCTGCATTAAGAACTCAAAAAGAACATGTAAAACATACTCCAGCAGTTTCTCTGCTATCATCATGCATACTTCTATTTACACATTCAAGTAGGTGTGAAACTGCTCGAAACATGTCTTGCAGAAGTATCACGACATCAATTGGCCATGACTTTTCAATGTTTATACCGAGAATGTCAGTAAATGAAATGTCTGGAGGATGAGGCTCATATGTAGGAATCATATTTATCCATTCATTCTGAGACATTAGTTGCCATGTGCTAGCGACCTCTGATTGAATATATATGTCATTTGGCTCACTCACATCCACTGCCTCTGATGCCACATATTTATGTGTTGGCTATCATCAATGTCTCTGCTAGGCCTATAATCCGAATCTTGCGCACCATCGTCACAGTCAGAATCATCATCATCCGATGAATCCAGATTATTTATTAACTGCAGAACCACCCCGCTGCTCATTTATCGCTTCGTCAGTTTTCAAAACATAAGATTTACTCTCTGCAACAGAAAGTTAGTGCTCGCGGAAGCAATATTTGTTTTCACTAATTCCGACTTGGTACACAATATTTGTTTTCACGAATTTCGACTAAGTAAACACTATTTGTTTTCACGAATTTCAACTAGGTACACAATATTTGTTTTCACTCAGTTTGACTAAGTAAACACTATTTGTTTTCACTAATTTCAACTAGGTACACAATATTTGTTTTCACTCATTTAGACTAAGTAAACAATAGTTGTTTTCACCAATTTCGACTAAGTAAACATGTGACCCATCTGACCAAAGGAGGCTTATGTTGCAACACACGTTAGTGAGATAATTGCAAAAATGTGAGATGAAGTCAGTTTTTTTCATTTCTTGTTTTTGACAGATATTGATATATAAATGTGTTTTAAACACATAAAAAACTATTTTTAATGACTTTTAGATGACTTTGTGGATGCCGTTGTTTTAATAATTTAATGACTTCTTATAATTTGCCATTTTCCCACCATTAATAGCCAAGCTGAACTTGGGGCTAGGACAGCAATCTTGGTAAAAGTAGAAAGCCCACATGCTACATTAGACAACAAGCATAAGCTAGTTTGTCTGACTCAAATTTCACTAAATTCTGAACAAGGTTGGTTAGGAATTTCACATTTCAAAATTGCACCAAGCTTTGAATGCTAATGTAGTTGACAGCCACCTATGAGTTAACTCGTAGGTGGCCGTCAATGTGTTAAACATTCAAGAGATCAGTATCTGGGGCAGATGGATATTGCTGCAGATGGCATATTCCAAGTCCAGAAGAGATGAAATGATGTTTGACATGGCATCACTTTGCAATGTATTAGTACATGCTGCAAATGGTTCCAGAGGACTGCAGATTTCTTCTAGTTTGGACCACTAACTGGCCAGAAGTGAATCAAAGTAAATGCAAGTCGCTCTTGATACAAAAAACTGAGTTGCCAGTACATTAACACATTTCAAAAGTAATTTCTGTTCCAAATTTTATTTTCGTTTTTATTTTAATTTTTGTTCCAGGTACTTGATTTCCGTTCTATTTCAGTTTCCATTTCTTATATAATTTCGGTTTTGCTTAACATAAATCAATGATTTTCGTTCTAATATTATTCCACATTGACGAAAATATCACTGGTTGAAATATGTAATTTGGAACAAGATGGCTTTGAAGACTAGGGAAAGCATAGCTCCCAGAAGTTGATCGTTAGGTGTGCATCGTGGGGTTTATGGAACCAATTGTTTCAATATTAATAAAATGCTGCCTGCACTATGCTAAGTGATGTTAACCCTTCAATGACCAGCGTGTACTAAAATGTATGGGAAAACATATGCAGCTGGTCGTTAAAGGGTTAAAGCTCGGTATAAGCAAATAACTTTAGAATTCATCGCTAGAAGGTCTTTGTACACATGGAGCTCGACAAGTGAAGTCTCACACAGTTTATATATATATATATATATATGTATATATATATATATTTATTTATTTATATATGCATGATGCCTTGAGAAAACAATGATGACCGGTGAATGGAATCTGTGACTTGCAGTTATGTTCACCAACTGGCATCCTACTTGGAAGTGCCCAGTGCCACTCAAAGCCTACTGTTAGCATTGTATTCTGTTGATTTGTGTGAATTTAGGCATTAACTCTAGAGTCACTGAAGATCGTTCAAGAGAAATATGGAGACACAGAAGGTCAGGAGAAGACTGAAAGGGACTTGGAAAAACTGTGTGCGGAATACAATGTATGTCTTGATGACTTGTCTGAACAGCGTATGGATGATAAATGTGATGCAGAGGACAGTGCAGACTGGCAAGGGGAAAATGACCCTGACTTGGATTATTCTTCAGATTCAGGTGTGTTTCAGTTTGATATTGTTGTCATGTAGATCTGTCTTTCTGACATGTGGTACTAAAAGTCATGAAAGACATCAAATTCTGAAATAATCTAAATATTCATGATACCCAAAAATATTCTCTAAGCTCATTGCAAAGTGAAGGTGAATGTTGAGTTAACACTCCAAGAGTGAAAGACGCACCTTAATTAGAATGATGTGTTCCAAGATCAGATGGAGGTTTCACAAAGCATGATGTGATTTTTATTTAGCTGTGTCTTGGAACTATTTTATTTACAAAATTGTTCATTCAATTTTAAAGTTTCATACATTCACTTCAGTCATTGTACTTCCATTCTGCAGATGGTAAAATCAATTAGCTCTCAAGCAGTGCTTTCTTCTCAAAATGTAAATAGTGTTTTCTCTCCAGTCTAATTTCTTAACCTTTTTGGGGTGAGGAGCCGCACTGACAAGTTTATCAACTTTTGGGAGCCACCGTGGTTTTATGAGCACAACAAAATTAATGCTCTTATTCAGCTAATGATGCTGTAACATCACCTTTATGAAAACCAGCAACATGAGTTTCAGTCATAATAGATATAGGCCTATATAATATCTAATAAAGTAGACAATTCACAATTCAGCGACAGACAAGGCAATATATATATATATATATATATATATAATATAGTAAAACAATTCGTTGAATCACCCATTTATCTGTTTTTTATGTCATGGTTAGGAACTTGTGAAAAATGTTCTGCATATTGACAACTAATGATACATTTCGGGGTACTTTCTCAAGATCTTCAATCGAGCAATATCGAACACTGCTGCCACGCCTCTGCAATGATCTGCACTATGAATTCCGCAAATTTTCAATTGCTTCTTCATCATTGCCAATCACCCACCTTCATCTGCATCAGGGTCTGCTATCCATCACCCAATGGGCATACCACTCAAAACTGAAGTGTCATCTCTTCAAGAACATTCTCCATTTTCCAGACTCTCGCCATAGCCACGAACGACACCTACCTTAACAGCTATTCGGACTCCTTTGTCAACCGGACCTCAGGTTCTCCTCTGAATATGGCGCAGCGCTTGTGATATGCTGATGCCTTGCGCTTAGGTTTGCGGTTTAGAAGTGTGGAGATTGCAATTAGTCGTTCCAACAGATTCTCTTGGTCCTCAATTTTGATTTTGGAAGGCTCATTACTGAAAACGTTTATTTGCATAGATGAGTTAAACTAAAAAAACAAAGCAAAATAGGCTCACATGAGTTGCAAAATGAGAACCCAACCGCCTCAAATTTGATTGGTTAATTAGGATGTCATGTAATGTCACTTGAAAATGCCATGTCCATGAGAGGAAGTTCTGAGAAGTTGTGCCTTTTCTCATTGAAAATTAGTAAATGAAAGATAAAGCCACAGTGAAAGAAATGATCCAAAACCTTTAATTTAACATTTTATTTCGTCGTATAGTATAAAATGCTGTTTCCTAGAAAGCACTGGAGAGCCGCCACAAAACTCCTTGAGAGCCGCATGCGGTTCGCAAGCCACGAGTTGGTGACTACTGGCCTACACCCTTCACAAATTTGCACTGCTGTGCTTCAATTTTTACCAAACCTCATGGAATTGACTGTCACACTAATTGCCATACCTAAAATTGTAGCTCTCATTCACCATCGCTTTCATCTCCCTCCCTTAGCAACTGACCGACTCTGACTCAAGTATTGGATGTGGAAGATCACATGCGTTTAACTGCAGATCATCTTATGTCATCAGTTTTTCTTCTCCTGCAGTCTTGTGATCTTTCGCATCCAACATTTTCTGCTGTAAGAATTCTTTTCTCATCTAGCTTCTGCATTGTCCATCATTGTGGATCTAAAGATCACAGAATACATGCACACGAAAGGATCGGAATGATCCTTTCGTGTGCATGTATTCTGTGATCTTTAGATCTACTTTTTTATCTACTGTATTGGTCTTCATGATTTTTTATATATCCCTTGTACAAACTATGCAAATGTAGGAATACCTGAGAAACTCTTCGGTATGACTCCATTTGCATTGCCTTTTAATAACGCAAGGCGAAAGCAAAATTTGAGATTAGCTGTATTTTGACTCCAAGATATATCCAGGTTTTCCATTTGCACTGATGACTTGAGATGAATCCAAATAGATTTAAAGTATTGGGGAGGCATTTGAACACCCACAGATCGCCGAAGTCTACATACTGAATGCTGCAAAGATGGGGTTATTGGAACTCTATTCTTATTTAGAAGCACTCGTATCAGCAATGAGCTGTTACAATTCTAGAAAATGCAGTTGTAAGGCTTGAAGAGATCTGACCAATGAATGCATTGTGGATCTTTAGATTTATATAGTGCCTCTCATAAAGTGCCTTTAAAGAGTGAGATGCTGATGGTGTTATTAGTTTAGCCTTAGTGATGGAGAAAGGTCATTCCAGGTAGATGGACTCACAACAGCAAGCACCCATTGTTGGACTTAGGCAGTCTTAGTCCTAGGAGCATAAAGATCGAAACGATCAACAGAGTGCAAGGAACGAGATGAAGTTGCAGATAACGGCTTCCGTAAATAGTCGGAGCTTGGCTTTGGAACTAGAAAGATAATGTAGTGGATATGTGCAGTGACAGACTTGCCTATGCAAGACTTCAAAGCATACATGTAAAGATATGCACAAAGCGAGGGAGTCAAGCTGGGCTATGAGCCTAGCTGAAACATTTAAGACCGATTGAAGGGGAAAGATGTTGTTTCGGGTGGCCCATAAGAAGCAAGTTGCAGTAGTCTAGGCAGAACAGACAAACACATAAACTCTGGTGGTAAAGACAGGGAGAAATCGATCGTCTGATGGCTCTGAGTCGTCTCAGTTGAAAGTAGAAGTAGTGGGTCTGGTTAGATATTTGTTCCGTGAATGTGAGGGAGGAATCAATTGTGACGCCCAGGTCATGGACATTAGAAGAGTATGTGTAGGCAGGAAATTTCTTATTCAGTAAGTATCTTTTATCTTTAATCTCAATCTTTTATTTAACCAACTGCATATCCACACTCTGGTGTACAATACATTTAAAAGTACAGCATTCTAATTAAAAAACTGAGGATTCTGCTAAAATCACATTATTGTAGAAGATCCTGAAGAAAGTAAATGAAAGGTGACCAATTTTATGCAAATATTTTGCCTTCTATTATGGCCATCTAGCAAATGGATGTAGCTTGTTGTACATTGTTGACTAAACAGACTGTGCCTTTTGTGCAACCTGTTTGCCTAGCATCCAACTAGATGTGTAGTAAACTTAGGGTGTCTATTTTTGAATTTTCTAGCGTTAAAACCTTATATTTCAAAAACCAAGCAATCATTGTAAGAAATCCTAAATGTGACAATGGTTCAATTTGTCAATTGGCATAAACAATGTCAGGTTATCTGACCTAGCTCCCTTTGAGCTAGGTCCCTTGGATCATGTGATCCAAATTGGAAAGTCTTATTGAATACTATTTACGTTATGCAAGCAATGTTCAAAGTTGAAGGTTGCGCGTGTCATGTATTTGGCCTTTCATGTATTTGTTTTAAATAATTTCTAGTCTTGTGAAAATTTATTGGAAAGTAGTTTTAAAAGACAAATAACATGTTAATTTTGGAAGAACGTAATTAGCTTGAGAAATCAAATTTGTCATCTGTGTGTTCTTTGGAAGAATTGAAGAGTTAGTTGAAGATTACTATATGTTGTCAATGATTTTCTAGTGCAGTGTTTTCCAAACTGGGTCATGAACTCTGGTTAACACCAAATTTGACCCCAAGCCTTTGAGTCCTGGAGTCTCCAAGAACAATCATCTGTGAGTGTATAATATGAACCAAAGAAGAGGACACCAGCCACAGGATAAATGTAATCGCTAGATCAGAATCTCATGATCCACCATATGAAAAACAGAAGATACATCAAAAGGTGCTAATAGAGAGATAGGAGTGGAGCCAGGTATTTAAACTGTATTGGCAAGCTAGTGCAGATTCTGTTGAGACAAAATTGTCATGAAGTAAATGGAAAGAGGTTGGTTTCGGCGAATTCGCAGTGAAACTGTTAAATTTGACTGTTTGTTTTATTGATAGAGTGTAGCACTGAAAATGAAGAAAAAAGTCCATGTCGTAAGAGAAGTTCACAAGTCAAGGTATTTCTGTATTGTAAAGAGCATTCTCTGTTTGAATTCACTGCCTGAGATTGTTTTAGCTTTTACTTTTCAGTCTCTTTATGGATTGTGATCATTAAAATTATATAGAAAATAGGGATGAAACTCGACTCTGCCCTAGTTTCAGAGTATTCGAATTAAACTCGAACTCAGACAAACAGTGGGTTCAAGTTTTAATCTTTCCATTTTTCTGTTTTTGAAAATGAAAATTGGATTTTGTAATTTACAAACCGACAATCGACCTAGCTAAAAACATGAATACTGTTACATTTATTTGCAAAATGACAATCGACCTAACACAAAAACACAAACACTGCTACTATTAGTACTTACTAGTTACAACTTCCTAGTGTTAGCTAAGGCAAAACCAGAAAATCTTGAAGTTGTGAAACTAAAAATCAAAAGAATTAAACACTTTTTATTATTCTGAATTTGGACTCGGCAAGATTCAACTCATAAAACTTGGTACTGGCACTCAGCAAGAAATTCAGACTTAATTCATTCCTAGCAGAAAACCTGTATGTACCTGCTCTGGAATGTAGCACTGAAAATAATAAGTAAAGTTTGAGAATTTTACCTAGGGGATCTCAGGAGACTATAAAAGTCTTTGAACCATGTTTGTTATTTTATTTAGAAAGTTAATTCTAGCAAAAGAAGTCGTACATTCAAGGTTATTTAGGTCAGTTGTGTCTAGCAATGCCAATTTCTGACTGAATTTGTGTCCTGAGGGCAAAGTTGACGAAGAGTAGCAAGTGGAAGGATGTAAGGAGTATATATTGTGAGGAGCAGACATGCAGCTGTGAAATTTGGCTTAGGAAAAAACCAATCCAAAATTTCAGCAATAAAAAACCTAGATAAAATCCCGCACCTCTGATTAGGTTGTACTGTGAGAGGTGCTTTATAACTCTGTAAATAGAATGGAATAGAATAGAATGCCATGGATGAATGTAGTTGCACACAGCTTGGGTCTTCTGTTAATTCTTATCAATATACAGACTGCTCATCTATTTTGCATTTTATTCTATTTGCGTACGATGCCTCAGCTTTTGTACTTCTTGTAAATAATTCTTTCGACATAATGTGCTTTATTTTCTTATATTTTCATACAGTTAAACGAGAAAGGAGAGACTCCGCTGCACCGTGCTTGCATTGCTGGAAACCTATCGAAAGTCAAAGCATTAGTGGAACAGGTAATTATCAATATTGACTAACATGATGAAAGCATTGCTTTATTTATGAAAAAAATCCTTTTGATAGGTTGCTGGATCTGAATTCGAGAACCGTTTGTTTCACATTTTCAAGTAATTAGAAATTATTTAAATTCATTTTGTAGTTGTGATTAGTAACTAATGCATTTTCTCGTTTTTGATATAAGTACACAATAATATATGTGGACCTTTATGTGAAAAGGGACCAGATTGTCGATATGGAGTTACTGGCACTGAATGTGAGTGAAATAAAGAGACCATCCGCATATTATTCAGCACATATCTCGTTATTGTAGAGACTGGTGGATTCAACAACCCTAAAATACTCATTTTGAGTAATTTGCGATTAAAGCGTACAGTAACATTAAGTCAAGGATTTTCAACCTTTACCGCACTTAATAAATACAACTGCTAGCACGCCTGTAATTCAGAAACCGAAAGCAATGTATTAATGCGCCTCTCACGTCATCATTTCTAGTGGTTATTAGGCAATCTGAGTTGCCTCCAGCCAGCTAAGGGGCTTCAAAACATTTTTATGTAGCCATAAAGAAACATAATTTTTTTTAATAAAAATCTTTTATTTGATTGAAATTGACCTTTATAGGTGTAGTACATTCATAGAAAAATGCAATTAGACAAAAAACACAAAATCGAAAATTTTAGCCCAAATCACTTTAGGCCCTGTTTTCTCTTAAACTAGAACCGACGATCTGGTCCCTTTTCATGTAAACGTCCACATATACTTGACTTCTGTTGCAGACTTTAAATTGTGATTTTCTGGTGAAATATATATGAAGCAAAGTTTGACAAATAACTATGAAATTTTGCAACTATTTGTGTGTTGTATTTGCGGAGGCAAATAGTGATGAGAACGTGATGTTCGGCTAACCAGAAATGTTCGAGGCGATTTCCAGTTCTTTCCTCTGGTTTGTGGTTAATATTGGTCCTGAGAAACATTTATTTTAACTTCAATTGGCTGCATTGCTTGACCGTTTAGAGCAAATTTTGTTTAGTTCTTGACACTTGACACTATTTAAGTGTCTACTTAAAGGTAAGATATTGAATTGTCCAGTTGGTATTCCTGATCAATCAATCAATCAATCAATCAATCAATCAATGTAACTTAATATAGCACCTCTTCAAGAAATCTACTCCTTGTCCAAACTTAAGCAAAACAACTAACAAAGGCATGGTCAGATTAGCAAATGTGATTGCCCTGTTTGGTAACACTGTGATGGCCCTAGTGCCACAGAATCACAATAAAAGTGCACAACTGCATATATAACTAATAATCATATTTTCGAGGTAACGCTAGTGGTTATTGAAATTAGCAGAAACATGTGTATACTTGACAGTGTTGCCATTTATTAGTGCACTCAAGTTCCTCTTGGGTGAGGTAGCGCTTAAATAAGCAAGTCTTACTGGCTGATTTTGAGATTAACTGACCTGATAATGGTAACTCCAATACAATAGGAGGGAGGGGCAACACAATCTTGAATGTAGTGTATGTTAGGATTCAGTCATTCATTCATTAAAAAATTTATATAGCGCCTCATAGAGTTTAATTTTGTAGTTGCTATTTCTGGTTTAAAGCTTCTCTATAGCATAAATAGACTACTAAAGTATGCTGATGACTGTAATGTACTGATTCCTGCTTCAGCTATAGCTACTACTGACTCCGAACTTGCCCATCTGCAGGCATGGGCCCGACAATGCAACCTTAAACTCAATGCCTCCAAATCAAAATAAATGATTATTCAACAGCCCAATGTGAAAGGGATTGCCCTTCCTCCACTGGTGGATGGTATAGACAGAGTGGATGAGATGAATGTCCTGGGGGTTGTCCCAACTTGTCGTTTATGTCTGGATAAACATATTGACTGAATCTGCAACAGAGCCCACCAGTCCTTTTATGCATTTAGAGGTCTTGTTGCTCACGACCTCTCTGGGGTGGACCTCTATGATGTATTCCGGGCAACCACCCTGGCCCGACTATTTGTCAGGCTCATCGTACTCGACTAAATGCCGTTTTGTGTAAGTTGGTGCGAAAAAGCGAAATGGAATGCTCCCTTCTGATCAGCCATCATTTGATGATATTTGTGATCGAGCTGATGAATCCCTCTTCACATCTATTGTAACAAAGTCCGACCATATACTAGGAGGTTTGCTTCCACCAATTAATACTTCAGCTCGCCCTCTGCGCCAACGTGTTCACAATAGGGTCGTCCCTCGTGCGGATGACTTTACCTACTGAAGTTTTGTTATAAGGATGCTATATAAGAGTATTAATAGCTTTGAAAGTAGTGTATGTTAGGATTCAGTCATTCATTCATTAAAAAAATTTATATAGCGCCTCTTAGATATAATTTTGTGGTTGCTATTTCTGGTTTAAAGCCTCTCTATGGATAAAGTATGTTGATTACTATCAGGTCATTACTAAAATTATGAAATGAGATTCATATCCTGTCAATAATTTTAACTTTTCTACTACTAAGCTTTTATTATGAGTACTAAGCGTGCTAAATGTTTGTACATGCCATGCGATTGCAGGCATTCTTAGTAAATAAAATACTTACTTACTTAGTACTTAGGGATGTTCCCAACCCAAGTACGACTACAAAAAACAGTTTTGAGGTGAGTATAAAAGAGTGGACTCAGTGCAGCCTGGAGACAAACGCAATGCCAAAATCGTCTGTTCCAGAGCAAAAGGCCAACCACTGAGTAGGCACGAGTTTTTTAGGACCATGAGTAGACCTTGGTCGGTAGAGTGGAGAGTGGCGACCCAGTACAAGCACAGCGCCAATTTGAGCCTGTTCCAGAGAGGCACGATTTTGTTTATTGCAATACAAGATTCACTGCTGGAAAGGGAACCAGTATAGCACATCCAGCAAATTGTCAAGAGACGTGGCCAAATTTCAGAATCTGGCAGAACACAGTCCCGGCACAACCGCCCAGCTGGGTGGCCTACATAGAATGAGCACCAGTAATCCAGTCAGACTATGAAGAAATAGTGGACAAGGGTAGCGGTGACGTCTGGTGTTAGCGAGCGAGCAACAGTGCAGAGCTGTAGTATGAATATTCACCGGCAGAGACTGAATATGAGAAGCAAAGCTAAGCTCTTGGTCCAAGATGACTTCCAAGGTCCCAGACAATGGAGGAAAATATAAAGTGGAATAGGTCAGCAGTAATGGCAGCTAACCCTTTAACGACCAGCGTGTACTAAAATGTATGGGAAAAATATGTAGCTGGTCGTTAAAGGGTTAAATCAAGCTTCATAAGCTGTTGTTGAGTGCCCTGTCAGATAAATTGAGTTTGGCGGGTCGAGTCGTAGGCGTTTTTTGACATCCAAGACTCAAGGGCACCCACTCATTGCCTGAACAGCAGCAAAGGCATTAAGAAGCCATGCAGCGTAAGTGGGCTTGAACATCATCAGCGTACAGGTGACCCAGCACAGTAGTGGCATTAAGGATGGAAAAAGTCTCAGAGTTGTAAATTACATACAGAAAGGAATACGGCAGAGGTCCCTGAGGATGGTCATAAGGGCCATGGACCCACGTTAATTTGGAGGACCCATGGACCATACAAATGGAGCGCTCCCTAACTCAGCGTTTCCCTATCTTTTTTGGCCGCTGAACCATTTTGATCATAAGAAATGTTTTGAGGAACTCCGGTTAAATCCATTAGGCCTATATTCTGTTAGGTACAACGCTTAAGAATGCAGATAATTATAGGTTTAGGATTAGATTAGGCTACTAGATTAATAATAGGCATAACACAAATATCGATGACAATGAATTCTCTTTCGGTAGAATCTTATTTTAGCATCATAAATTATTGCTGTTGTTTGAAAAATGTATTTAACAGAGAATCCTGCATAAATTGAAGCTGGACTGATGAAAAGAATTATGCTTAACTGAGAGCCAGATTGATAAAAAGATCTCTGTTTAACGATCGATGCTTAACTTGACTTGCCATCGAGAATAATTTACGACGCTATTTATTAACATAGGTAGTTTATGATAAAATTTTACCTCTCTTCCATATTAAGTTGTATGCAGATGTTAAGCAAGAAATCTCCTATGGAAAATTGGTGTTGGCCTAATTGAGTTTAAATTGTTTGAAGATTATTCACAACAAACTTATGAAGTAGGCTAAACCGCATCACAAAATAGGCAAAATACGCGCCAAGCTTTTAACTGTTTCATGTGTATAATGCTTTTGTTACTTTTCTTGGCAAGGTTTGGTGATGTTTAACTATGACAAATTTAAAATGCTGCCATATTGTTTCACAAACGCTTTTGTAAGAAACATAACTTCTCTAAATTGAAAAAAACTGTTATCCCGCATATCATAACAAGACCATATCCATATTAGTCGATCTGTTTCACTGCTTACATGCCTTTCAGCATTACACTTAATAAATTATATTGATATTGAAAGTTTGCAAGCTAGAATATAATAGGACACATTATAAATTTTATAAAGTGACCAATATAGAAACTTAAAACATAAAATCTGTTCACATTAAAAGTATTCTGTCGTCACCTCACGGAACCCCAGGGTTCCGCGGAACACAGTTTGGGAAACGCTGCCCTCACTAATGAGGCTAGCCAGTTGTTTCAAATAATGTGTGCTGCATTTTTTTGGGCACATTTTACAGTTTTACTTAATACATAACAATGATCATAGAATATTTGAAAAAATTCTTTTTCATGTGTGGGATCACTAAGGTGTGGGGTCCACTGTCTGACAAACATGTTGAATATGCCTTTATCCACCTGTGAAATTGGGATGATGAATTTATGCATGTGTCTGAACACTTATATAGCACGTTTTTAAGTCACAAGATGCTGTAGCACAGCTGTCTAGCAGATCTAATAAGGTGCAGCTGAAGATGAGCTGGAAAATGTTATCTGAGCTGTGGTGTTAAAATTCCCTAATTTCAGAATTCCAGACATTAAAAGGCACAGCTCTGAAGGTTTTGTATAGTTACTAGTTAAATTGGTTAATGCTGTCCTGTATATCAGGTTCTTGAGGTTGTAAAGGATTGTAGAGTTTCAAATTGCAACTTTTGGTACAGAAGCTGCTAAAATAATACAATTTCATAAAAAGTAAGTGATTAAAACTTGCTTTGTCTCACATTCAATAGTTGTTTTACTAGAAACCAATGGTATCAACTAGTATTCATTTTGCTCCCATGATCAAATAAGCTCATGCCAAGGAATCTTTGAACAATTGAACTGACCAAGTAGGTCTTATATTAGTCAAATTTACTTCAAGTTTTTTTAATTTAATTCGTTCTCCTCTTTGGACATTACGATGTTCAGTTTCTGACTCGGACTTTGTTCAGTTCCAATCTGAATTGTATATCTCTCAAAATGTTTGAAAGTTACTAGAGAGGTGCTATTTAAATATGACCCATGGTGATAGAAATTACAAAACTGGGTTCTTTGTTTACTGAGTATACCAAGTGTGACTGTACATGGGGTCATTTTTCACATATTGACTTAACTTGTTTGAGCTTGCTATACATATAGTAAGAGGATTTGAATTAGTTAAGTACTTTGCTTCAGTACAACAGTGTTTAAAAAAAATTTCCTTCTCTGTTTAGGGTCACCCAATTAATCCGCGAGATTATTGTGGATGGTTGCCACTTCATGAAGCAGCGAATCACGGTTTTGTGGAAATAGTGGACTATCTGCTTAATAAAGGTGCTCGAATTGATGACAGAGGAGGTGACAAATGTGGTGGCATTACCCCTCTTCATGATGCATGCAGCTGTGGCAATTTGCCTGTTGTTGAACTTCTGATTAGAAAAGGGGCAAATCTTCATGCAAGAGATGATCAGGTAAGTAGAGAATTTCAAATGATAACTACCTGACAGCCAACAGGCTTCATTACGTTTTTTGACACCTGATTCTGATAAATAATATTCGCATCCATTCAACTTGATGTGCCTAGAATTCTGAAACATGCTGCCAAAGTTTCCTTGTATCGTATCTTTCGACAGAATAAATATTCAGAGGTGCTCTCAGCTTGGAAACCATGGGGAAAAAGAAACGCCTTTACCGACCAGTGTTATTACTACGCGCTGGTTGTTAAAGGGTTAAAGAGAGAGAAGCCAGTCATTAGTTTAGCCCTTAGTAATGGAGGAAGGTCATTCCAGGTAGATGAAAACTCATGCCAATGTTTAGAGTACAACAGCTTCAGTCAACTGCACCACCCAAAAATGATGAGTGCATTTCCAAAATGCACTCCTTCTGCCAACAGTGATTTTTGAGAACTTGAGAAACACATTTTCGTTTATTATTTATTTTGAGGATTTTTATGGCACCCCTTCAGGAATATCCACTCGATTCAACCACAGTTAAAAAGGACAGTCTGGTTGGTATAGAACACTGTGGAGTGGCCTCTGGGCACTAGGCAAAAGGCGATGGGAAGCCAGTTGGAGGGCCAGCAACCTATTTTTAGATTGATAGCTTGCTTTCTCTCGCATCTCTGCCTTTATGTTTGATGAACTTCACTGGCTCCCTCTCCATGCTTGCATACAATTTAAAATTTCATTCTAATCCTCAAGGCTCAGTAAAGTCTTGCTCTGAGATACCTGGTTGACGTAATACTTCAGCCTCAATCAGCGTCCTCCCACCGTCCACTTCACTCGTTCAGTAGACTTGAAATCTTTATTCCTCGAACTAGAACAGCCGTGGCTCAGTCTCAATCTTTTGCTTCAATTGGTCCTTCTCTGTAGAATGTGTTTTCTACATCTGTTCTAAAATTCTATCTGGTAGTCTCTCATTCTCTTATGCTTTTCTCAAAACCTACTTCTCGTGGGGCCTTGCACACTGGCGGCGCTTCTGAATGGTTCACCCTATTAGAGGTGCTTGATAAATACTTAAATACAATACAACTGAGAAGGCTCGGCGCTGCCTCATGGAAGTCCGAGAGCAATGGATTATAATATTAATCCAAAGAGCTAATCATTGAAGGGTTTAACTCATATATGGAAACTGTGTGGTTCTGAAGTTCAAGGATCTTTTAGCAGTGGCTCAAATATGGCCATCACAGTAACCCAACAAAAGAACACCTGTTTATTGTTTAACCTTCCAGCTTGTGATGACATTTCTTGACCTCTGTGTATCTCTTGACTGACGTAGCTTCTTGTATGAGTTTATTTGAATATGTATGTATCAAACAGTTAATATAGCATGTTTTTAGTACCTCACAAAGGTTCTGCAGTTTTTTATATGATTTATTTGCTTGACTGTTGAAGGGTAGTACTCCAATAGATGCACTGGTGGAATACCGTCGTCGCTCTCAAGAGGAATTGACAGCTGAAGAACTGAATGATACAAAGACCTTAGAGCAGGTTCTCAGGCATACGATGAAAGGTGACAGTTTACTTCTATACTTTTTAAAAGCAGTACTACTGTGAGAATTTTGGTGAAAACCTCGATGATAGGGCATAACCGGAAATCGTCTCGGACATTCGCCTCGGCCGAATATTGGACTATTTGGAAGTATTCGCCTCGGCAAATATTACACCCACAGATAGCTAAAAATAATTTTTTTGAAAAAATAATATTTTTGATAGAATAATATTTTTTCATTAAATAAATTTAGAACAAACTAATGGACTTACTTATAAGTTATTGATTAATTAAAAAAAGAACTTAACATATATTTTAATTTCTTTTTTTGCATTGACCAACTCAGTAATTTTCTCGCTTGAATTGGCTCCACCCACTTTCCGGTAAACATTAGAGAGCAAAGACGTTGTTGATAATTTCTTATTTCAAATTTCATAACAAGGTTTTGAATTTTTTTCACAAATAAATTTGTTAAATAATAAATATATTGTTATAGCCTAAAGTGCGACGATACGCTATATGAAGGATATTGCTATAGACTCTGCATTGACTATAGATAGTTCTTCGTAGCTATACACGTGGCAGGTTAACTGCGCTTTGGCTACAGATGGTACTCGCTTCAAGTCGCTTGCCAGATTTGCCGCTCAATCAGAGGCTCAATCAGATGGCTGTGGCTCAACAGAGGCTCAATCAAACGGCTGTGGCTCAATCAGATGTCTGTGGCTCAATCAGATGGCTGTGACTCTGCAAAGGCTCAATCAGATAGCTGTGGCTCAGCGGAGGCTCTATTCGGTTCGTACCTGGATCCGGTAAATAGTGCATCCAAATACCCGGATTTGGTACTCGGTGGAAATTGTCTGCTCGGTTATGCCCTACTGGATGACAGATTCTTTTATATTAAAATTTCAGTAATCTTAAATGCCCGAACAAATTTCTAACTGATACATGTATTGTTTCTGATGATTTTGTTGTATTTAATTGTCTTATTTCAAAAAGATGAGAATGACTTTTATCTGTAACAAATCAGAGTAATTTTGTGTTCCATATTAGCTTGGATTTTATTGAGCCTTCTGTTAACACCTGTAAATGTGACCATCAAAACTTGTTTATACACCAGTGCAGCAAACATAATGGTGAATAACTAGACAAAACTTGCAAAAGACTAAAAAAAGCCTATAAGGTGTGATTGAGCCTCAGCTGAGCAACACCCATCTGATTGAGCCTTTGATTAAGTCTCATTGAGCCTCTGCTGAGCCACAGCCATCTGATTGAACCTTTGCTGAGTCATAGCCATCTGATTGAGCCTTTGCTGAGTCATAGCCATCTGATTGAGCCTCAGCTGAGCAACACCCATCTGATTAAGCCTTTGATTAAGTCTCATTGAACCTCTGCTGAGCCACAGCCATCTGATTGAGCCTTTGCTGAGTCATAGCCATCTGATTGAGTCTCTGCTGAGCCACAGCCATCTGATTGAGCCTTTGCTGAGTCATAGCCATCTGATGGAGCCACAGCCATCTGATGGAGCCACAGTCATCTGATTGAGCCTCTGTTGAGCCACAGCCATCTAATTGAACCTCCACTGAGCCACAGCCATCTGATTGAGTCTCTGCTGAGCCATAGCCGTCTGATTGAACCTACGCTGAGCCACAGTTGTCTGAGTAAGCCTCCGTTGAGCCACTAGCGGAATGCCAACATGTTCATGGAGCATGTTCCATAGCCAACCACTGAGAGTGTTATGTGTTACGATAATTGCATTTATTAACCCTATCGTTGCCGTATTGAAGAGTGGCGCTCATCCTCAATTATCTGTATGTTGTGTGCCGTTGTGACAAGCGGTGCTCGTCATATGTATGTGTACCTCTGTGCTTAGCATGGCACTGCATAGTCTAGGCATAGGGAAATCAGTACAGTATTTTCTGATATGTTTGGCTTATTGACAACTTTTTTGTGCCTTGTAAGTTTTTACTAGAGCTAAGTAAGCGTCTATCACTGTGACGCGTTCTGTCACAGTGACTTTCGACATTTCCTTGCGATAATAACTATTGCCGTTATTGAGATAAGTTTTGTACATGGCTGCAAGGACGTATACCAAAGGACACATGCATAGCGATTATAGTGAATTATATGGCGATATTAGTGATGATAAATCGAGCGACAAGTCAACAAGCGATAATGGGAATGAAACTGGTGTGGGTACGCAAATCACTTCCTCAGACAAAGGTCAACTAGCGATAATGGGGATGAAACTGACGCTTTATGAACTGAGTAGTGTGGTACGCCAATCGCTTCCTCAGATGTAGGTCAGGTCACACATCATCAGTAACCAACATTTACTGTACATCATAAACTGCTGCTAAATTTACATCATAAATTTATGACAGCACAAACTTTGAGACTTTTGTTTCAAACTGTTGATAAGCACCTTGTGAACCATATCCATACTGTTAATCATTCAGTTCAAAGTACCAATAAATTTTTATCTTTCTCCTTATTCCAGATCTATTAAAATAATTACCGACAATAGTCATCTTTTTGATAAACCTGATTCATAATTATTGCAAATTCTAGTCATTGCAAGACTGAATCTGGTGCATAAATAACAATTGCAAAGGCATGTTACATCTTTCGGCACATACAGGGTCTGTTTATCTCTGATACCGTGGCAGCGAAAGGGTTAATGGTTATTTGTTGTGGCTTTTGAATGTGCAACAGGTTCATTGGAAAGAGGTTTGCAAAGGCTTAAGAAGTTAAAGGGATCAGTTACATGTGCTGAAAAGAAGGATGAAATGTCAATTACACCTTCTAGAAAACAGTGAGATCAATTGTTTTTTTAACATAATTTGTTGTAAATTACCTATGATTTCCCTTCCCACCAGTGTCCAACTTTGAACTATGTCATTGGCAATCACATTTCTTTGCGATAAATCCATTAATCAATGCAAATTTCTTCGTATTGACTGAGGAAGGGGATTTACATCAAATCTGCTGAACAAGTTATGGGTGTGTCCATTATTAGCATGTGAGGCATATTAGTTTATGGTGCAGGAATCTGCTGTGCAGCAGTCTGTACATTACCATGTACATGCAAATCAAATTGATTTTTGCCCATAGAATAGGAGCAATTTATTTTCTTCCAACCTTGACCTGTGAGTTTGGCTGGCCAACCCTCTTCCTCTCTGCCTGATCTCCCATCTGATAGTGTATGGTCAATATACTCATTGCTGGGTAAGCTATGGTGCATAAATATAAGTAGTGTGGGTAGTAACTTCAAAGTAAATTTCTGCCCGTTAATATACTCATTGCTGGGTAAGCTATGGTGCATAAATATAAGTAGTGTTGGTAGTAACTTCAAAGTAAATTTCTGCCCTGTGGGAGATTTCCCACTCTCTTGACCTACAACAGTCCAGCCTGCTAGTTTACATTGTGGAATAAAAGCCAATGCCCAAGTTAAGGCAGAATTGGCCATCATAATAGATAAGACATCCCGCTTTAAAGATTTAAACCATCCAAATTTCTTAAGTTGCTGTGGAGTGCAGAAATTAAATCTTCAATGATTAATATTGAAGACTGCGTGTCCTCAAAGGCAGTATGAGTCACAAGATTATTTGCTTCAAATAAAATGAACCCAGACATCATAATGTCTCTTCATATTTTAATATCGGTACCATATACAGTGACCTTTTTTATATATTGTATTATTATTATCATTACAGCAGTTTTATATAGCACCCCTTCAGGCCATCTTCTCAGAAGCACTCCCAGCCCAGCCTCATATGTTTGGTAATTTGATTGGATTATTAATAATACAGTAGTACAATGGCTGCATAAAATATCAGAGAAGTCATTAAACTGTGTTGCGATCTTTGTGACCAAAGTTCATCACATTTACAGTGGATACCAGCTTACTCAAGCCTGTACTTAACATGTAATCATACCATGCTTCCCGGCTGCATCTATTCAACATCTAACATAAGGTACAAGAACCTTGTTGTGTAGCAGTCTGGATCAGTAAGCTATGAAAAGGTACCAGACAACTTTTTGCTGGTGCAGGGGCTGGCAATGCACTGGGCAAGTACATTTACAAAGCAGGTGAATGTAATACGTATGTATTGAGCTGCACCTGTCTCTATTTCCACACGTTGTTGCAACTGTAACTGAGATGAATTTATTCCCTTTCACTTCCATCCAGTGTAATTAATTAACACTGGCTTGCCTTTATAGACTGTCACAGCTAAGGTGACAAGAACTCTTTCCCATGTGGTTGACGGCCATTAACACACGGTCCAGGTAGTTTGAAGACAGAGCATTAATTTGTCTGTGATTTGGCCTTTATGGACAAATATATTTTGAGTTCCAATGCAAGGGTGCAAAGTTTCAAAGTGCAACGTTGCTTATCGATGACAGACTGATGGGTGGTTGGGTACCCACTCAGACACAAGCAGGTACCTAGGCTGCTCTGTACTAAAAGTGGGAGACTTTTAAACATGATACAAAGTTAGTCTGGGTTGGTTGGTAGTGCCTTATTCCTACCAGAGGGTTTCTTCTGAATGGATAATTTTCCATGATAAACCAAATCTGTTGTATATAATGTACTTGGTTTTTTTATTTGTTTAAGATTTACTGAATGACCGAGTTCTAGCTAAGTTTTGGTTGGCCATGAACACTGTTTATTGTTGCTTGTAACATATGATCATGAAGAAACCTATTGAACTTATATGCTCTTTGTAGGAGACACAGCAGCAGCAACAACGACAACATGACTACCAAGGATAATGAGATGGCTGATGCTGAACTAGATAGTGATAACGTTTACATCCCAATAAATCCATTATGCAATGACCTTAAGTACCTGTTTGATCCAAGTACAGCATCTGAGGCTTACAGAGAAACTATGTCCAGTGAGTTGTTTTAGTTAGCTTCATAGAAATAATTGTTGGCTATTATTATTAAAAACAACTTTAACCTGAACAACGTCACATGGAAAGGCAAATCGGAAGCATGGTCAGACAGTCGTCAAGTGAAGAGCCCAGTTAGATGTCTAAATTCTTGCAACCCAATGCAAAATAACAAGTGGTGGAGGCATATCTTAAAGGAAAAGAAAGAGTTAAAACTTTATTGCCTAAGAGCAATTTTGAAATGTTCTCTACCACCTCCTCTTCCTCTGTCTCCTGTTTTACCACATCTTTTTCCACCTCCTCTTCCTCCACCTCCTCTTCCTCCACATTGCCACTTCCTCCACATTGCCACTGTATGGCGCATAGGCTTGGCATTCGGGTGATGTCTGCTGGTGTGTTTGGTTCTGCTGATGTGTGTGACTGGCCTGCTGTGTGGAACAACAGCAACACTACGTCACGTTATGCAGCAACTGACATTTCTGTTTCTCTTCATTTATATTATTAATTGGGTAAAAAATCTGACAAAATCTTCGTTTTGGTCTGAGTGGCCTTGTTCCAGCACTGCATTTCCCAATCTCTTTTGGCAGTAGAACCCTTTTGATCTTGAATATTGTTGGCAAAACACCCGTCCAAATCTTTACATATTCTGTTGTAGGTTAAACACTTGAGAATGCAGACAATTATAGGTTTAGGCCCAGATTAGATTAATAACAGCATAAATGTCGATGACAATGACGTATGAATTCATTTCTTATAAAGTTACTCACAGATGTTGCAAAGTGACCGGAATAGAACATAACATAAATTTGTTTAAAAAAACAAATTTTTTTTTAGAACATAATAGAACATGACAAAAATTTGTTCACATTGAAAGTTTTCCACGGAACCCTTGTCTTTACCTCACGTAACCCTAGGGTTCTGCAGAACATAGTTTGGGAAACGCTGTTCTAGCATACGACACTTGAGTTTTGATTGATTGTGTCTTTGTTTAGTTTAATAAAGTATATGATTTCACTTAGGTTTGAGAGGAGCATTTCATCAGAAACATCCACCCATGGTAGTGCCGCCACATTCCTTGGATAATTTGCCGATTCCTGCATTGATTCCGGAAAATGAAAATGTGGTAGACGATTGGCTGATTGATGATGTTAGATGTAGAAAGCAGAAGCTATCAAACATAGACAATGTTTATCGAACTGGTAATGAGAACAGATGCACTAAAAGAAAGACTGCAGAGCAAGATCAAAGATCTCTGAAGAAACAAAGAAGGCGAATTTCAGATAGAAAATCAATTGAAGATGACTCCCCCATCTATGACAGTGGTGACAGTTGTTCTTACAGCAGTGAACTAAAAACTTTAGCCGATGTGTCAATTGACAATGTCAGTGCAGATGGTCCGCTGTTGATGCCAACCAGTTCTGTCTGTACTGCTCCAGAGTCTGCACGTGAAGAACTGATGCAGCCTTCTTCAAGTACACCTACCTTGAAACTGCGTCTTAAAGTTCGCATTGAGAATAATCTCATCCTAGTACCTCTCGCACAAAAGTGAGTATTCTATAAGTTATAAATGTTGTTTTTCGGATAAACTCGTGTAATTATAAAGTATTGCAGCTACTTGTGACAAATTTGCAGTGGGAAAATGTAAACTACTTGCTATGTTTTTTAATTTGAATATTGTTTTCTTGTGTTATTGTGAAATAATATGAGATCCTAAGCAGACCCTTAGCCAGCAATAAAGTGTAGGATATCCAAAGCATTCAGACTTCAGAGTCGTGATCGCTGTACACTGAGAGCATACAAAGTCGCAAACAACTGAAGCCTTGACCGTATGAGTCCAACGGCATTGCCCCACCATACACTAAATCGGTTTTGATCACATTTATTACAGTTTTGTTTTACCTACAATGATGAAACAGATGATGAGAGGATTGAATTTCACATTTAGCACAGACTATTTTTTCAATAATGATGAATTGTATTCCTTTTGGCAACCTGTCCTGAATGTGATGATAGTTAAACTAAAACCATATTTAAAGTCTAGGGCAGGGGTCGGCAACCTACGGCTGGCGAGCCGCATGCGGCTCTTTTGATGTCAAGTTGCGGCCTTCCAGTTCCATGCGCAAAAAATAATAATTATATTATTTTATTTTCAAAACAAAAAGAAATATTGCAAACAGGATAAAAACCATGAATGTAGGAAGGAGAGAGGATAAAGCGCCCCTATAATAAATACATTGCCGGTAGTCAAATTAAAGCACTGTCGAAATGTAGCTGCGCAGCTGGTTGCAACGCCACGTTGTTCTTGCGGCAAATGAATGCGCCATATCCGGTCATCCTCTCTCCTTCCTACATCCATGTCGTCAGTCTTCCTCGGAGCGCGATTGCGTGTGTGTTAATTTAATCGCTTGCGAGAAACAAAAATTTCCCGTGATTTCAAGAAGAAGATGATTTAGAAGTGAGTTATTTTCCCAAAGGTATGTACACTTTAACATTTAACGAAATTAACTTTTTTTAGTAACAGATTAGCAATTAACGAAATTAACTATTAGCTATTTAAGTGGCGGTGGCTTTTTAGTGACATATTAACAATTTTAGATGGCTAAATAAAATTTAAAATTTTTTTTATTTCACACCGCTTCAAGAATGGCATCTGATAAAAAAAAGAGACGAACTAAAGAAGAAAATCGAGAATTTAATCAGGATTGGACGGAATCGTTTGCGTTCATATGCAACACAGATGGCCTTCCAACTTGTCTCATCTGCCAAGAAAAACTTGCACACAATAAGAAATCAAATTTGGAGAGACACTTCACTACAAAACACCGAATTCGCTGCTAAATATCCAACCGGTGATGCACGGAAAAAAGCTGTTAAAGAGCTTCAAAACAAAAACAACAGTAGAGTTCTATACTAAAAAACTGGGTGCAATCTTCAAATAATGTAAATCTTGCAAGCTTTGCAATATCACTACAAATTGCAAAAAGAGGGAAACCATTCACAGATGGTGAGTACGTCAAAGATTGTTTCATACGTGGAGCTGAAGAACTGTTTCGTGATTTCAAAAACAAAACAGAAATAGTGAAGAAAATCAAAGATTTGCCATTATCTGCTAAAACAGTACAAGATAGAACTGCTAAAATGTCTTCAAATGTAACACATATGCAAGGGGAAGACATCAAATTGGCTTCTGCTTTATCACTTGCTATAGATGAGTCTTGCGACATAAAAGACACGGCACAAGTTACCCTTTTTGTCAGGTATATGTCGTCCCAAGGTCCAAAAGAAGAACTGCTAGGATTGCAGCCGCTATCAGGCAAACTCGTGGAGAAGATATAGCAAATGCTGTGCAAAATGCCTGGAAGACTGAAATCGATATAAATAAAATCGTTTCCATAGCAACTGATGGAGCCAGAAGTATGACAGGAATAGGTAAAGGGGCAACAACGATTCTTCGGCGAAAAATAAACCACGAAATTTTAACGTTTCACTGCATAATTCACCAAGAGGCGCTTTGTGCCCAAACATTTCCGGCCGAAATAGTTGAGGTCATGAACTTGGTAATGAAAATCATTAACAGCATTTTGGCAAAAGCACTCTACCATCGCCAATTTAAGGAATTTCTTGAAGAAATAAAAAGCCAGTATTCTGACCTACTTCTGCACAATAAAGTGCGATGGCTTTCCAGGGGTAACGTATTGAAACGTTTTGCTTCTTGCTTGAGTGAAATAAAAACATTCTTAAATGAAAAAGGTATTGTCCATCCTGAATTGGAAGAAGACAAATGGCTGCAAAAATTCAACTTCATGGTGGATATCACAAAGAAACTAAATGAGCTAAATGTAAAACTGCAAGGAAAATGAAACCCAGCCTATGCCTTGCTTGAGGAAGGGGTTTGTTTTGAAAATAAATTATTTCTTTTTGTCGAAGACCTGGAGAGCGGTAAATTACTTCATTTCGAAAATCTAAAGCAATATCGCAATGAAACCAATGCAGCTATTGACATGAATTACTTCAGCATGGCTATAAACAAAATGAAGAATGGATTCGCTGAGAGATTTGAGCAATTCAAAACAAATGCAAGTACTCTGGCGTTCATAGTAAATCCTCTCAATGCAAATACAAATGAGATCAACATTGAGCCATTTGGAATTGATGCCGGTTCACTTCAAATGCAATTGCTGGATTTGAAAACCAAACACTTGTGGAGTGGCAAGTTCACAGAACTCAAGAGCAAGTTAGAAGAGTTGGAGGTCCAGAAAAGCATGCACGTTGCGCTCCACAAGTGGACAGCTCTAAAAGAAATACCGCGAGTTGAGGCACTCATATTTGATGCATGGAATAGTCTTCCAGAATGCTACAGTGAGGTGAAGAAGTTGGCATTTGGAGTGCTGACGATCTTCGGGTCAACATATTCATGCGAGCAAGCGTTCTCTTGCATGAATATAATAAAAAGTAAAGTAAGAAGCCAACTAACAAATAAAAATCTTGAGGCGTGCTTGAAACTGAAAAGAAAACAAGTTATGAGCCAGATTTTACCGAACTTTCAAAAAGCATGCAAGGTCAATGCTCCCATTGATGTAACTATTGTAGCGATCTATTAAAATCATTTATTTAAGGTTTAAATTTTTTATATGAATAAATATTATTTCGTATTTAAAGCCATTTATTTTAAATCAAAAATCAAATTTATATACCTAATCCTAATCAAATATCATAATATTGAAACAACAATTTTAGTGGCTCTTTAAAAACTGAGAAATTTTGTAAATTATAACTTTTGGCTCTTCCGTCTCAAAAGGTTGCCGACCCCTGGTCTAGGGTGATAAGTTCTGATAACCTAAGTAAATTCCCTTGTCCAAAGATAAATCAACCAAGGACGAGACATTTCAGGAGTAAAGTAGGCTGCAGCTGGCTAGGAGACTCGATTTACGAAGTTTTGTAAAAAGAAATTATGATTCGCTATTTTTGCACAATTTTTGTTGCGTGCACTAAATTCTTGTGTGCGCTGGCTCCAAGATCTGTATGTGCGTGTGCTTACGCATAGCTTTGAGGGAACATTGACTGTAAGCTGTAGTTGATTGAATTTACTTTATAAATCCTACTTGGCTCTGTTTAAATTCAATATGTCCGGCATTGTCTTTTACAATTTTACAACTATGACCGCCACACTCTGACTGTGGCAACAAACACAAAAACTCTTAAAGTGTTTCAACCTCTGCCACTTTCTTTCAAAGGTTTCTGCAGATGTCCATCTTTTGTTCTTTGAACGGTCAGGATCAGAAATTGACCATTGACTGAAGGTCATGCAATGTGATCATGGTTGTATGTTGTCAAGTTTTAAACACCTCCGTGTAGTTTTATTGAGAGGTGCAACATAACTGCCTTGATGATTACGACTGATGTATTCATACATAATTGCATGTGTGCATAAATACATACCGTATATACTCGACTAAGAGTCGAGAAATTTAAGACAATTTCAGGATGGCGAAATAGGTCTTCAACTTATACTCCAAAGACAACATAGATGGGAGATTTTCTGACCAAATATTCATCATTGCAAAACAACATTGGTTGATTTGCATTTGCTTGCATGCATGCAAATATATTCCAATCTGTTAAAGCCAGTTCAGAATGTTAAATGAGTTTAATTATTAAGCTGCTTCACTGCATTCAGTTCATTGAATTGGATATATTTCTGCGCAGATGTCGCATTGGTAGAATTGAAGTACAAAAAGTGGTCACTGGAAATCAAGAGTTTTTCTGTGATTCGCTCTCTTTTTGTATTTACCTCATTTTTATTTGGCATGATATTGAGATTATTGTATGCTTCTGTTCATTTAGCAACGTGCCACACACGGTACTTTGGTTAGCAAATGAAGCAGCTGATCGTTATTATCAACTGTACAGTCTTCGACCAATTCTAACACTTTCCCTACAAGACGGAGCAAAGCTTGCACCAAATGACCTCGTTTCATCCATTTTTGTCAACAATGAAGAGGTTTGTCAAATAATTTTGCACTGATTCAGTTATTTTCCCGATCCTATGGCGTTGTTATTATTAGTAAACTCATCCATTACTCATTCAATGAGCACGTTTGATATGATGTGAGAAGATATTTTCAGATGTGGCTGTAGAAAGACAATAACAGTGAATTGGCTTCACATTTTGAGTTATATTGTAAGTTGAGACACTTACAAACCAAGGCATTTGCTAACAGAACCAACACAGATTGATGCAAGTTAGATATAGGTAATCTGCAGAAGTGACAAATTCAAGATTGATGAGTACAAAGATGGTAGAAGCTGAAGCAAATGATTAAACCAGGTGTGGTAATTGATTGAGGACTCAAAGCAAACATATATATTAAATATTATAAACAGATAATATATATTTGACATTTTTTAAATGTTCTAATTATATGTGAGGCTAGGGGTCAAAACCCGCCGTTTGTTAGCTCGTAGTTATTGAGATAACGGCTGAAATAGGTCAAAGGGGTAAAAAACACAGAAATTCGTCTTATGGTATATTGCTACAAATAAATATGTCTTCTTTCAATATCTGGAAATTAAAAAATGTTGAATTGAAATGGAGAATAATGACTTTTAATGCTTGCAAGGTCAAGATTTACATATGCATGTTTTCAGAGGTGAATGATCAAAATTTCTTCCGCCTACCTGCCATAAGTTACAAAGTAGTGACCATATTTTGATGCCGTGTGCTGTATTTCATACAGAATATAGCCCTTTATTGCCCAGCAAAATTGTGGAGCATTCGAGCAATGGTTGCTTAAGAACTTGATGACTCAAATATTCGAAAACTTTGACTTCGATTTTCTCAGTTGTCATAATTTTACTAATGAAAGAGTCAAACGAGTATTACTTTAGTTAGTAAAAGCTAGTTTTATTCTGTAAAAATTATTTAGAAGCACGTGCATTGTAGAATATGATTTAATAAAAAAGTGAACATGGTAAGTGGTGGATTTTGACTAAGACTGTAAAAAAAATTTTAAATGACAACCCAGTAGTAACTTGTCATCATTCGTTCATACTGTGCTAGTAGTCGTATTGTTGTCTGTTTGAAGATAAACGAAAATTATTAATTACAATGAACACAATCAACCACTAGTTTCTCTGGCGTATATCCCACTATATATAGTCTGATATCTTCTGTTATGGGTCTTTTAGTTGAGCCTCGATTTATCATTGTCTTGGGCTCTCGTTCATTTTGTGTTGCTACCCAGGTAATGGAATCCTTTATCAATTCACATCTGTTCCTAAAACTTCTTGTCTTTGTTCAAGAAGTGCCTCAAACTCACTACTTCTCATTTGCCCTTCAAACATCTTGATATCAAACTACTGATGACTGACTCAATCTATGTGGTTTTGTTAGCCATCTCAACTCCCAGTTCTCATTCTTATCACTAACAATGGTTGTCAACAAACTACTCATAGTTTTTAATTTCTTGAGACATGGCAAAAACTCCTTGTCGGCATTTGGCGCCCTTCTCTTGCAGCCCATCCCTCTGTGTCAGTACTTAGTCTGGTCTTGATAACAGCTGACACATTTATGTGTCATTGCTTGATGCATTATGGCAATAGGTTTTAATGCTAAAGGAACTTTTAATTAATAATAATTAGTATTTTCCTACATACAGGTTCTTTTCTGTCTATTTGCAGGTTATTGGAACAGTGGACCGATGGGATTTACCACCTCTCCACATTCGCTATGTTAACATTTGTCTGCAGTTAAATTGCAGTGAGCTTAAATTTATTTAAACTTTGAAAAGATTCAATTCATACTGCGGTTTACAATTGGTTAATTTTAAAAAAAGATTTTTTTTTTTTTTGAAAATAAGTTGATCCATCTATGGCTTCTTATAGTCCAGGCTGGTGTAAGAATTGGTAATGAAATTGGTCAGTACAACGTATGTGAACCTAGATGAAGACTTCTCAATGGCTTGTACAATCTTTCACTCAGAAATTTCTTAACTATTGTAAACAAGCAGGTTGCTCATTCATTTTATCTAAATGCTTGCATATATTTTGGGTGTCTGAATGACTTATTTTGTTGATATATCTTTCTTTTTCTGTTTCATTACAGCCATTTATGCAAATGTGAAGAAACAGCTTCTTAGTAATGAACACTCATGCAACATTGATTTTTCCGGATACTTTTTGTGTGATCTGCGTTTCTGGTCAATTTCAAGAGCTTTGCAGTATCAGTTTGCATTGAAAGAGCTCAACCTTGAAGGTAATTAGCATGAACTGTTGAAGGTATTAAATTGTAAAGCTGATGCAGTTTACTCTGCAGGCCATTTCTGTATGCAGTGCAGCTCTTCAGCACCAATGTAGCACAACAGCATACATGATCAAACATAATGGTTTTCAAGTGCTTATAGAAGAGAGGCAGAGAACCTCATGAAGCTCAGGCTAGGTGACAACCTGATATCCTAGCACAGTAAAGCATACATCTGTGGTCAGGAAGGGACAGTACAGAAATGCTTAGCTCCATTAGATATAGGGTAAAACAAAAGTTTGTTCACCATTTTCAAAATGCGTTTTCTCAGGAAGGCTTCATATTTTTTCTTCATATTTTGTCAATGCATACACTAGTCTTGCTTAAGCGGCTAGAGATTTCATTTGGACTGTCTGTTAACTTTCTTAGCTGGTTGGCTTCATTTGTCAGGGAGCGCTCCATTTGTGAGGTTCATGGGTCTTCCAGGTCCACGTTGGTCCCTGCTCCTTATAGCCTTCCTCAGGGCTCCGTGCTAGGACCCCTTCTGTATGTCATCTACACTGCTGAGATTGCTTCTGTCCTTAATGCCACTGCTGTACTGGGTCACTTGTATGCTGATGATGTCCAAGCCTACTTACATTGCATGGCTTCTAATGCCTGGATGCATCCTGGATAACGCTGGATGCCCTCAAGACTTGGATGGCGTAAAATCGCCTGCGACTCAACATCCCCAAAAACCCAATTTATCTGGCTGGGCACTCACCAGCAGCTTATGAAGCTTGATTTAACTGCCATTACTGCTGATTTCCCCCCCCCTGCCCCCCTCTTTGCATTTTCCTCTGTTGTCCGGCACCTTGGAGTCACATTGGACCAAGAGCTCACATTTGCCTCTCATATTCACCGTCTTTGCCGTGATTCATTCTACCAGTTGCGTCAGCTTCGAACTGTTTCCCACTCGCTAACTCCAGACGCCACAGCTACCCTTCTTCACGCCTTCATTACTGCCCGACTGGATTACTGTTGCTCACTCTATGCAGGCCTTCCAGCTGGGCGTTTGCGGTGCCTGGAGAGGGTTCTGCGTTCTGCTGCACGTCTTGTTGGATGCATTCCTAAATTTGGCCATGTATCCGGCTATATGCTGGATGTGCTGCACTGGCTCCCCCTCCAGCAGTGAATCTCGTACCGTATCATCTCTTTGGTATGGCGGTCCTTGCTAGGTCTCGCCCCTGCCTATCTTCGCAATCTCTGTTACTCTACTTTGAGTTTACTGGGTCGACGCTCTCTACGCTCTACTGAGCGAGGCATGCTCATTGTCCCATTTGCCCGGTACAACTACCAAATGGAATCATCCCTTCTCAGTGGCTGGCCCTTCGCTCTGGAACATGCTTCCGTTGGCGCTACAGTTGTCACCAAGGATCCATTCAGACTCATTTTATACGTGCCTCAAAACTGTTCTTTTTAAACGTGCTGGAGTCGGGAGCGCTCCTCAGTAGTAGCCTTGAAGGGACGCTATATAAATCTCTGTAATGAATGAATGAATGAACTAGTCAAATGAAAGATACTGGTGCTAATTTGGCTTTGATCCGATCACTGGTTGTTATTATATATTAAAAAATTGAAGAGGACCAGTTTTCACGGGAAAAACTGCCATGCAATACAATTTGTTCATCATAATATCACTGTAAGCAAAATATTGAGTCTAATGGACCAAAACACAATATGTATAGGTCTTACACATGTAGGACATTAGCGTACAGTATTTTCATTAAATCTGCTTAATGATGGCACCGACTCTATACGGCATAGACTGAATCAGCTGCTGAAGTGTTCCAACTTCTATCTGTCTCCGCACACATTGGAGGCAACGTTTGAGCTGATCAACATTCTCTGACTAAAGATCTTTATAAACTCTGAGACAAAATACTCCACAAGTTCTCGATATGAGAGAGATCCAGAGAGCTTTGGTGGCTAATCCTTCGACTTTATGTGTGACTAGCTGGAGAACCCGGCGCTCATAGCATTTAGTCAAAGCATTGTAAAATTGCTAAATACTGATAATAATTATAACAACAATGCCGGTTTATAAGGCACCATAAATGCAGCCCTAACCACTGCATGGAGGTCGTACAACCTAAAACGAAAGTCAGCAGACAGGATAAGTCTTAGAAAACAGAAACACTTTCAATTTAGTTTTGAATGAGTCTACTTTGTCAGCCAATCTGACGGTAGGTGGGAGACTGTTCCAACATCGGGGACCACCGGCCGAGAAAGCATGGTCTCCGAAACGCGACCTCATCCTCCGCACACGGAGATTAGTCTTCACAGATGATCTGAGTCGCAGACCGGACGCAAAAGAGTGAGTACCGAAGCAGAAACTGCGCAAATACCCGTGAGCTAATCCATGTATCGATCTGTAGAGAATCAAACATATCTTGAAGTCAATGCGGTACAGAACAGGACACCAATGCAGAACGTTACAAAGGAGCGGCGTAACGTGGTCATAGCTTCGCCTGTTACAGATGAGTCGAGCGGCAGCGTTTAGCAACGACTGAAGGCAGTCCAGGAGGCACGCAGGCATGGCGGCAAGAAGACTGTTGCAGCAATCCACATGCAAGATGACAAAGGCAGCAACGGCTGCTCTCGTGGCCTCGAAAAGCAAGGACCTTATGCAGCTCCTCATGAGACGGAGCTGACGAAAGCAGTAGCCAACCCTCGAAGCGACATGGAGTCTCTTGGACAGATTTGACGGCAAGATCGCGCACCGTGGTCGAAAGTGCTATCGAGGCCCCACATACGGTCAGCGGGCTGGTGTCAAGGTGTTGACACCGTCTGCCAGTGGCGCACCAACGGTCTTCTCGGGCTTGCATAAAATTGTCATAAAATTGACTTCAATTGCAAGACATAATTGCTATCGTTATTATTAATAGATTTGGTCATATACGTGTTTCTGTTAATTAATTGTAGGCAACAGATTGGGTGATGAGGGTGCCAATCACCTGTGGCAAGTGTTGAACACTTTACCCAATTTGATGGCACTGAATCTGAGTGGTAATGGCCTCACCGAGTTGAGTCTAAGTAACCTTTCAACTACTCTAGACAGAGCACATGAAGGAGTAACTGTGCTACAGGTCAGTAGTTTATATATCTGTGGATGTGTTATACAAATGTAATTCTACTTATTGTAATTGTATCCGCAAAATCGTATTTTATTGGCACTCCAAATTTCGTTCTAACCTGTATGTCAGAGATTGATTTGATAGTTTCATAGTGTGCTATTCTTGCATGAAATGGAAAGTTCAAGAAAATGCTTAGCAACTTCGACATGGTACTGACAGAAAACTTCTTTTAACGATGACCTGCTTGACCAAGTAGGGAGGGGTTCCCAACCTAGGTGTGCATAGCATCAGAGGGTGCAACTGGTTATTTCATGGGGTTCAAGAACAGTTGGCAAAAGACACAGTAAGCTAAAAGAGTCATCAACGATTGGCCCAGTGATTCCCATCACCAGCTGACAGATGACATGAATCTCTTGGCCAAACTGCGCCGAAAGGATAGAGCGACGACTGCCGAGATCGATTTGCAGACACAGGATGGTGTCAATGAGTAGTCCCTCTCTGGTAGTAAATGATATGCACGTCTGTATATCCGTCGAGGCACGAGGAGGAGGTAGAAAGAGCATTCGTTGTGTATTGGTCAGCAGATTAAACAGCCATCTGTGACTATTGGTCGAGGTCACTACTGGCCGCGTCATCCACCCTCCACCAAAACGAAAACACTCGGCTACAGGAAGCATACATGCAGTCACATGGCCTAGGCATTTGCAAACAAAATGCCTCTTAGATGCACAAAATCCTTGGCAAAGCCGACAAGTATGTCCGGTATGCAAACCTAGCCTAGAGAACTCCAACATGTTCGTTGTTACTGCGCAAATTCTGCATATGGATTAAAACAGTCGTCAACGTGACGCAGCAGTCAATCAATTGACAACATGGCCAAACACATGTGCAGATGGTGCTGAGCAATTGTACAAAGTCCTTATTGTGAGGAAAGAGGCTCCTCACACTTCTGCACAGCTGAAGCTGCTCTAATTTAGAGCAGTTGTATATTATGAATTTAACATTGGAGAGGATAGTTCTAATATGCTGTGATGCCATGGAGTTAGTTGACATTGGGTCTTAGTCACTCTTAACCTCATATGTCAATAATGAGTACCTGAATGAAGGCAGCTTAGTAGATAAGGAAGCTTGCCATTGACCAGTATGTTTGAATGACAGAATGGTGTTGACAAAACCAAGGGCCATGTAGAGATGAGAGGACAAGAAAAACTCAGTCATTTTGTGGCCACTATTGAGAGCGGTTTGGTTGCTACTGTAAATGTTCATGTTTTTATATGGCTTCAACCATGCTCATTTTTCACTGAATTGATCGGGTGAGATTCATTACCGTTCATCCAGTTGAATAGACACCATGCCATTTATGGTCCCTGTGCAAGGACCATACGAGATCGAGATTATACATCTCGGAATAAGCCAGCATCAGGAAGCCGTCTGCATGCTCTCTTTTACAGAGGTGCATGAGATACAGCCTATGCTCTTGCCAATTTAGCAAACAGGAAAGTGATTCTGTTGACAGTGTCTATAAGAGAGATAGAGAATCCCAGTTGGCATATATGCAAAGATGCAAAGATATATGCAAAGATGAGCTCAATTAGTTGGAGAGCAACCATTAATACAAGAGTTATTGGGATTTTTTTTAAAGGGTAATGGAATCAAGATCCAAGAAGACTCAGTCAATTTTGTTAGACCTGAAGAAAGAAGAAATTGCTTGTTTGAAATTGGTTGAAATGGCTTCATGTGCCTGAATAAGGCACATGAAGCATTGTAGTATATGGTTGTGAACTTCTTGCTGCAGGTTTATTCCAAGGAGTTCATAACATTGTTTGTGTTGTAATAAAATAGGATATTTAAAGTTGTGTTGCTTAAGATTTTATTTTGACGCAAACTCCCAAGACCAGAACCAAAACTCACTGTCTACGAGTCTCTGCGCAGTAACCCTGGAACACAGTAGCCTTCTGACTTCTGACACAGTGGTTGGTCTGATCCTATGTTCTACTCATGAGGGATTAAAAGAACCAGGTCACCCAGAACAGAGAGAAATTAGGAGTTCGTTTAACTATACAGTGGCCACCTGATTAGAGGCTCAAATTCTTACTCTTTCCTGTACAGGCATAGAACTCTAATCAATCAGCTATCATCATCAATTTTAAGCTCTGCTAAAATGTTAGGCTCTGTTGCACATCATTGCAGAGATGTTTTAATTTATATCAATCAAAACACTTGAAACAGCAACTTTTAAGTTTTACACATAGGGCTATCGAAACTGAATTAAACATGCTTGTAAGGTAAGTTGACAACGTGTCTTGAACAGAATTAAATGATATCCATGACATATTCTTTGACCAATCTCTTTTATCAGTTTCATAGATCTGTGTGGAGTTATTGAAGTCAATTGATCGTTTGACTCAAAGACGGTGTAGGCAGCTGACAACCTGTGTTTGAGACTTCTTCTTCTGACTTTAGATGTGCTTGATTTCATTTCATTGTGACACTTTCTTTGCTCTTGCTGTCTGTTGACAGCAGTTGGAGAAGTTGGTGCTGAGCTACAACACTCTTGGTGATGGATCAGCTGTTTACTTTGCCAAGTGCCTCAACGGCCTTCGACGGCTCAGCCATCTCTACTTGAATTCTTGTTGTCTGACAGTTAAATTCTTTGAACAGGAGCTGATGCGCTTACCTCAGAGATTTCAAGGTGATCATTTTTTGTTATTCGCTAACACTCCCCACCAATCCTGAATTTCCACAGCAAACTGTATGCAGAAGTTTTGTGAGCGAATGCTGTCGAAGATAATGAATGAGATGACAAAACCGGTATCGTGTGTGTGCCATACAGTGTGTGGGTGTAAGTAAACAATATAGCATATAAAAAAATGTGCTAGTTTTATTTTCAAAATTTTCTTTACAACACTGTTCAGTTTGTTGGAAGAAAGAGAGTTGATCCAGGACCTTTCAGCCATCTTCAAGGTGACCTTCCACTATCAATCCAAAATACTAGTGCAATCGTCAATTTTCTCTCCCTCTCTCTCTCTCTCTCATATGCAAGACTTGAAACTTCAAGATCAAGACGAGACCAAGTCAGTGAGGTGCTGAGACCAAGACAGTGAGGTACCGAGACCGAGACCCAGACACCAGGTTCGAGACGGTACGAGACAGCAAAAGACAAGTGATCTTATATAAAAGGCTGTAAATACTAATGTATCAGTTTTCCGGAATAATGTTTATTTGTAATTTCAATTTGAAACTTAGACCTTTAATGTATACAGTCATTGCAAAAAGTTTACAAACACACAATTTTAGGCATATTTTCCACAGTTTTTATGGTTTCTTCATTTTTTTCTTAACTGTTTTCTTAGTTATTGTGATTCTTCTGCAATCAGCATTATTTCACCAGACCACAGCTATATTAAATTGTTGGAAAATATATTTAAGTTTAATACTTTTATAATTTGTGCTAGTTTGCTGTCATTTCAAGCAAGAATAGGCATACAGGTGGTACAAAGGTTGATGCTCCAATAACATACCGTTTGACGGATTTTATTGCAGTTTTTGAGTACTTAAACTACATAATTTGGACTATGTGGATGATATTAGGTGGAATTTGAATTATTCTGTGATGTTACAGCAGATCAGCATTCTCTTTGTGAAGATGGATCCCTGATTTAAATACCCTTTGTGTGCACTACTGAGCAGACCATAGTTCGTGAAAGAGAGCTCATGCCAGTAAAGCGGGCATAAATATTCATTCTGTACAAGCAGAAGATGCACATTTGAGATTTTTCTACGACACAACATCAATTCACAGGAACGATATGGAAGACAAAAGGTGGTCACCAAGCGGGTTGACTTTTTGTAAAAGATACAGAGAGTGGACTTCTGAAGTTCTGACCAGTGGGAACAGGTAATCTTTGGCCTAGGAGCAATCCACATTTAAATATCATTGAGCACGTGTGGACAGTGATGAAGCCGTGGGTCTCTGTACAGAGTCTGGAATCTGAGACAGACTTGATCAACTGGATCTAGGCCGTTTATTTATGCCCACTTTACTGGCATGAGCTCTCTTTCACGAACCATGGTTAGTTCAGCAGTGCACACAGAAGCAATTGAAATCAAGGATTATTCTTAACAAAGAGAAAGCTAATGGGTTTTAACACTATAACATACATTGTGTAGCATAAATACTTAAAAACTGCAATAGAATTGGTCAAACGGCATGTTACTAGAGCGCCAACCTTTGTACAACCTTTATGCATATTCTTGCTTGAAATGACAGCACATTGAGTCATAAATTAAAAAAGTGTAAAATTTATATATATTTTCCAACAATTTCCTATATATGTTGTCTGGTGAAATGATACTGATTTCAGAAAAAGCACAATAACTAAGAAAGTAGCCCATAAAAAGCCCAGAAAACATCAAAACTGAAAAACATGCCTGAAATTGTGTGTTCGCAAACTTTTGGCCATGACTGTATAGTACCAATTCCCAAGAACAGTTTTTATGTTGCCGCATTTTATCTTATCCCATATCTCTTCGTCGGCCTATCTTCCGAATAGTATAAGGGAAGCCTTTTTAGACACGTCTGAAATCTTGAAACAAGCAAATTCGATACCAAATACCAAACGAAATTATAAATTTGCACATATCCTTACTCACCCTCAGAAATTCGAATCATTTCCGGTATGGTGGTTTTATATCAATGACAAACAGCATGCCATAGCTATTGTTCGTCAATAACTTCAAATTCCGTAAACGCAAACTCCACAATTTCAGGTTCTCTCTCAGACATTCTTCCACTTTAAGACAATTGAATTGATTCAGTATCATGTAACTCGCGCGTTACCCAGAATTACCGTTTCTCGTAGATTCCGGTTTCAGTTTCTAGCGCAAGATTGTAAGACAGTTAAGGTGAAAGTTATCGAGACGGCTTGTTCTGTCTCGAACAAGACTTTCACTTCAAGACAGCTTCTAGAAATCTGAGACACTACCGCGAGACCGAGACAGCAGTCTTCCGAGACCAATACACTAATAAACTATCTCGAGACGTCTCAAGACCGAGACACTGTCTCGAGACCATACAACTGCCTTTGGGTAGTCTGCACTATTTTTTAAACTGAATGGGGAATGGGAATAGGAGATGGTTGTATTAACACCAAGTTAGGCTGTCAAAAACTTTTTTAAATATGATCAGTTAAAAATTTCTTACTGCTAAGGCATTGCTTATTATGTTCTATACTTTTTAGAACTATAGTCTATTATTACGGTAGCTCATTTTTAACTCGTTGGTTTATGAGAATATACTTTTAAGAAATTACGTTCTGTCTGGCATTGATGTCTACAAACTCTATATGTATATAATAATTTATAATGTTTAAACTAAACAAGTTCTCACTAGAGATATTTGTATATAGGGGTTTGAAAATAGAGAAGTAAAATAATTGGAGAGGTGTTATTTGGGCAGCTTTTGTTTGGTCCCCAACAATTTATTAGCTCTGATTGGTTGGGAACAGAAGATAAAATGCTAAATTAATATTTTCCATACATTATGGTCAAGGTTGCTTTTGCCTGTTTTTTTCTTCAGGGACAAGTATAACCCGATTGGAAGTTGGACTAAACATGATTGGATCAAATGGAGTTGAATTGTTACTGCGATCTTTAACTTCTACCAAGATTCAGTCACTCAATCTTTCAAATACAGTCAGCTTGTCACAAAGCTGCCATCTGCTCAGACATTTAAACCAGTACTTGACATCAGTGAGTAGTTCTTGCATTTCATACAATGGCTGCATACCTTGTAATGATGTTTGCATGTTACACTTAACTCTTTAGCTCACTTAACATCTCACTTTCTTTCCATTCATGAGTTTTGGCACTTGCTATTCGTAAGAGTTGAAAATAATTTAACTTAATACACTTGAGCATAAGAAGCGATGAGTGAGTCCTGAATGAAGGCAGACATCGGAGGACCTTTAATACGTAAGGCGGACCGCAACATCGACGACTGACCGGAGATTCCACTGACGTAGTCTGTAAATGAGAGAAATTGATCCAATTTGCGAACTGAGTAGACATGTGGGATTTACCATATATATACTCAACTATGTCAGGTTTTGGTGCTTAGGAAGACTGTGCCACGAAAATCTTGATGCTCGTGTAAATGCAAGAGCTGTGTTGATAGCGATGCAGTGGGTGACTGTGTGGGTGGAAAAATGACTTTTTAAAATGTAAAACGTTTACCATATATTAACAGTATGTTAGAGCACATGGTTCATTATGATGGTGTTGCAGCCATTGAATATTGCATCAATAGACACTTTAAGCTTTATTCACCATCTGTGGGAAGAACGAATGACAGAGGGCAAGTAGTTTTACAGGATGGTGTACATTGCATGCAGCATTTGCTGAGGTGACTAACTGTTAAAAGTGCATGGAATAGCATATATATCTGTGGTATAATTGGGGGCTTTTGGAAGGCACAAATAATAGAAGTAGGTGCAGTGATAATAAAAAGTCATGGAATAATGTGTGAAAAAGCCTCATTACATTTGCCAGTCATCCTGGCTGAACTGTTCCAAAGCAACACAGACAGATTTCCAGAATGAATGCAAATGAACACTCCTCATTGATGTAATTGATTTATTTGTTATAAATCAAATTGTTACCTCTAGGCAGATTAACTTACTTGTATAACAGCTTTTAATATCTTTGGATGTCTTCATCTGACTTTTTTATAGAAACAAGTAATTACTAATATTACATGACTACAAGCTATGTCAGTGAAAGTGCTGAAATGCATTGGAAATCTTTAATTCTTAAATTTACTATGTAATTTTTCAATAAAAGTTATTTTAGCAAACTGTATTTACGAACATGGTCCATCGTTGTACATTTTCTGATCGGGAATCTGTGCATGGGAGTGCCCTATTTGCCATTGTTCTGAATACAAAGTTTGTGTTGTTTTTGCATCGCTCTGAGCTAAGTCCTGAGCAACTTATCAATCATTCAATGAAACTTAACAAGAAATCTACTCAGAGGTGCTCCCGGTCCAACCTTGGCCAAATAAGACAGATTTGAGAGTGGAATAAAAATAGGTTGGAGAGTTCTTAGGCAGTAGTGTGGCACGGTGGCTGATCGGTTAGTGCGATTGGCCCGTAACACTCCGTGTGCACTGAGTGAGCGGGTTCAACCCTCGTCCGAGGTGTCAGTCACTGTGTATGGACGTTGAGCAAGTCCTTCACGCACAATTGCTCTGCAGTACAACTGCAATTGCGCCGTCAAGGCGTGTGCACTTCTGAGCAAAACATGTTGGAAGAAGGGCGATATCAAATTTCAATAAATTTCAAAGAGTCGAAGATCCAGTGGGATGCTATTCCAAGCAGTCAGGACCACAACTGAAAAGGCACAATACTGCATTGTAGAGGTCCGAGATAAAGGGACAAGGAGAAGACTGTAGTGTCCTGCTAGCATTTCTATTAGAAGCAACAGGACAGCAGAGCTCTGTAAGGTAAGTAGGTGCAGCGCCACAAAGGCAGCACCAGACAAGGGAAGAAATATCGAAATGCAAGAGTAGCTGCAGAACTAGCAGAGAGGGAATGGGAGACAACTCGAAGTTGACACAACTGGTAAAAACAGTTCTGACTTAACATGCTGGGCGAAGGAGAGCTCCCGGTCAAGAATGACCCCCAGGTCATGCAAAGATGTGGCAAAAGTAAAGAAAGGAAAAGCAGCAGAGAGTGCACTTAAGTCAATCTTTGCCAGTTGTTGTCGAGTCCCAAGCCAGATAATTCGATTTTGACAAGGTTGTTGAGTCTGAGCTGATTGTTCGACATCCGGGACTTTAGTGAGTCAATGGCTATTTGCATGGTTTCAACAAGGGTGGTCGCTTGAGAGGCAGAACCATGTATATATGCCTGTGTGTCATCAGCATAAATCTGATTTAAGATCCCATAGAAAGAAAGGAGCAGTCCAACTTCAGAAGTAAACAGACCCCCGGGGCAACCAAAAAGGGGCAGGGATAATTTAATGTGTAACATTGTAATAAATAACTTTTAGCAATCACAAAGCAGAAGTGTCTTACATAAAGGATGTTTGTAAAAACTGACTTGTGTTGTCTATGTTTGGTTTTCTCCTTCCTCTTTGCCGATGTCCACGGCAAAGATGACTGGCCGCAAAGACTCCTGCAGTGTGACAGCACGGACTTGCATACCCATTAACCAACTTTTGCTTTCTGAATTTGGTTTACAAGCAAAAGCTGCTTGTAGCCAAATTATGATCTACTTTTTGTCATCATCATGCTTATGCCACAGTCGCTGTGCATGCTCACGAAATGGTTATTGAGCCGTCTGCGTGATGATGAACTGACGCACAGACTGTTTTTCATCTTACTGAAGTTGATGATGAAGGTAAGGGTTTTACAGGAAAAAACTCTGTATCAAATTTAGATGCAGACATTGCAACTGATCAAAACCCCTTCCCTTGTTCACATTAGCCCCTTCCTCCACCTCATTGCAAACTTCTTTTTGTGGATGACTTCGGGAGTGCAAGGAGCTTAAATTGTTGTGAATTAGGATTGTTTTAATACAGTTGAGATTGATTAGCTGAGGTTTATCTGCTCATCTGAAATTCATATAACTCCATCGCTTTCTAACTTTGCTATTTCAGGGAAACTGCATTTTAGAAGAACTCCTCTTAGATGGCTGTGGTTTGAAATCTGAAGATATGGATGATCTATGCAGGTAAGTCATCTTATGAAGAGTTGTTTAAAAGATGCTACTAGTATTTGTTCAAAAGGGATTCAAAGATGAATGCTTTATTAGCAGTATTATTTGTGAAAGGTGACTGAGAAAACAAAGTCAATATCGTTATGTTGACTCTGTTTTTAATTTACTGCATTGTGTCAGTTTGTCTAATAAAAGAGGATATATTTGTGTAGAATTTACAACTGTGGCTCACGCATAAGCAACAACGGCCACAGCCTATTTAGAGAATAGCTACCCTGGACGTAAGCCTTATTTGAAGAGTAAGATATTCCAATCTCATGCATATGGGCCATTATACATGTTAACTTTAATAGATTTTAATGTGATAAGTAAACGAACTTTAAGCTCAACAATGTGTTATCAAGTTAAATAAACTGAACTGTCCGACATCTTGACCTTTAGCCAGAAACCGAAAAAATTAAACCGGAGCAGCCAGAAGTACGAGGGCTGACGTAAATTCATAGATTATAGATGTAGTCATGATACAGTTCAACAATACACACCAATTCAAAATAATAGAAAACAATTATTTAATCTAGATTCTGTTAGTTTAACATTGTGTTATATATAATTCACCAAATAATAACAATTTTAATTAAATGTCCACAACAGAAGTCAAGCCAATTTCAACGATTATTTATTTTAGAAACGAGTTAGTTTTTACAAGTAAAAAAATTTATTTAGATAATATCATGAAATTGTGGAGCTTTGCAAATGGAACAAACAGTACTCAGATCCGCCAAATAGTAATACTGCTAAATACTCACAGATTCTATGTTTTTCTAAGGATTATGTGCATTTAAGAGGCATTTGTTTGAAAGTTGCCTGGGCCATGTTACTGCATTCAGTCGTGTATACACCACCTGTAGCCGAGCATTTCATTTCGGTGGAGGGTGGCTGATGCAGCCATTGGAGTGGCCTCAACTGATAGTCACAGGTGTATATTAATCGCTGTTTTTCTCATCCCTCTTCCTTTTCCTGCTACTCCTCCTGCTGATCCTCCTCTACCTATTCTCCTCCATCGCCTCTTCCTCCTCCTGGTCCTAATTTCTGCTCCTCCTTTACTTTCTTTTTTCCTTCTCTTATTCCACCTCCTCTTTCCCCTCCTCTTGCCTCCGATCTCATCTTCTTCTTCCTGTTTCACCTTCTGCCTCTGGTCCTTCTGCTGCCTCTTCTTTCCCTACTGTCCTCCACTTACCCCTCCCTCAACTTCTATCCTCCTCTTCCTCTTATGTTTCTTTCTCCTCCTTCACTTCCTCCTACTTCTCCTGCTTCTGCCGCCTTCACTACCCCACAGCTGCTATCACTGATGCTGTTGTTATCGCTGCTACTACTACAATTAGTCTGCCAGGCAGCATGACTATGAGAGGACATGCTACTAACGTAACGGGTATGGATATACCCGCAGGTACGGGTCGGGTAGGAATTTTGAGTATGGGTCGGGTATTGGTGTGGGTAACGGTCCTGTGCTACGGGTACGGGTCGGGTAGCAGAAACACTACCCGCAGACCTCTAATTTTTATGCATTTAGTTTTAGATTGCACTTCCACGCTCATGATTGAATATGGTCGAGTTCAGACTCCGTTGTGGCAATGACTGAGGGAGGGATTAACATATTACAATCATCGGCATACTTAAGAGAAGTTTGTCTGTTAACGCTGTGAAGGAGTTTTGACCCTGCAATTGCAAACAAAATTAGGGGCTATCCCATACCAGAACCCTGGATTATACCAGCATTAATCTCACATACAGCAGATATTATGACCCTGAACTTAGTACTATGACAGCGGTTGGACAGTAATGACTGTATCCACTTATATATGAAATCTGGAATTGGATGTAGAGCAATTTGTTCAAACAAGCAGGAGCATCAAATGCCTAAAAAAACGTCAAGTGATATCAGATGGACATAAGGCTCAGAATGGAGCAATTCCTGAAACTGGTGGGTGAGGAAAACTAAGGCAGCAGTAGTAGACCCATGCGGCCAGAAAGCATATTGGTCAAAAAGGAGCGAAGTTTAAAATTTCAAAATTGTACTCTAGATCTGTAAAGATTGGGTAAAAATACTGTCTCACTACCAATTTCTCTAAAATGAGGAACAGTTTAGAGGTGACAGAGATGGAACGAAAGTCACTCTCATTAGAAGGGCACGGGATCTTAAACTCAGGTGTGATACGACTAGCCCGCCACTGAATTGGAGTGAAAGAGGCGACCAGTGAGGCTATATAAGAGGCTATAGAGCCATTCCGCTAATAAATGGGACATGGAGGATAGGAACCACGGTGGTAGACCATCGGGCCCCTCTGCCATCCCTGTGACTCCATCAATCAGCTTGAACGCCTCATAGACACCCACCTCAACATGACCAGCCAAAAGCATAGTAAGTTTTAAGCTAGGCGCTATGTCGTCTGTTGATACCAGTTGGTAATGACGATTCAATGTCTTGCTAGTAATTCCATCGTCTTTCATTGCAGTGGAAATGCCTAATGATATCATTAGGCATTTGCACTGCACAACTTTGGTGATATTTTGAACTTCCTGTTATATGGAATGACCAATCACAACACATACAAACTCGGTTTTATCATATTTGAGCACTTATATCACTGTCTTCCTTATTTTGAATGCACTTTTCTGTCAATATCGACCAGTGTGGGTTGGCAAATGTATCAAAGATGCAGGGCCACTCTGCAACTCGATTAACTAGTTGTAGCTGTCTGCTTAATAAATAACAGATGCTTTGTTTCAAGACTTGCTCCAGCTAAAAGACTGGTCACATAGACTGGTCTGAGTAGTACATTGATTTTGTTTTATACCATAGCCTCCTTATACTGACCACAATCCTATTGCCCAGTAGCAAAGTTAGTCATAGGCTGAGGGGTAGCTCCCTCGGCACCCTTTATAGGTTATATTCTGATGTCATGGTGAGTCATAGAATGTGGCACTTCTCTGGCATTTCACTTGCCCCCAAGCAAGCAACCTTGGATCTGACATTAAAACGATATGCTATGATAGTCGAATAATTGTGGACACTTTAGCGATGTATTGGACACAGTACTACAATTGTATATCACTACTAAATGCTGGAATCCAAAGCCTCAGAAGATTCCTTCTGAATCCTGCACATTTTCAGTCAACCATCCCATTAGCCATGGTTTTTCAATCTGCTTTATAAATAATTTGTCTCGGTTATTTGGTTTTAAAAAATTGACCGACAGTTCAGGGTTATCAGTTCTGACATCGACATAATGACATTGATAACTTCATTAACACACATTTATAGACACATAATATTATTGTTAAGTGGATAAATAAGTGTTATTTTACATTTAGACTTATAAATCTAAGCTAATTGTCACATTTAAAGACAAAGCGCATGATGATTGGTTACAAACAAGGGGAGTTGTACGCTTTGAGAGGATCCTGGGATGCAATTAGCAACGAACGATTGGAAAGAATTGCGTCGTTGGAACTCTACGATATCAGGGGTCGTGAGGTGGCCAACATCGGCGTGAGCATCCTGCCTGTGTCGATTCCTTTGATTTGTTTAGAGGGAGCGATGCAACGACTGAGGAGGTCATACAACTAATCCCGGCGAGGGTCAGCCGACTGCAAAGGGCCTTCCCGGTTCGTCAAACAGTGGCACCAAGCAGCATTTACAATGTAACCTGATGCGGTTTGACATCAAGATGTTCAATAAATGAAGATCGTATCTAGAGGTAAACAACCAGAAACGGGTAAACAAGAAGGCACTGCCAACAGTTCCATCGATATACCTAATTAATCCTACAAGCCTGGCGAACCTCATGCAATCGAACACTTTGGCACAAATTTAATATCTGCTCACAATCTTGTGGCTATTGTGGCGCTTTTGCCATGCCGCCATGGGCCCTTTGATCTGCCTGCTATGTCTGTTTGCCGCTAAGGGTCATGGGGTATATCTGCGGCTATGGGTTCTTTGATCTGCTCGCTGCTATGGGTCCCTTGGTGCAACGGCTGTTGGCTGCTTGCCGCCAACTAGGGTCCGTTTGATCTGCTAGCCCTTTGATGTGCCTGCAATTGGCTGCTTGCCGTAATGGGTCTTTTGATCTGCTCGCATTGACAGATTCTTTTATGTACCGGGGGAGATTCTATGGGAAGGTCCTTGGTTATAAATAAGAGCACATTTCTGTACAGTTAGTTCATTCTTAGTTTAGTACGAGTTCAGTCTAGTTCAGTATGTAGTCGGAGTTCAGTCTGGTTTGAGTTGTCTTAGAGTTCAGTCAGGTTCGAGTTGTCTAGAGCGTTTGCAGCTTGAGTTTGCCGGGCAGTCTGCTCGAGTTAGACTTTAGTATAGTCGATGATGTACGAACTTTTTGTGTATTCTGTTCGCTGCTGTTGAGAAGAAACGTTGTTAAACTCTTCGGACTGGATTTCTTCTTCTGCCGAAATATACTTCCGCCGTCTGATCCTGCCATCGACCGTCAAGGGGGCTGTCGCTGTTAAAACTGTTGCGAAGACCCGTGCCAAAAAGCCAGGCCTTACTACGCGGACATTTAGCAAGAGGGAAAGCTTCGAATTCGGCCTTCTGGGGGTACCAGAGAATAGAAGGAGGTATTGGAGTCTTCCCTGGGGCGTGTTGCCGTATCCTGCTGCTGCTAGGCAAGCGCTCAAAGTCGAACGAAAGGAGGTTCACCATACTATCGTGGTGGAGAGTTGGTTTAAGGACAAACAACAGATTCCTCCATGGAAGTTGCAGACTTTTCTGTCATGAAAGAGGAACGGAGTGGCCATATACTGTAAAACCAATTTGCACTCTTCAGTTTTCCAGCCAACGACCGCACACTCACTTGAAATGAAAATCCTGTGGCTCGAAGTTACCAAGGGTGAGCAACTCTTCCATCCAAGCCTATCTGTTCGAGATCTCGGCCTCCTTCTTGACTCTACTCTTTCCCTATCTGGTCACACAAGTGCCCTTTCTCGCTCCTGTTTGTATCACCTTCACCAGATCCGCTCTATTAGACATTGCATTCTGTGTCCACGCTTGTGCACACTGATCTGTTCTAGGGTCGACTTTGGCAACATTGCCTTCATTGAACTCTCCTCTCACAACATCTCTAAGCTCCAGTCCATTCTCAATGTGGCTGTCCGACTAATTGGTGGAATTCAAAAATTTGGTCACGTCTCTTCCTTCGTTCATGAATCCCTTCACTGGCTACCTGCACCTCAACGCATTCGTTTCAAGACCCTTGCGTTGATTCGTAATTGTCTCTTTGGGTCTGCCCCGCCTACCTTCTGGCTCTCTGCACTAGGGTCTCCTCTATTACGCACCGGGTTTCCCTTCGTTCCTCTGCCCGCAGACTTCTGGTGGTTCCCCGCATGCGCTACTCAATCCAGGAGCTTCACCTATGTGGGTCCCACTAGCTGGAAGAGCCTCCCCTTCCTCTTCAGAAGAGCTGCTCTCTCTCTCTCTCCAATGCTGCCTTTTTTCTCTTTAGCTTTGTGTTTGAGTCGTGAGCACCTCTGATTCGAGTGGCATTATATTAGGGCTCCATTACATTACATTATAGCACACATCAATTCCACACCAGAGGAGATCATCGCCAAACTACATTTTTAAATGTAGCATTAAAACTTTTTTAAATGCAAGTGTTGTTAGTATTTTATTTCTTCATAACAAGCTGTTAAATATGATGCTTAACAGAAATCAATAGCCTATGGTAAAATCATAGGTCTTATAGAAGTTTTTAGCTATTTAACCTTTGCAATGGGTAGAGCTCAGATGTACACATGGGGAGGAGGGCCACAAATGTACATTGTGCAACAGAGGACTGGTCCGAAAATAACTTTTTGTATGTGTGTAATAATGGATGGGCCCTAAGTGAGTAAACTGCTATACTCGCCTCAACCTGATGAAGTACAAAGTATTGTTTGCATTTTCATTTATGTTATGTTGTACTTTTTTAGGTTAGTTGTCAACTGCAAGAGTTTGTGCCGATTATCGATTTCATCAAACAGTAGCTTGACCAATGCAGACTTCGAAAAAGTTTTAAAACACAGCATAAAATCTCGACTGAGTCATTTCATATTTGAGAACTGTGGCGTTTCATCCCCTCTGGACAGCTGTTTTTTGGACAGCCTTAGCATCAAGTTACAGCATAATATGCCTTTGCATGAAATTCGGTTTACATGTTATGATCTTTGTCAACTAGATAAAGACAGCTTGCATGAAATCTGGTTTTCTCAGTGGGCGGCACATGGCATCTGTAATTTCAGTCGTCAAAACCATGTCAATCTAGCGATTTCTGATAATGTTTAGTAATGGTGCATTTCATTTTGCTATAAAACTATTGAAAATGCAGGTTGGAGGTATATGTTGTAATTGTATTGTCATTCTTTGGCACTCTAATGGCAAGAGTGTACTAAAAGCAACTGGAAAATCAATGCAGCATGTTGCTAAAGTGTGAAATTGACTAAGCAAATGAAACAATGACATATTTGTTAATGGTAATTTTAACAGGTATGGATATCATCTATAGATGAAATGTTCACAAGTTTGCAGTCTGACTATAATGATAATTTTTCCCTAGCATAGCAACAGACAGATGTGATTTTAGCAGAGCCTGTAATTACTATATTTGTAAAAGACCATGTGCAACATATATATAATAATTTTGGGGTTCTCAGGTTTAAGTAAACTGCTACAAGCTTTGATTTCATTGAGCAATAAGCAGTCTTCATCTGGTGTTCATTTAATTGCTATTTTGTAACTGGAACTATTCACATAAAGTTTCAGTTGCATAAAATTATAAGTCTTCCCAAGTCAGGAGAACCCATTATGGCCCGGAGAATTGCATATTTTCAAGTTGATAGGATTCATGATGGTGGACTGAACCGGCCTATCGTTTTCTCCATCAGTCAGTCAACGATGAAGGATAGGCCAGTGTTATCATATTCCTATCCACTCTGTCACAATCTGCCTCTGTTCTAATTCATGTATAGGGCCTACAAACACCGCAAAAGGCAGTAATAATTGGCTTTATACGCCCGGTGTCGTATTGGTCGATTGTACCTTATGCACGCCTTATGCCTGGACACTTTTCACACCCTGATTTTCGCCCCTCCAACTTCCTGTCCTTGCGCATTTTTTTATTTTCTTCTGCTTCCAAATGTTGGTACATGCATAATAACTGATCTGTACATTTCAAGCAGCAGTTTCGTGCAACACTTCTTGCTGTTCATAATGACAGTCATAAGGTATAACAAGGTTTTGAAAGTGGGGGGGCACAATTCATACAAAATTGAACACAGCACAACAAATTTCTTTTTTATTTCCTCACCAGAAATTTTTTAAATGGGGCATAAATTATCTCAACAAAAGTCTTCTTATCATAATTACTCTATAAAAATTAAAAATGCAATAAGCTGTTAAAGTAAATATTTTGTACAATATACAGTAAAATTTCATGCAAACCAATCTTGTCCACCAATATGAGGTTTCTAACAGGGCATGGGCTGGATGCCAAATTAATTCAGCTTTAACTTGCTGTTCTCAAGATCGCGGTCTTGGTCTTGAGACCGGAAAACTCTCGAGTGCATCAGTCCTCGTCTTGGTCTTAAATGAACGATCTTGGGATTGGTCTCCGTCTTAAATTAGCGTTCTTTGTCATTTGCCGTATCAGAGCAATTTTTTCGATATTTGTTGGTTACTTTCAATTATTTTATTGGAGACACCGGATGTTGAGGCTATGCTCAATTGTTATCAATTTATGGCGTGCTGACCATATTTATATACATGTTACTATGGGCAGAAAAAGTTGCATTTGCAACATAGCCAGCCATTTCTAAATTTGTTTTCACAAATTTCAATGTTTAGAACAATCTAACAATTATGTGGTCAGCCACATGTAGACACTGTTAACCTGCAATTCCGAGGTCCGTGGTACAAGCATACCATTCAAACGGAATGTTAATCTACTTGTTCAGATGTCTCAATAAAGCGTGTTATTTCGTTTAAGCGTCTTAATAAATTGAATTGTTTATAAAAAAAGAGTATCGTTCTTGGTCTCGGACCTCTCGGTCTTGAGTTTTTGGTCTCGTGCCCAACACTGCTTGCTGCAAGACTCGTGTCAATGTATAACTTATTTAGACCTAATATGTGATATGCATGTACACTGATACATTTCTCTAATGTCTTCACATTGCTTGCTTACTGTGCCAAAGTTTTGATTAGTATTTCATATTTAATCAAAACAACTATAATGTGGATACAGGATGGTCGAGCACATTTGGCTGGTGATAACAAGACAAATGTCAAAATTCAATAGGTAGATTCTTAATGGGATAAAAAATTTGGATAAAAAATGTGGGATTTAGGTGGAAAAGCAGTACTTGAGCTAACCTCGAGAGTGCTATGAAGGTATGAAGTACTTTCAACATAATTTCCTTGGCCGCTGCATATGAAGCGGAATGCTATTCAGACCCATTTCTCTCTCACTATCGAAGCTTCCCACTTGCAGGGTAACATTCATTTATTGTGAGACCACTTAGTTCATACATTGCAATCAATAGCGGAAACTAAGATAGTATTGCCTATTTCCAATTGAGTGGGTTCTTTGTCCAATTCAATGTCTGGAGGCATCATAGTCAACGAGACAACTTTAGACTCGTAAATTGGATTCTTGGGATCTAGTTTTTGCCATACTTAGACAACAACTGGATGTCATGGTGCCACAACTGTAGGCTCGGATGATGGCTGAAAGACAGACCGAGACTTGCGTAGCTCTACAGATTGCCACGGTCCATCAACCTTTATCACCAAGTTCCATGCGAAGAACTTTTCATTAGCCTATTGGCGAAGTTGGCTAGTAGGTGCATGTCCAAGCAGACATTTCCAATCAAATTTATGCCCTGGCTGTGATGTGAACCCCAACATCATGATTGTAGATCAACCACTAGACTATTTCTTTAGGTAATGATGAATATTCTTACTGTCAGAAATTTTCTGTATTTTGGGTAGGAACAGTGTGATACAATCTAGGTGCATGCATATGCAAATGACAGTCCTTTTTTATACCCGCAATAAGTAAGAACAAATCGTAAAAACAAACTTTTAACTGCTTGAATTGTCATTGCACCTCCAGTTTTAAAATTGGGGGGCTGGTGCTCCTCCCTGAACCCACCACAGCAAACATCAGTGCTGGGCACAAGACCAAAAACTCAAGATCAAGACCGAGAGATCCGAGACCGAGAGTTCCGAGACCGATGATCCGAGACCAAGACCGATACTCTTTTTTTATAAACAATTCAATTCATTAAGATGCTAAAACAAAATAACATGCTCAAAACATTAATTTCATAGCTGAAGAATAATAACCTTAATAATGGTCCAGAAAGCAGTCTTACCGGCCACTTTGAGCTTTTGCAGGATCAGCCCTTGGCATCGGCATGAGAATGTCACATTATAAACAACTTATAGTAGACGATAGGTAAGGTAGACATCTGAACAAGTAGATTAACGTTCCGTTTAAATGGTGTACTTGTACCACGGACCTCAGAATTGAAGACATCTGAACAAATAGATTAACATTCCGTTTGAATGGTATACTTGTACCATGGACATCTTTATATACATGCTACTATGGACAGAAAAATGCATTCGCAACCGAGCCAGAAATTTCTAAGTTTGCTTTCACGCCATAAATCGATGACAATCATGTAGGGCCTAAACATCCGGCGTATCTAATAATCGAAAATAACCAACAAACATCGAAAAAATTGCTCTGATACGGCAAATGACCAAGAACGTTAATTTAACATGGAGACCAATCCCAAGACCGTTCCTTTAAGAATGAGACCGAGACCGACCCATTCGAGACCAAGACCAATAGTTCAAAACCAAGACTCATACATTCAAGATCAAGACCGCAGTTTTCCGGTCTCGAGTCCGTCTCGAGACCACATCCCTGCCAATCATCCACCATGACCTGCCTTAGGCTTTTTTATCCCTCACTCCTGGGTCATTCCATTAAAAAGTAGTCTCAACACTTTAAGAACTCTTAAACCCAATCGGACCTTCAAATTCTCGACCTAAACAACATCCGCCTTGACAGCTACTTTGCACAATCTGACCTTCTAGAAACCTAACTATACCTCCTTTGGACTGATGTAGTGATAATGAATAAGCTGGTGCCCTATGCTTTGCTTTCGAGTGGCACTTTAAAAGTTTTGAGATGACGATTATGCCAATTACCTGCATTACCTCCAATTCTCGACCGGTCTTAGCAGTTACTATGCCTCCTATGGAGTCTGGACTTTTCGTTTGACAACCTAATGACTTGACGTAGCACTCTTGATTATGCTGTGCATGGTTGTTGAATGGCAGTTTTAGTTATAAGGTTACGAATATGCTGATTACCTGCCTATAGTCCAGGAGCGACTGGACCTTCAAACATGTCCCGTGGCGGTTTTAGTGATGGAAAGATGCCGTTGGTGTCATTCTCTTCGTCTGATGGTGGATAGAGTTTTCAGGGGCAAAGAATTTGAGGTCATGGCCAAAAAGCCATTTCTCAGGAACCATTACATGCTTCAGGGAAGACTTTGGGATCAATAATAGGGCTTTCAGAGGAAGGAATTAAAAATGGATTTTCATTATTCTTTGACAGTGATAGGCACTTTTAACTATTGTAGTTATTAACTAGTAGTTATAACTACTATAGAAGTAGTTGCCTAGTAGTTATAACTAGTTTTTAAGAAGTAGTTTTAAAAATAGTTATAACTACTTTTATCAAGTAGTTTTAAGTTAACTACAATATTTCACATTAACTAAATGTTTTCCTATTTTCTAGTTCCGTCTTACAGGAATTTCTGTTATTTCACAACAAACATGGACTTTGCCCATAATAATCTCATGAGTAAATTCGCTATGTAGGCACTATTTGTTTCATTAAAATTTGCGCATAGTCTACTATTGTGAGGAAGTGGGTTCCTCTCAGAACTATAGAGAAGGCCTGAGACATTATGCCTGCCTAATGGCATACCTAGAGATTGTTGCACGATAATAACTAGAGTAAAGCGGTCTTAGAGGGGTTGGGACTTACAGCCAGTACACCGCTGGTTGACCATAAGTGGGCAGCCTGGCTACAACTGAGAGTTGTAGCGCAGATTGTTGAGTCAAGAATGTCAAAGGTGAGAGAGAGACAGAGATAGACAGACAAACGGATAGACGTATTAGATGATCTGAGCAGCGATTGGCAACGTACGAAGAAGCACGGTTGATGCAGACAGCAAAAGGTGAAGTATACAGTGATATAGTATATCACTTGTAGTGTAATATATATATATATATATATATATACTACTTTTTGATTCTGAAAATTAACATTTTCTAAGAGTTATACAGTTCTCGACTTTGTAGGCTAGAAATTTTTGTAGTTGTAATTAATAAGTTGGCTTATGTTACTGCTAAAACTGTGTTCTGATCAGGGTGCTTTGTAGCATGTGCTAGTAGTTCTTGTCCTTGTTAGTTACAATTAGATATGTCATTGTGTTTCTGATCATTGTTATTACTTACGTTGAATATCAGCAATTAATACTGGCAATAAATTTGCACACTGCTTGGTGACTATCAATGCACCATGACATAACATTAGCAAAGTAGTTATAAAAGTAGTTAACTACTTATGTGGTAGTTACAAATGTAGTTATAACTACATATTTTGAAAGTAGTTAGAAAGTAATTTTAACTACTAGTCAAGTAGTTGGTGCCCATCACTGTTGCTTGAACATCATGTGATCAGCTCAAGTTCATATGGCCATTTCTCTGGAACCATAAATATGGTTTTCTGAGGCAAGGAATTAAATATGGGAGCATCCATTAAGGACGTCCCCTAAGAGGGAGGGGGAGGGGGTCTCTACAAAGGGGACATATGGGGACAATGGGGGGGGGGTCCAAGTGCTTAGGACATCCCCATATACAATTTCAGACTAGGCTATATTTAACCTGTCATAATTCTCTGTTAGAGATTTATGTAGCCTAATACCCAACACCCCTATTATTTGAATATTATTTTCTCCCTTCTTTTAGTAAGAGTTGCAAACTTGCAGCCTACAACCTAGCACCCCTTTTAATTAAATGCTTCTGTCTCAATATTAAAGGGGTAACTCCACCTCGCAGTTTAACGTTTGGCATGTACGTCATACACTGCCCTTTCCCTGCATCTTTGACCCAGTTCAGATGAACTACCATAATTGTCCCCTCTGGAGCAACTACAATTGACAAGGTCGGACCTCAGCCCAAATTCCGGGACCTATATTATTATTGAAATGCACATGAATTACAGAGAGGCACTAAGCGCCAACATTTCCATCACTGACCACTCAATTGACATGGACGCACCCAGCTGCTAGACCGCTATAGCCTTCTGGTGGTTCGATATGATTGGCATGCATATTCATTAAATGGGCGGCCCTGGTTTAACGTTAAACTGCCAGGTGGAGTTACCCCTTTAAAGGTTTTGCCCAACACTAAAGATTACAGCATAGTGAATGAATACAAGAATCTGCAGCAGCACTCAGTGACTCACATATCTGAACCTTCTAGCCCACAGTATAGTATGCTACAAATCGTAGGTCTGACCTACTTCTTGAACCCAACAGCATTATAGCACTGTATCATCTCTCCTCTCTCTTGTCACTGCATTAATCTGTGGCTGCATAGCCAGTGTCTAGCAATATCCAGCTGTAGTAGCTTGGAATAAAAACATAGGCTAATATTGATTAAATATTATTTAGCTTCAGCTGTTTTTGTATAAATATAATATTATCTCTTGCATAGTCTACAGTAAAATTATTTTAATTGCTAAAATACCCATGGCTCAGGGGTCTTGTGACAAACATTTTACAAACTTTACTGTTCTGCATACCAATGCATCAACAAAGAAAAGCAACAACGAGATGTAAATGAAGAATGGAAACAAATTAAAAACAATCCAGATGCCTATCGAGACAGACTGGTGGAGTTGGAAAATTTGAAAAAACGAAAAGCAGCTCAATCATGTCTTTTTTGGACCGGTCTTTCAAAAAAAAAAGATACACCAAGCACGAATAATCAACAAGCACACATAGACTCCAATACAGTTGTGGAAGAGGTAAATCAGCCCAAAACAAATGAACTTATGAATGAAGAAAAAAGAGAGACAAAAGAGACAGTTAAACATGCACAAGACAATTTGAGTATGAAAATTGAGAAGCAAAAAAAGTCTACTTCTGAAACTCCAGGATCTGAAAGAATCAGGATTGGCAACAAATGATAATCTTGTGCAGCTGAAGAAAGCAAAAAAATGCCTAAGTGACGATGAAAGGCGATTGAAACTATTACAAAAAGACGCAGAGAAAAAAAGAAAAAAACGAGCTGAGCTAAGAGCAACTATGAAAGATCTGTCAGATTCAAACCCACAACTGAAGAAATTTGCACGAGATAGAACTGGCCGTCCATCACTGGAAGAAACCCAATCTGATTTACATAATGCCATAATCGCTCTTGTGACGCATGGTGATGGAGCTGACAGTAAGCGACGTACTGAAATTCTCAATGCCTGCTGCACATTGGATGACCTAGTTTCTGAACTTAGAAAAATGGATTATACACTTAGCAGATCGGCTCTTTATTTACGTCTAATCCCACGCAGGATCGACTCAAATGAAGGGAAGAAAGTGAATGTTGTTCCAGTGAAACTAAGACGCCCTGAAAACAGTCAACACAAACACCATGTTGATGCAGATTTCACATTTGCAACAAAGGAGTATTTGAAATCCGTTGCTGCCTTGTTTGGACCATCGGCCGTCTTTGTTCTATCAATAGATGACAAAGCCAAGGTGCCACTTGGTCTTGCAGCAGCAAGTAAACAGGCGCCAATTCTCATGTGTCTCGAATACGAAGTTCGCCTTCCTGATCACGATTTTGTCATTGCGGGCAGGCACAAACTTACTCCGTCAGTGTATGCAGCATGCGTCATCAAAGCACCAAGTGAGCATGCATCATTCGAAATTTCTTATTCTGGGCCGTGGGCCTATCATCATTGCTATCAGAAGTGCGAAACATGATGGCAGTACTTCTTTCACTCATGGTAGGGATGTGGAACACCTTATTGAACTGGAATCCTTCCAAGAAGTTGCAAAGCACAATGGAGTTGTTAAACCGATTTTTATAGCTTTTGTAGATGGAGGACCAGATGAAAATCCGAGATATCCAAAAACTTTCGCAGTGGCTGTTGACCGATTTAAAAAATACAATCTTGACGTTTATATCACAATGACACATGCACCAGGTTTATCGGCATTCAATTACGTTGAAAGACGAATGGCACCTCTCAGCAAAGAACTTGCCGGCATCATTCTTCCCCACGACTCATATGGTAACCATCTCAATGCTTCGGGATGTACAATTGATGAAAATTTGGAAAAATTTTTTTTTAAGAAAGCAGGTGAAGTGCTATCTGAAATTTGGAGAAACATGACGTTAGATGGTCATCCTGTTGAGGCAGAGTATGTAGAGAATGATACATTGAGTGTGGAGGACGTAGATGAAGGATGGATGACACGTCACTGTCGAATTTCTCAGTATATGCTGATGATTGTGAAGTGCCAATCTGTGAAATGTTGCAGCAAAATGCAAACATCCTGGTTAGAGGTATTTCCGAATCGTTTTCTACCAGCACCATTTCCAGTCAGAATTACATCCAGTGGGCCAGATATACCAGATCCAATGGCAGAGGCTAGCCATTAAACTAAAGCCAGCCTCCAGCAAAAATTACAAAGACGAGATACCGTATGATATGTACTGCCCAAGTTTAAAACCCAAGGACATTGAATCAAGGGTTTGCAAATCCTGCCAAATCTACATGCCCTCACATGCAGCCATCATGCGTCATCGTAAAAATGGTGGTTGTTCAGGCACTTGTCAAGGAGAACAGGTAATGGATGTTGAAGATGAAGCAGAAACTGAATGTCTGGAGACAACCGAAAGCCACAGCAGTTCGTCTGTGTCCCTAGCTGTATACAGAAATATCTTTGACATTTTCAGATCACCATGGGAGGACGAGTAAAAAGTGGACTGAAATAATTTACTAATTAAAAGACAGATGATTTATTAGCTTTATTAATTTTGTTTTAAAAAATGGATTAGCTCTTTAAATTCGGACAATTTTTACTAAAGCCTAAACAATATTATGTACTACCAGCAACAAAATAATCTGCCAATTAACCTAATAAATTCTATGTTATAAATTTCTTCTGAAAATAAGGGAGTTCTGTTTTCGGAGGGATGTCCCCGGGGGGGAGGGGTCTCCAGAAAAGGGACATAAAGGGACAAGGGGGAGGGGGGTCAAAAAGTGCTCTTTTTTGGGGACGTCCTTAATGGATGCTCCCTATGTCTGTACATCACATACACATCTGGTTCATGATCACATGGCCAAAACGGTCAATCAGCCATATCTAATTTATTATAAATATTGAATTCTGTTAATTATAAAATTAATTCTTGAAATTCATTACACTGGAAAAAAAATTTACTTTTTGCTTCCTGAAAATTTTTGGGTGCTGATGATAGACCGCCTCAAAGTGAAAAGAAATATAATTTTGGATTGGCTGTATCACGCAGGAATTTAAAAAAAATTAAAATCTAAGTTTTTTGAGAAAAGCAATTATGACCAGGTAAATTGCATAACGATTTTGAGATGCATCATGAGTTTCACATGCCTAAAAATATTGTGATGTTGATTTTCGTTTGTAATCCATGTCCTCTGCATCCCGTTGAAGTTGCAATGTCCAGCAATGGTCAACCAACATCGATGGATTCCAGTTTCTATGATACGTCGTTCCAGTGTGGCAATGTCTTATTGAAATCTTTCTCTGTGTTCGTCACTGACTGCATCTTGATTTATGGGGAAGAAGTGAATGCAGGAAGTGGATCTCAAGTGACATGTTGCTTTTTATGTCTTTGTTCAATTCTGACTGTGTGATGAGATGAGGCTCACAGGAACTGCCTAATTCAAAAACCCGATCATCTAGCTGGCCCATTCCAGCATCTTCATCCTCTACGCATAAGCTTTCATTGAGTGGATTTGGAACTGGAAAAGTTTCATCTTGTGGCACTGGGCTCATCATAGCTGAAGGCAGATTTGGGTATTAAATTGCATTTTTTTGTCTTACGAGAGAAACCAGAAAACATTAGTGATACAAAAGTAACAATCCGTAACATGATCCTTCTGTTCTCGCCAGACCATTGGATAGCAAACAGCATTACCTTTGCAGTATCTCTGAGCCAAGCTCTAAGATCGACAGCATATCTTGTACAGCAGATATGAGGAGCCCATTCCTTGTCTTGATCACTTGTCTTACAACCAAAGTACAGCCCATATGCTTTTTTAGCAAGTAGAGACATTGAGCGTCTCCGAGACTTAGCTGTGTGCTCTCCACAAATGTAGCAGAACGTATCACAGCTGTTGCGACACTGGCTCAACATTTCTTCTGTCAATAACCATCCTAAAACCTACTAAATTGGAGAGAAATTATAATGAAACTGGCTTAATTGCTGTGCAGCTTGAAAAACCCCAGTAATATACCTTGATTAATGATGTAAAAAAAATGATGAAACTGATATATATATATATATATATATCAACTGCCTGAGTAGCATATATGCATGTATGCAAGTGGCTTATATAGCGCTATTTCTTTTGCTGGCAACTTCCTTCCCGAATACTCATGCTCATGCACACCCAACTATAACACAAACATTATGCAATATGCCCTAAGTGCATGTCTGGACATGCCGAGTTGAACGGAGCATATTATAATGCCAACGAAATATTATAGCTGAATATGTGAAAATACATTTTTTAAATGCAAATTTCTCAAAAACAGTACGTGATAGAATAATTTCCAGGTGATTTTTTTATCAGAAGCAAAAACAACACAGTAAACACCCAACATTCTCAAGGAAACAAAATCACTGTTGTCCAGTGTAATTATTGTTACTACTACAATTCACTGTACTCTGTTAACCCCTTTAGCGGCAAACCCGATTATATTCGTCCTTAACAACTAACCATTAAACGGCAAACCCGATTATAATCATCTAATTGATTAGACATACATACAGACATACATACATACGCACCTACACACATACTTACATATATACATGCATACATACATACACACACATACATACATACATTCACACACATATACATACATATACATATATACAAATACATACATATACATACATATGCAGACATATATATACATACATGTACATACATATACATACATATATATATGCCTACATAAATTATATACATATATATATACATAAACTACAAATATATATACTTATATATATACACATGCATACATATATATATACATATATGCATATATACATACATATATGCATACATATATACATACCTGCATACATATATACATACATATATACATATACAAACATATACATATACAAACATATACATATACATACATACATATACATAAATGTATATACATATATATACATATATAATATATACATATCTATACACATATACATATATATGCATATATACATATATACGCATATATACATATATATGCATATGTACATATATATACATATATGCATATGCATATATACATGGATTTATAAATACATATATACATACATACATACATATTGACATACATACATACACACACATATATACATACATATGTGCATATATACATATATACTTACATATATGCATACATTATATATATATAAACATCCATATTTACATATATACATTCATACATACATATATACATACATGCACACATATATATATATATATATATATATACATACATACATTCATAGATATGCAGACATAAAATTTGCTTGCCGTATAAGGGTAGGTTTTAAAAATTTTGCAGGATGCTAAAGGGATTAATAGAACAATTACATCTGTTAGCATCATTCCAAGAATTATTTTATCAATAAATTTACCAGGAACTCTACATACCTTCCTCTCTAGGCTCTTTCCATCTCCATCGCAAGAATTCTCGACTCGGTTAATCTAATTTCGCAATGGATGTCATGAAAACTCCTTTGCTCCATCCCTTCTCTTCACCTCTGATGCCCCGATCAGAATCTTATCCTTACATTTTATCCTCGTCTGTCTTTCTCTAACCACTTCTCCAACCTGCTTCATGCAAATTCATGACCTTCGCCGCATCCGGCTCATACTCGACATCAGAACTGCCTCCACAACACAACTCAAGAATCTACAACTTATCCAAAACTCACTATTTAAAGCCGTCACCAGAGCGCCCAAGCACCATCACATTACTTCAATCCGCAAATAGCTAACAGGTAAACATCAGTCAAGCACGACCAATAATTACGTGGCTATTGGGACATGATGGTCGATGCAGAAGAGATTAATTCCTATTATGTGCTACTTGCCATGTGCTCCAAACTCCTTTCTGCAAGTGGTATATGCACCGATATGCACCACTATGCAAGTGTGCTTCAGTAAAGCTTGTCTGAACAGAAATGTGTTCATGCAATGATGATGACAAAAAGACACTTTGGACAGCAGTGGCAACAATCTGGCAACAATCACTGAATGTTTAGAAAGCTCTTGATAAACAAATTATGAAAATAAATGTATTAATTTCCATAATTTCACCATAAACATAGTTCCTAGTAAATTTATTGATCAAGCAATCCTTATAATGATGCTAAAAGATGTAACTGCTCTATTAACCCTTTCGCTGCGGATGACGACAACGTATCGTCATCAAATTGCAATCCCTTACGCGTAGGACGACACTGTATTGTCACAACAATAGTTCAATCTCACGTGTTATAATAATGCTACGCATATTTGAATACAACATTTTCGTGTACTGCAATGATAAAAAAGTAACTGAAAGTAATATTTCATCCAAAAGATAGCAGAATTATCATTTTTTTTAACAGAAGTATCTTTCAGTCTGGATTTTTTTTAAAGTTATTATGAGTTCATTGTTTTCATATCATCGTTATTACCTCGTTGCTAGAAAAATGTGATTTTTTATAACAGGTGTATAAAAACTGTAAACAAAATATAAATATATAAACATTTTAAAATAAAATAAGTATAAATAAATATACTAATACGGCAATGAGACATAGATTTTCAGCTGCTCAAGTGGCATGACACGTGGCGCTAAAACATCATGATGCAGCGAAAGGGTTAACAGAGCACAGTTAATCGTAGCTATAACAATAATAATAAATTTCAAGAACAATTTTATAATTAACATTTAAAATAAATTAATATATATAAATTACATTAATATAATATTTAAAATAAATTATAGCTATATCTAATTTAACTCCACCAAAGCCGCATGGAAGCCACCAAACAACCAAACATCACACTAGAGAAAATAAGAAATATGTACAGAGGAGACCCAAAGAGCGATAGATGCATTGAGGAACAAGGCAGCAGGGATGGATGAGATTACAGCTGAGATGCTCAAATGTGGAGGAAGGGCTATGGAGGATGAGCTCAAACTATATGGAGTTCCGGAAAAGTACATCAACATTTTTAGAGGTCTCTACCGTGACTCAAGCTGCTGCATCAGAATGGAAAATGGCAACACGATAATGTTCCAGATAGAAACCGGAGTACGACAGGGTTGCGTGTTGTCCCCATTTCTGTTTGCCCTTGTCATTGACTACATCATGAAAGGAGCCATGGATGGAGCTACGTTCAGTATAGGATAGAACGAGAGGAGGCTGAGGGACCTAGATTTTGCAGAGACAAAGCACTATTGAGGGAAATACACGTAAACATGCAGAGGATGACTACGAGATGTGGGAGATGGGGGAAAAGGTAGGACTGCACATCAATAACACAAAGACAAAGACCACGATAATTGGAGACACGGAGCACCCAAACGTAAGGATAGGACAAGAAACTATAGAATATGTCAACAACTTCCCATACTTGGAAAGTTACATGGAAAAAACCAGAAGCATGGAGATGGATGGAAGGACAAGAATTGGCAAAACTGCAGCAGTTTTCCAGAGAATGAGGACAGTGTGGAGATCGGGAACGATAAGCAGAGATACGAAGATTCGGTTGTACTCAGCATTGGTGCTGCCCATGGTATTATATGCAAGCGAAACCTGGAAAGCAACAGTGAAGATAACTAAACAGCATATATGTTGCAATGGGGGAAAATGGGGCAACATGCGTCTCATAGAGCCTCTGTTGCTCAATTGCCCACCACACCACCTACCCGTGGTACCTCTGTTGGAAGCAAAGTGTGTGGTGGACGAATGAGCCCTCGCCGGTATATGCGAGTCCCAGGGGAGAAGATCTTGAAGGACGGATGGTGGAAGTCATCAACGCAAGGAGATGGTGTCTAAATAAAAACACTCAGAGGAAGGCTATGGCAAACCACCCTTGTTAATGTGCCAAGAAAACCGCAATGATTAACATAGAATAATCGATAGTTGCAGATGGCGAGACTCCCAGGCCGGAGTGCAACTCAACAGTTACTGGGGAAGAGCGAGACGATGAGTCGAGAGCCATCGGATCTAATGAAGCAACAGGATCAAAGCCGGAAGCATGTCCTGTGGTGGCTCGCAAAGACTTAACCTGAGCTGTAAACAGCGGATGAGGGTAGCCACTTGGAACGTCAGAAGTATGCAGAGTGGAAAAAGGAATATCATACACGAAGAAATGAAATGACTAGATATGGCAATAATAGGATTATGTGAGACAAGATTGAAAGGTCAAGGACACCTTAATTGGAACGGATACAGGATAATAATGTCAGGCCAAAAAGAGAGAGGAAGAAATGGGTTTGCAATCATGTGTGACAAGAAAAGTACAAATGCAATAATGGGATACGACATTGTAAGCGATAGAATATTAAGTGCAAGATTCCGGGGAGGAAAGGTAAACACCACGATTGTACAGGTGTATGTTCCAACATTGACAGCACCAGAAGAGGAACATGAAAGATTCTACATTGAGTTACAACCTGTATGCAGAAAGGATGATGAGGAGAGCAGAAATGGAAGAGGCAAATGAAGGAGTAAAGATAACAGGAAGGACATTGAATAATCTAAGATATGCAGATGACACAACACTACTGGCAGGGAAGAAAGCAGATCTGGAAAAACTGATAAGAAGACTGAAGAGAGAAAGTGAGAAGGCAGGCATATACTTCAACTTAAAGAAGACAAAGATAATGACAACAGCTGATTGGGATAGTTTCGAGATAGACGGAGAGGAAATAGAGGTTGTAACAAGCTTCGCTTTCCTGGGATCATTACTAGAAAAAGAAGGAAAATGTGACTCGAAAATAAAGAGAAGGGTGGCGATAGAGAAAACTGCAATGAACGTACTGGAAAAGATATGGAAAGACAAACATGCGAGCATAGACACAAAAAAAGATTAGTGAGAGCAATGATCCTCCCTACAGTACTATATGGCTGTGAGACATGGACAATGACAAAGAACATGGAGAAGAAGATCAACGCATGCGAAATGTGGATATGGAGGAAGATGCAGAGAATATCATGGACGGAGAAAAAGACAAACGAAGAGGTGCGCAGGAAGATTGAAGTGGAGAATGATGAGACGTTACAACAAACAGCATTGAGAAGGAAGCTGGGGTTTTTTGGGCATGTTATGCTATCAAATGGAATGGAAAAGAAAATGATGCTGGCATGTGGAGGAGGAAGGACAAAAAGAGGGTGCCCAAGAAAAAATGGATGTATTCACATCCATCCATTTTTTCTTGGGCATGAAAAAACTGAAATGAGCCTGGAGGAATTAAGGGATGCAACTTCAGCAAGAATAAAATGGAGAGGCTTGGTCATGGCGGTCGCTAGATTTTCAAGAAATGACAGCACAAGGTGTGGTGAAAATGGCTGATTGACCATTTTGGCAGTGTAATGTCAAAGGTCAGACGATTTCAGACATTATTGAGAGCAATTGTCATGGGATCACAATTGCTTCGAGTCAATACCCAACTCTCCACTAGAGCTGTACCGATATCCCTTTTTGCCGATTATGCTGATACCGATTATTGTCGATTATTCATTTGCCGATACCCGATTATTTAGCCGATTATTTCATTGTGTTTCCCAAGATTTCCGGTTTCAAAAGATAGACCTGCTGCTACTGCCTATTGTTGTGATACAAGCAAACACTTGCTCCGTAGGAGACGTATGCATGTAGTTACGAATTAATCCTAGGCAGGAAATACAGATTAGACACCGCCCGCCGTCGAACTGTGCCCAGGGTAATTAAAGGCCAAGGCACGGCTGTCCTATTCACAGCCACCCATCTCGTCTCAGCCTCTCAGGCGGCTGACATGTGTGGAGGAGATCTGATTGGCAGCTAGCATGTATTCATTAGGCATGCCTCCACGATGTACATTCATCGGTTTCTCTGTTGGATTGGCCAGCTGTTCATTGGCTTGAATTGGCCAGCCATTCCTTGGCCCTTAAGCAGGCACTATGACTCACTCTGCACAACACCTATGTTGACACGTTCTCACGGTCTATACTAGCACACTGGGTGGTCTCACCAATGGTCTGAAGAAGCCATTGGCTCGACGACACGATATGGGAACGGAACGAAATGCCGTCCTTCACAGACCCAGTGATGTTGCTGTCGTCATTGTGCTTTTTAGACTGAAAATAATATTAAAAAAATTTTTAAATTATTTTTAATATTGGCGCCGATTATCTTGCCAATATCCGATATTGCCGATATCTCTATAATCAGCCCGAATAATGCCTATTGTTGTGATACAAGCAAACACTTGCTCCGTAGGAGATGTATGCATGTAGTTGGGGACTAATCCTAGGCAGGCAATACAGATTAGAAACACCGTCCGCCGTCCAACTGTGCCCAGGGTAATTAAAGGACAAGGAACGGCTGGCCTATTCACAGATACTCATCTAGTCTCAGCCTCTCCGGCGATTGGCAGCTAGCATGTATTCATTAGGCATGCTTTCACGATGTATATTCATCGGTTTCTCTGTTGAATTGGCCAGCCGTTCCTTGGCCCATAAGCAGGCACTATGACTCACTCTGCACAAGACCTATGTTGACACATTCCCACGGTCTATACTAGCACACTGGGTGGTCTCACCAATGGTCTGAAGAAGCCAGTGACTCGACGGCACGATATGGGAACGGAACGAAATGCCGTCCTTCACAGACCCAGTGATGTTACTGTCGTCATGTTGGTTTTTTAGACTGAAAATAATATTTTAAAATAAATAAAATTATTTTTTATATCGATGCCGATTATCTTGCCGATATCCGATATCTCTATAATTGGCTCGATTAATCGGCCAGCCGATTAATCGGTACAGCTCTACTATCCACTTTCTTTGACTGTTTTGTGATTTATCTGCATAGCTATTGAACACAATGGTATCCATGATTATTTTATGTTACAAATACAAAACTCAAGAGCCTGGTTTTGATTAATTAACAGTCAAAATACATCTCAAAATGAAACACGCTAGGCTTTTTCACAACTAGTTTGCTCTGATAAATGAAGGTGATACTTGCACTGATACAGTAAAGTTCTCAAAGTTAGCTAGTTCTGAAGTAGTTCTGATATCAGGAAGGAGACTTGTAAATTTCAAACAATGCTGATTACTGCAACCAAATACTACAGAGGAAATTGGAAAATTACTGGGCAACTCGTATTATCAGCAACTGCCAGAAACCTACTATTATTAACAGCACCTGAAGACAACCAGTTGATTTTTTCTGTATGATCTATTTCAATGACAGGATTATTAATAGCTTGATCACCACTGCTGTTGCCTGCAGTAGTAGAACATCCATTTGTTAAGGCAACTCCATGGCTCAATTCTTCGTCCAAATTCCATATGCAGATACGTCCATCATTGCCTCCAGATATTACATATTTATCTTCATCAAACTTTGGAAAATGAACCTGTGAAACTCCCTGCGTATGATGACGAAGCGTTTTTTGAAAGTGAAGTGTCTTCTTAGAGCTATCAAATATCTGCACCAAGGCATTCTCTGTGCCACAGGCCAGTTTATTTCCTGCACTTGAGACAGCAATGCTGTGCACAAATGATGGGCTAACAACATAAGACTCCAGGTTTTCTGGCACTATCCCCAACTCCTGCATTTGAATAATGCAGAAGCTGCGGGACTTAGCAAAATCCCATTGGATTATGCTGCTATCATAAGCACCACTCACCAACTCCCAGGGCCGATTTGGTCGGAAACTAATAGTAGCACATATGTTTGTGTGCTTTCTCAGAGTCTTATAAAGCTTCTTGCTTGAAAGATTGAAAACTTTAATATTTCCAGAATCATCAGCTGAAGCTAGAAAGTTCTCTTTTTCATTGAGTGCAATCTGGTTGATTTCTTCATCAACAGAATCGAGTACATATACAGGCCCAGCCAGCTGTCTCAGGTCAAAGCACGATATTTTATCTCCACATGCTGCATAGAAGATGTCAGGACTGCAAGTTGAACATACCAGAGATGTTACATCGCCTTCACCAATGCAACTCTTGTGTACATTTGTACCATCCACTGTCCAAACAGCCAATTGTCCAGATTCAGCACCAGATATAATTCTAACATTTGGAAGATTGCTGACCACTATACTAAGCACAATCTGTGTATGACCACCGATAAATCTTGTTCCCTGTGATGCCATTTATCCTGAAAATATACCAAACAGCAAATATCTTTACAAACTGAGGCAGTGCTACTCAAAATGTTGTCTATTTCTATGGGTGATTTGTCACCAATCGTGGAATAATAACCGGAATCACAACTTTGATCGTACTAAAATAAAATATTCATACAGTGTAAAACATAAAAACAAGAATAAGGCAGTGTTCCTACATAATAAACAGTTTTAAACATAATATGGCAACTAAAGTACAGTTGTAATCAACAGTGACAATAACTTTAATCAAAAAATAACCTTTAATGGGTGCTATATAAATATTCATAATGAATGATGAAATATGAATTTTACTATTACATAAGTTGCCAATGCTGAAAAGCACTTGTCTGTAACAATCACTGCTCAAAGCACCAGAATGTTTGAGAAGTACTGATGTAGAGTGTACGCCGATGGTCATGTCCAGCAGCAGATTATGGATGAACATTGTCAATTTCCTGCTGAGTCAAGAGTACCAAGTTTTACAAGAATAACTGTACTAAGTCTGAGTTCGAGTTTATATTTAATATTTAACCCTGTAACGACCAGCACACAGTAAAATGAAAGGCATAATCAATTATGCTGGTCCTTAAAGGTTAAAGGTTAAATACTCTTGAATTTTAGTTTGGCAGTTTGCACAATTTTTTATGAATTTTTGGTTTTGCCTCAGTTTACAATAAGGTAAGGTAACTTGTAAGTACTAATAGTAACAGCATTTGTGTTTTTGTTAGGTCGATTGTTGTTTTGTAGACAAAATAATCTGATTTTCGTTTTCAAAACATGTTTTTAGTTAGGTCGATTGTCGTTATGTAAATAAAACAATCTCATTTTCATTTTCAAAGCAGAAAATCGGAAAGCTGAGTCAGAGTTTTTTACAAACATTGCTGTTTGCTACTATTACTTTCTGATGTAGCATGTGAGAATTTTAAACCGAATTCAGGTGATGAGAGTAAGCCAATGTAAATGATTAGTTTTCTTCTTCTTGTTCTCTGCCTTTTTCAAGCAGGTTCAAATGATCAGTCATGAAGGTCAAAATACAAGAAAAGTGAGGAAGGTGAGCTATCAAATGGGCAGTCTTAACTTTCCTGCTCTAAAGATACCAACCCATCTCTCAACTTATATATTAGCTTAAACGGGTTTATGTTGGTGTTCTTTACCTTACTTAGTAGATTGCATTATAGATCAACATTCTGTTTGAGCACATTTGGGGGTAGCCACATTGTTTACTATTGGGATTAGGGAATGTATTCTTGGCGATTACGGTCTTTCAGTATGATGGATGGAAAGAATACTTGCTTAGAAGCTGGATTGATGAAAGAATTCTGCCTAAATTGAAGCTCTAGAATGATGAGCAGAATTCTGTTTAACTGGAAGTTGGAGCAGTTTTAGTTGAGTCATCATTATCCAAGGGCTGTTGGTGTCCATTTTGCACATATGACAATTATGACAATTGTTCTCCATGCTCCTCTGTCCTGGGCTTGGCCTATGTGATGTCTGAACCAGGGTGTTGTCATGGCGAGTATAGGATTTCTGTCTCGTTTCTTTATGGCCAACGTATCTGCAATGCTTTGCACCCAATCGACCGACCCTCCTCTTGTTTTAAGGCTAGGAACAGACTCTGATGGCGTGAAATATCAGAGGCAAGTTGTGGCTTGACATCCTATCTCTGTTCCTCTCCCAAGATACCCAGCTGGGTTTATTATGATCTCGCCATGCTTCAACTCCATCAATGAGTGTATGTATTTTTAAAGGAGGTGGTGCACTAAACAATTGCACTCTGGTACAACCTCTGCTTATCTTGCGGCTACCTTTATACTTAGGGCATTTGACTACCCGCACCTGTGGAGTGCTGGGTTGCAGCACACACCTCTGTATTCCCAGACAGTCAGCTGTTGAACCATTTGGTTTGAGTGCAGGATCCTAAAGCTCGATTGACTGGAAGGAAGAAGTCCTGATTGTTTCAGGTACGGGATAAACGGTATGGAGTCGAGGCGTTTCAGCGTCTCAATTAAGAACATATAATTCATCTCAGTATAGTCTTCTGTCATTGCTCCCTTCATCAGACTTATTTCCAAGACTTCTGAAGGAATTATTTCAGCATGGTACCAGTACGCGAATGCTGCAAACACTACTATAATGGAAACAGCTACATTATTAGAACCACATGAGTCTCAAAAACAATTCTTCTTGAATCTTAAACAGTATTTGAGCTGCTCTTTCCAATGGTGTAACTGTCATGGCTTAATCACCTATCCCACATGCTAGTGGCTTGACATCCTATCTCTGCTAAGGCTCTGAAAGTGGTCGTCAAAATACAAAAATGGGGTTTTTGTCAATTCAGAAGGCCACAATGCAACAGGTACACATGGTAAAGCTTGTCTAATTGCTTATTTGTGCACAAAATGTGGACTATTACTGCAAATGGTTCACAGTTTCCCTGTAAGTCATTTGGTGATAGTGTAGCTGTAAAGTACTAGCGCCAAGAAAAGAGCGTCATTTTTTTTTAAATTTTCAATCTTCAGCTAGAAAATAACTATCCATCAGATATCAAATTCGTCCTGCAACCTTTGATTAGAACTCCCAGACAAGGTGTCCTGCAAATTTCATCACTTTATCTGCAATAATAGTGGAATTACATCCTTCTGAATATGGCAGCAAGGTTAGGTGCGATTTCCAAATCGCGAAAAACGGGGTCAACCCAGACGTCTTTAAAATTCCATCAAAAAATTACTAAGATGGTTGCATGGGAAACTTTTGGAAAATCTGTTGATTTGACATGGAATGACCTATTTAAGAACAAATTTGGGGGTGTCCACGTATTACGTACGCAGCGAGGGAGTTTCGAATTTTCGGCGATCTTGTATATGGGTGCATACGGTAGGGGAGGGGGTTCCGAAAATATGTACGTACGCAAATATAATTTTCTAATTACGACGTACACAATAAGGAATACTAAAATCAGAACTATAAACCCAATCACAGACTATATTCCTGCTTAATCAATTTTATGTAGCAGTAAAACTAGAGCTGTACCGATATCCCTTTTTGCCGATTATGCTGATACCGATTATTGTCGATTATTCATTTGCCGATACCCGATTATTTAGCCGATTATTTCATTGTATTTCCCAAGATGTCCGGTTCCAAAAGATAGACCTGCTGCTACTGCCTATTGTTGTGATACAAGCAAACACTTGCTCCGTAGGAGACGTATGCATGTAGTTGGGGACTAATCGTAGGCAGGAAATACAGATTAGACACAGCCCGCCGTCGAACTGTGCCCAGGGTAATTAAAGGCCAAGGCACGGCTGTCCTATTCACAGCCACCCATCTCGTCTCAGCCTCTCAGAGGACTTACATGTGTTGGGAGATCTGATTGGCAGCTAGCATGTATTCATTAGGCATGCCTCCACGATGTACATTCATCGGTTTCTCTGTTGGATTGGCCAGCCGTTCATTGGCTTGAATTGGCCAGCCATTCCTTGGCCCTTAAGCAGGCACTATGACTCACTCTGCACAACACCTATGTTGACACGTTCTTACGGTCTATACTAGCACACTGGGTGGTCTCACCAATGGTCTGAAGAAGCCATTGGCTCGATGACACGATATGAGAACGGAACGAAATGCCGTCCTTCACAGACCCAGTGATGTTGCTGTCGTCATTTTGCATTTTTAGACTGAAAATAATACTATTAAATTTAAAAAAAGAATTTTTAATATTGGCGCCAATTATCTTGCCGATATCTGATATTTCTATAATCGGCCCGATTAATTGGCCGGCCAATTAATCGGTACAGCTCTAGTTAAAACTTTAAAATGCAAGTATTTTAGTGTTTTATTTCTTCAAAACAGTTAGCAAATTTAAGCTGTTAAACATGATGCTTAACAAAAAATAAATATCCTGTGGTAAAACCGATGTGTTATAGATGTCTTTAGCTATTTAACCTATGCAATGGGGAGGTAGAGCTCAAATGTATGTACACATGGGGGAGTTGGTCCACGAAATGTATGCAGTGCAAGAGGGATTTTTTTGTGTACATAATATTGGATGGGCCCTTTACAGCCAGCACAATTATAAAAATAAATATCACAAACTTGTGCCAAATCATCGATTTGATAGAGTCATTTTTTTTTGATTTATTGTGTTTAATTTGTTAATTTACATTTTCAGTCATTATATTTTGGAAATTTGTGTAACGGGTCCTTTGGGTGCAAGAAACCTTTCAAGAATATGTGGGTCACAGTTTCATAAACTAATTTCTTCAATTAGACTAAACATTACAACATTCTTCTACACTTCTAGAGAGTTCTGTTTTTATTTGTTTTGTAAAAAAGTCGCTTTCTTTGCCTACTTACTTAGCGCATTGCAATATGAGAGTGGCTGGGTAGCTATCAGCACTCTATTTGAGCACAATCAGCAATGGTCATATTGTTTACGGTAGGGAATGAATTCTTCACCATTACCTGAAAAACTGTATTTATTCTTGTTTCCCTTATTAACAAATTAATCAACCTTTCGTTATCTACAGGCAACTGTTCTTAGTCTACAGTCACTCCTTTCCTCGAGAAATCGTTGCTCAATTAAGAAATACTTTCTACCTATCCAATCTGACCCTCACTGACTCTCACGACGCCTGACCTGACCCTAACCGACCATAATGACGACCGGTGGGGTAGCACCAAACACCAAATAGGTCAAAAAGATTCTGAAAAGGCTGAAAAGATCGCAAAAGGCTGAAAAGAAACCGAAAAAGCACAAAGAAATTACTTCTGCAGCCTTGTATCGATAAACTACACTAACCCTAACCCTGGCCAACCCTCACAATGCTTACCCGGTGTCCGCTTGATAATCCGAAGGTTCGATAGTCCGAAGGTTCAATAGTTTGAAGACTCTATATTGAGACATTAATTTAACTAGAAGCTGGTTAATTGACGAAAAGAATGCGTAAAACAGGGAGCTGGATTGATATGAAAAGAATCATGCCTAAATGGAAGCTAGAAGAATGAAAAGACTGATGCAATCCAGATTATGCCGATACCGATTACTGCCGATTATTCATTTGCCGATAACCGATTACTTAGCCGATTATTTTACCGATGATTTCATTATGTTTCCCAAGATGACATGTTCTAAAAGATAGACCTACTGCTACTACCTATTGTTGCGATACAAGCAAAACACTTGCTCCGTAGGAGACGTATACATGTAGTTGGGGACAAATCCTAGGCAGCTAATACAGATTACGCACACCGCCTGCTGCCGACCTTGCATGACGGAGGAGAGGAAGACATATCTATGTAAATAGAAGACTTCTTTTAACATGCCAATGATGCCTTTCCCTCCCCACACAGGCCACTTTTACGACGACTTGCCGATTTGGCCTAAAATGACATGATTGTGCCCAGGCTAATTAAGCAAGCACTATGACTCACTCTGCATAGAAGCTGCAGACACTTTCCCACAGTACTAGCAGTCTAGCACAATGGTTACAGGGTGGTCTGAAGTAGAAGCCCGAGTTCCCCACGCTATGGAAAGCAATAATGTTGCTGTCGTCATTTTGCTCTTAATTAAAGAATGAAAACAATATAGTAAAATGAAACAAAAATAATTTTTAATATCGCCCAATATCAGATATCTCAATAATCGACCTGATTAATCAGCCAGCCGATTAATCGGTACAGCTCTAAGCCAAACATGATTCTATTATTAATCCAGCCACCATTGAAACCGCAACCTTATCACCTATCGACTGGACACCAAGCAATCTTTGGACTATCGAACCTTCAAACTATAGACACAGAACCGATTACCCTGACCCTAACCAACCCTCACGTACGTCCTTTTTGGTGCTTTATCGTCCAAATTATCGGTATCTTTTCGGCTTTTGTGTATCTTTTCGGCTGTTTCAGGCTTTTCAGTGTTTACTGCTACAACAACCGGTGCGCCATGCACCTGATACTGTACCAGCACCGAAACCCTAAACCCCATACTAACTGTATATCCAGGAAACATTAAAATGCATATGACATATGTCTACCATATATTTTAAATAGGTCAGTAAGTATGTATGTACTTTATTGAACCGCTTGCAAACGCACTCCGAGCACATCATAATATTATGAACCATCCAAGAATGTACGTACACTCACGAAATAATCAAACAAGCAATTGTACAACATACATCCTCAGAGTAGTTGGGGTAAATAATGTACACTTGCCAAATAATCATAACAAGAAATTACTCAACAGACGTCTTATGGGTAGCTAGAGCAAATAGAAAGCAAACCGTAGTGATCAGTAATAGATTCAACTGTGGGGATAAAACGGGATCAACCTGAATCATCGAAACCCGAATACCCGAAAGCGCTGAAAAGGCCACACCGCCAGGTTTCCCGAAAACCGCTATGTACTATTAAAAAACGGTCTCAAAACAGCGCAATTCATTCATCAATCCAGCTTCTGCATAAATTATATTCGTTGATCCAGCTTCCATGTAAGTAGAATCCTTTTCATAAGTCTTGCTTCGTTTTCTGAAATCATTTTCGAGGATTCCGGTCTCGGCAATTCGCTACGCACCCGATAAAACCACACTGAGTTAGTGCGTCAGCACGTGGGATCTCTTGATTATGCGATCGAGGACGGAGTGAATAATTAACATTCTTTAAAGGATGCTAGAGCATATTTACAGTGTTTATCAGTTCATGAGTTTCACTTATGAAATTATTACTTAGAAACAAATATACAAACCAAAATCAACGAAAAGTTTGCGCCACTGTCTATTTTAATGTGCAGGCCTATACCTCCCGTTTAATTTACTTGATTGCGGGCTGCGGGGCATATATCTATAATATTATGGCTAGGGTGCATTCGACTACTGCTCTGGTTATGTATTCTGGCTCAATATGGAGCCTGTTGGCGTCATATATAGCGGTAGAACAAGCACGCGATTCAAGAAGACTGAGGCGTTCCATGTAATAATTGTAATAATAATATCCGTTTAATTTCAAACTGACAAACCGCAGTATGATTAAAGTACAGTATGAATGAATTATGACAAGTCTAGCCTAAACAGAAGTCGAATTTGACCGTCAGTAGGTAATGCAAGGCGATATTACGTTATACATTATACGCTATGCATTATACATTTATAAATGACAGTTTAATAATAATAATAATTAATAACATCTAAACTTTAACAGCCGACGCCTATCGAAAGGAAAATATAAGTCAACCTTGCGGGATAGAGGTCTTGAACTTGATTTCTAAAATCTTCGTCCAAGTGTGTTGACCATTATTCACACCAGTGCCGATGTAGCAGGGCTGCTAACATGCTGGCTTTTCGGTTATACCAAAAGATACGAAATATGACAATTTTTTGTATATTATAATATTTTTATTCAATTTACTAATATTACTAGTATATTATTACTAGTTGTGTGTTACTCAGCCCGAAATCAAGCAAGATTAATTATAAGAACGAGTTGGAGCCATTTTTCATGCTGTGTTTGGAGTTGTATATAACAAAACTATTGTGACAAAATCTAACAAAAACGAAACAAATAGAACAAAAATCAACTTTTGGTTTTTCTTAAATCTTGGTTTTACACCCCTGCGATGTAGTAAGCTAAATGCAGTTAATACAGTCCCCCTTTTAGACAATCCCGCGTCAATTCATCCTATTGACTGGTAGAGTTCAATCTTCTTATGGACAATTGAGTTGTTGATATAAGTTTATTTAACGACGCATCCATAACGATGATGATATGCGTCAAATTGAGCAACAGAGTGAGTAATATATAGAGTACCGGTTCATGGACAATAGAGCCCCTAAGCCAACCAGAAGCCAGGGATTCCTATGTGAATAGATGATGTCACTAGGTAGGCGGAGCCTAACACTATGAGGGATGTAATGGAGGCTGCGAGCCATACGCTGGTACCACACTTTGCATACGCATTCAGCAGTAGACTGTTTCCCTGTTCTACGCACAGCCAGTGCCCATACGGGCCCAGCCTCGATACAAATCAACATACTTACTATCATACCTAAACCGCACTATACCCTCGCAATTATAATGAACTCGGCCATATGGCTGACCTCCAATAGGAACCGTAAGGCCTCGTAACAACCCATATTCCCACAAACCTCAGCGATCCAACCAGCTTCAAGCGCTGCCTGGCAACCAATGTAGGCGCCGCAGAGCAGACGAGTCAAAAACCTGCAGCCCACTTGTTTGATTGCCTGAGCCGAAAGGTCATACTTACTCCCATCCCATTTGGCTACCTAAGGCATGTCATAGTTACTCCCATATGTCTACCTAAAGAAAATCATACTTACATCAACTAGCGTCAAGCGCTGCTTGGCAACCGATGGAAGCGCCGCGGCGCAGACGCGTCAAAACTCGCAGCCTACGTGTGTAATAACAGGACCCGTGATTAGACGTTCAAACATGCGAGGCATCTACTCAACCAATAGATATCCATGAGTCGCATTAAGCGGCGCTATAGAAGATCGTAGTTATAGCGAGAACTTCTACACACGTCCACAACACTCATATCTATTTTGAAAACCCGCAACGATCCTTAAGCTTAAGGTTACCTAAAGAGGGTCATCCTTACTCCCTTTTGGTTACCTAAAGAAAGTCATACTTACTCCCATCCCATTTGGATACCTGATGTTTACTTTGTGTACGATTCTTGATGAGTTTCTTAATTCTGTATTTGAACTTACATTGCCTTGACGACTTGCGATACGTGCTGGGCGCGTGTAGCTCGTACAAACACGGTGGTTCGAGCCTCGTTGGTGTATGTGGAATATTAATTATATTGTATATCATTTATTAGACGTCGCATCTGTTGGATGACTGTGGATGATCCGCCGATGTGCTAAGTCGTTGTGTATACAATACAGACGTAAACACATATTTGATTATACATGTACATAGCGGCAACATACAAGGAGAGCCATCCCATTTGGCCAACTACTCAGACTAAAAAGAATTATTTCAGATCCAGAGGATTTGCAATTCAAGATATTGCAAATGATCAGTAGCTTCGGACTTAGAAATTACCCCGAACAAATTTTAACTGATGCTATGTATAAAATTAACCAAATAGAGCGAGAAACTTTATTACATTATAAATGTAAAACTAAAACAACAAACAGACTTATTTGCATCATTATATATGAGAATAAATATGATAAAAGAAACATCTGAAAGAATTCTCTATTTAAACTTTTGAATGAACTGGTATCAGAGGACTCTGAGGTTAATAAATACTTTGGTGCTAAACCCATGCTGGCATTTAAAAATGGTAAAAGTATTAAAAAACACTAATTAGTGCAAAATACCCTCCACCCTGGCATATTCTTAAGAGATATAAGCAAAAGATGGCTACCATAGATACCTGATAACATCCGACATTTAATGGCACTTTATCTAGATGCTTAAATACATTGCACCTCTTTTTTAAAATATGTTGTTACTATATTAATGGCATGGAAATATATTAATCAATTAGCTTAATTGGTTCACCTTGTCACGAACTTGTCGGAAATGTCGGATGCAAATTGTTTATGATCCTGCTTAAAGCATATACTATGTATCTGGTCTGAGATGGTATTCTTAGAATCCTCCTGTATCCATTAACATTATGTAGACAGAGTTAGGTTACTCAATAATTATTATCAATACTTATTGATGATGATTATCGGCTAAGTATGACTTTCTTTAGGTAGACAAATGGGATGGGAGTAAGTATGACTTTGCGGCTCAGGCTATCAAACAAGTGGGCTGCAGGTTTTGACTCGACTGCTCTGCGGCGCCTACATCGGTTGCCAGGCAGCGCTTGAAACTGGTTGGGTCGCTGAGGCTTGTGGGAATGTGGGTTATTGTGAGGCCGCGGTGAATTATGGGCCTTACGGTTCCTATTGGAGGTCAGCATATGGCCGAGTCCATTATAATTGCGAGGGTATAGTACGGGTTAGGTATGATAGTAAGTATGTTGATTTGTATCGAGGCTGGGCCCGTGTGGGCACTGACTGTGCCTGGAACAGGGACACAGTCTACTACGGAATGCGTATGCAAAGTGTGGTACCAGCGTATGGTTCGCAACCTCCATTACATCCCTCGTCGTGATAGGCTCCGCCTACCTAGTGACGTCATCCATTCGCATAGGAATCCCTGGCTTCTTTATTGGCTGAAGGGCCTTCATTGTCCATTAACCGGTACTCTATATACTACTAGAGTGTATTGTTCCTAGGACATTCACATTTCCTTTGATGAATAGGCACTTCGTCGATATAATTCTTCCGATGACAAATTTACTTAAAATAAGGGAGTTTGTTCTTTCTATAACAAGTTGAATCGGAAAGTTAATTCTGCCTATACTAGGACCAAATGACTTGCTTCTTTGGACAAAATTACTGTTAGGTCGCGCAACGGTGTTGGCTCCAGCCCTCTTTTGTGTCTCGATTTTTAGTATAGCCTGACTGTTCTTCATCTCTGCCTATCGTAGCAGTGACTTTCAGAGGAGAATCGGGGTTGACCGTTTCTCTAAAAGAGGCAACAGTAAATGACTCTGTCTCGGGATCAGACTCTATCTCTTCCGCGGTCGCTGATGGGCAACGTCCTGAGGATGGTCCTTATTCAGAACAGGGTTCGCTCTTTTACCGACCGGAGTCTTCCCTTTCTTGTTTGCCCGCTTATAGACGGTTTTCCTCTTTCTCTCTACCTGACCTGAGCTTCGTCGTATCAGTCTACATCTCGTGACTCTTATACAATCGCCAACAGGGGGCATCAAACGTTCTCCCTGTTCCGGAAAGCAGAAATATTTGTAACAAGTCCTTTCGTCACTTTGCCATAAGCAATACTGGTCACTGATCTTAACTTCGCGTTTTCCCAGACACTTATCCACCGGATATCGCACCTTCCACTCACCATGTACCTCTCAATTTACGTCCACGTGTGGCATACCGGCCTCACACATATAAATTATCATGCACCACGATTGACCGTCCTCTTCGTTATTCAGTTGTCCACCAACACCATAATATATACTGAGACTTCGGGAAAACTTGGGGAGTATCTATGACCACGTTAGGTAGCCAAGACGAATATTTATCGAAAAACCGTAATACACTCAATAAGTGATATCGCGGGGAAACCGCGATTAAAGATACTGCGATCAGACACGCAAGTCAAGACACCACGTAAGACCTCGGGAGTAAGTATGACCACGTTAGGTAGCCAAGTATATATATTACAGGGAAAAGAATATGAGGAAACATCCGCAAATATTGAGGTCTTCGGCACCAGTCACGACCGTTTCTTGTAATCGTCGTAAGAAACAATGGGGTCAGCTTCCCCGTATTTATCGAACGTATCCACTGGGAAAATTTTCCCGTATTTATCGAACGTATTCAATGGGAAACTTTCCCCGTACTTATCGAACGTATTCAATGGGAAACTTTCCCCGTATTTGCCAACGGTTCCACCGGCCTCTCTCTTGGTCTGAACAGCTGCTACTACGGGAATCTGGCTTGTATCTCTAGCGGCCACCCTAATTTTCTCGGTCTCGGTCACCGGACCTTTCGATTGCGGCCACCCAAAACTTTAACGTATCCGACAACCTGTTGGAAAACGGCAGGATTAACTATGACCAGTCTAGGCAGCCAACATTTATATTTCTTGGTTACCAAAACTTTCTCGGTCTCGGCCACCGGAACTTTCTCGATTGCGGCCACCCGAAACTTTTGCGTATCCGACAACCTGCTGGAAAACGGCAGGATTAACTATGACCGGTCTAGGTAGCCAACACTTATAGTTCTTGGTTACTTTCACGGTCTGCGCGGTCCGGGATTTTCCCCAGTCTATCTCTCTGTCGGCCGTCGAGGCCTCTCTCGGTATATGCGGTCGGTCCCTTCTGGGACACACCCAGTCTGTTTCCAACGGCTTCACGGGGCCGCCCTCCCCGTCTTTTAATCAACGTGTTCACTTGAAAACTCCGTATAGTGTTTCAACGGCCGCCGAGGCCTCTCGATATGCACGTTGGGGGCTTAACCCGATCTCTGTTTCTCACGGCCACCGACGGGTTACCATCTTCCCCGTATTACTGAACAGAACTGTCATTCATTCATTTCCAACGATCGGACTTTACAGCACTCTCGAACGGCACCCAGACCTGTGAGCATTTGTCACGATCAATCTTTCCTCTGTCAGCCGGTTGACTCCTACGATCAGGGCACGGTCCATCTTGCGATCGACGACAGAGGGGACCACCCCGCCAGATCAGCGAAAAGCAGCATCGGCCTAGCCGCGAGAGCGGCTGCCACTAGAGGTCGTATTTATATGGCAACACTCAACGATCCCCGGAGCGGCACCAGAACCAGCAGCATCGGCCTCTACGTATGAAGCAGTACGAACCACTGCTCCACATATATAGCGATGCACCGTATGTCAGGCCAATTAATGCGTCTGCAAGCTATGCAATGAACTAAAAACCGCCGATCGGTCCCCCCTCTTATGCCAACGCTGTAATAAAATACACGCTAAATTAAGCGCCATGGCGAGCCGATAACTAAAATAAATCATTCATTCGAGCCTTGTGGCCTGTCCGCCACATATCTACTGTTGTACCTGCCTGCTGTATATACGCCTATCTATTGTGTTCCATCTACTGTTGTATCTAAATGCTGTATGTCTATACGCCTATCTACTATGTACTGTAGGAATGTATGTAGGTCTATGTTATTTCGCCACTTTTTACATCCACCTGTGCGCAATCAACATCCGCTCACTTCTTAATGAAGAACATTGCACTGCATTACATGACATAATTTCATTATCTATCCACCGCCCTGGTGCAATCGCCTTAACTGAAACTTTAATCACTTCATCTGCGACTGACTCTCAACTTTGCAGCTGTAGACCTGACGGCTACTCTCTCATTAGCTCATCCCGGCAGCCTAAAGCAACATTCACGTCGAAAACACTGCCGATCCATTTGCATCCCAGTTTCTTTCATCTCTAAATGCGATCCAACATATCTCTTTCCCTACTACAAGTATGGCCACACTTAGATTTGGTCATTACTTCTGTCTCATCCGGCCTGTCGCCAATCCTCAACAATGAATTCAACTCGCCCTCTGATCATTATCCCATTTCCACAAAATTCAACATTGAACCAGTTGTTCGCCCTCCCCCCCCCCCCCATCCAAACTGCACTCATTTCGCCACGTCAACTTCATCGACCTTGATGCATTCAAACTCGGCCTTAAATCCTCCTCCCTGCTTCTCAGTCCTCCAACAGACCATAATGATATCTTGTCTGCATACAACTCCACCTTGTCTGAACTCATCAACGAACATGCTCAACTCATCACAAAGCCTGAATCTCGTGCAAAAAAATCTATGGTTCAACTCTTTTCTGCAATCTCTAGGATCATCGCGCCGTCGACGGTAACGGGCATACATGTAGGCCTACAAACGAACACACGACGTTGGTATCTGTTTGTTACGGTTTTTAGGCTACTGAGGGTGGTTTCAATAGACTAAAAACCGTAACAAACAGGTACTACAGCCAACTTCTCTCAGCTAAGAAACACTACCTATCATACCTAACCATCATCACTCAAATTCATCCAATCCTCGAAATCTTTTGAAAACTGTCAATAATCTGCTCCACCGCGGCTCCTCTCATTCTCTTTCAAACTCCACTCCACATGCATCCATTGCCGACTCTTTTGCATCTTTCTTCACCGACAAAGTATCCTCTCTCCGTCTCTCGTTACAAACTCTCCTATCATAATCATCATCATCATCTTCAGATGATCACGGCGACACAATTTTGATCTTCTTTTGACGAAGAAATCATTACCCTAACCCAAACCTCTCAAAACAAACAATGTGACATCGACCCAATTCCAACCTTCTTACTAAAAGACTGCAACTCTTCTCGTGCCTACAATTACGAAGATCATCAACCTGTCTATACCAACCGGCACTTTTAATATGCTTTTCAAGGACTCGATTAAGGACTCGATCAACCACTACTCAAAAAACCATCCCTAGACAAAGAATTTCTGTCCAACTACTGACCAATTTCAAATCTCTCTTATCCAGACTGTCAGAACGGGTTGTCTTATCTCGTCTCAGCGACTTCCTAACATCAAACAATCTCCTCAACTCAAATCAGTCTGCTTACACAAGGCATCACGCTACCGAAACACTTCTCACCTCATACAACAAACTTGTTATGGCGATAGGTCGTCAACAAGTGTCTTGCCTATGTCTTTTAGACATTTCTGCCGATCATGCAATTCTTATCAAGCGCCTTTCCTCTACATTTTGAATCTCTGGGACTGCTCTATCCTGGACAAAGTCATGCCTTTCTTCACGCTCTTTCACTGTCAATGCCTTTGGTCACTCATCTAGTCCTCGCATCCTCGCATGCGGTGTTCCTCAAGGTTCTGTTCTTTGGCCTTCTTTATTCATTCTGTACACCTACCCACTCAGCAAAATAATTTCCTCGTCTTCTGTAAATCATCACCTCTACGCTGACGATAAACGACTGTTCTTGTCTTTCTCCCCTCAACCGCTTACAAATGCAATAAATCAAATTCTCAACTACAATACTGCATGCACAGTAGCCACATCAATTGCTGGACTCCCTGGATTTCGACCCGGCACCGAAAGGGAGCGAGATTGCTATTGCGGACTTGATTTGGTACAGCGGTGCATAAACTACTGGTCTCTCTGATGTGGCTTTTGTGGGCGCTGAGAAATTTTCGACGATTTACATTACATTACATTAATTAAGTCTATCTACTATATACTGTGTAGATCTTCTATCTACTGTAGCTTATCTGCTGTGTAGTATCTACTATCTACTGTCTTGTATCTACTGTATACTATTGCCGTGTCGAGATAATCATCATTACCGTGTAGTCTATACTGTCTACTGTCTTCTGTCTACTATGTGTTATCTCACGTATACTTACTATATACAGTAAGTTAGTATAGAAGTATCCGTAGTTCGTAGAGTCGAGATAATCATCGTCGTAGAATCGATCGACTCCGATCGATTCTACGACGATGATTATCGAATCATCGTAAGGGAGTCGAGGTCGTCGTCTGTAGAGAGAGCCTTGTAGATTCGGCTTCGGCCTTTGCAGTCTCGGCGGCTAGCGGGAAAGCACGAATAGTAGTCGTAGCTTTGCGATAGTCGTCGTGGATCAGCGTTTGGGCACGAGACCAAAAACTCAAGACCGAGACAAATGACGAGAGGACCAAGACCAAGACCGAGTGGTCCGAGACCAAGACCAAGACATATGCTTTTTTAACCTCTTTTATTTAACTTGGCTTGCGTAAAGTTTGTCATGACATTTGTCGGATCGTCAGTTCGTCGAAGTTCTTTCAACTCTTTTTCCAGTAATGTTCCCGTCGTCCTACAGAACTTAAATGTTTGCATACATGTCACGCTTGCATGGCAATGCAATGTGAACAATTTTTACGGAAATAACTCAAAAACTGTAAAAAAAATGACAAAAATGCACAAAATTAAATATCGTTTCCTGCTTGAACGAGTCCTCCTTGACGAACTCCACTCCGGCAAGTTGACATCATAAATGATCTCTTAAGAAAATTAAGATGCGCCGCATCTACAAGAAACCAAAAGTAAATAAAAGAGGATACCGAGAAACCCATGTTTTTACTTTAACTTGTATAAACAATTCAAGTTATCAGGACGCTAAAACGAAATAGCACGCTCAACACATTGACTTAATTGCTGAAGAGTACTAATCGTAATAATGGTCCAGAAAACAGTTGAACCCTCAACTTTTGGGGGTTCAACCCTTGGATTCGGCCTAAGAATATCTTATTAGAGGAAACTTATAGTTTTATAGATAGGTAAATACTATAAGACATCTGAACAAGTAGATTAACGTAATGATCCGTTTGACTGGTTTACTTGTATACACGGACCTCGGAATTTTAGGTTAAGAGTGCCCGACCAAATAACAGTGTTGTATGCAAGACCTTAAACTTAAAGACCAAGACGAGACCGAGACAGTGAGGTACCAAAACTGAGACCGAGACACTATAGGTTGAAGACAGTTCGAGACAGTAAAAAACAAGTTATCCTATACAAAAGGCTGTAAAATACTAAGGTATCAGGTTTCTGAAATAAGGTTCATTTGTAATTTCAATTAGAAGCTTAATTATAATGTATATTGTATCAATTCCCAAGAACAGTTTGTATATTGCCGAGTTTTATCTTTTTCGATATTTCTTCTTGGGCCTATCTTCTGAGTAGTATAAAGAAAGCACGTCTGAAATCTTCTGGACGGTTTTAAAGAAGCAAATTCGATACCAAATTCCAAACGAAATTATAAATTTGCGCATATCCTTACTCACCCTAGAAACTCGAAGTTGTTCCGATCGTTTCAGTTATGGTGGTTTTACATCAATTGCAAACTAATAGCCAATAGTTTTTGTTTGTAAATAAGACTAACTTCAAATTGTGTAAACGCAAACTTCACAATTTCAGGTTCTCTCACAGACGTTTTTCCACTTTAAGACAATGGAATTCATTTCAGTATCATGTGACTCGCGCGTTAACCAGAATTACCGTTTCTCGTAAATTCCGGTTTCAGTTTCTAGCGCAAAATTTTAAGACAGTTAACGCGAAACTTATCGAGACCGCTTGTTCGAGACAGAACAAGACTTTCACTTCAAAACAGTTTATAAAATTCCGAGACACTACCTCGAGACCGAGACCAAGATCGTGACCGAAACAACAGGCTTCCGAGACCGAGACACTAAAAAACTGTCTCGAGACCGAGACACCGTCTCGGCAAAACTCTGCAAAATAAGTCCTTGAAATGGCAAATGCAACGAAGCCTATAGAAACATGTATATAAAGATGGTCAGCACGACACACATCCGGTGTCTCTGATAATCTAAAATAGTCGATGTATCGAAAAAAATTGCTCTGATCCGGAAAATATGACCAAGAACGCTAATTTAAACCGGAGACTAGTCCAAATACCGTTCCATTAAGGTCAAGACCAATACCGATGCATTCGAGACCGAGACAAAAGACCGCAGTTTCCCGGTCTCGAGACCGTCTCAAGACCAAGACCGCGGTCTCAAGACCACATCGACATCGGATATAGTCTTCGCAGATACAGTCGTCGTAGTGAGAGTCGCTGTCTAATCCGTCAGTGACTGACGTAGCGTAATGGCTTTACATAATTATTGCTTTCCGTTGTACAGTAAAAGAGGATTATCAAACAACCGTGTCTTATTCCTGCGTCAACAAGAAGGGAGCTATTTAAAACGTGAATGGTTAGTCTTCAGCCTACAACTGAAGCCTTACTCAACGGACTGTAGCTAGAACTATTCATATGTCGGACGGGGCTGCCACTTAAGTACGTTTTCGTATCCAACCGCCGACTGTTTATTGAAGGGGACAGAGTGATGCTTCATGATCGTAATCGTAATCGTAATCCCAGCATTTCTACAGCGCCCACACAGCCAAGTCGCGGGAATCACAGGCGCTTAATCAAAACAAAATCGATAGGTAGGGAGGTCGAAATGCAGACATGCAGCAGGCTGGCAGACAGCTAAGGGGGATGGTGTTTGGAGTTGAAACAGCGACGAAGATAAATTTTTCCAAATTCGTGTTGATTGTGGATGCAATTTTGAAGTCAAGCATGGTGCGGATTCTACGAAGATCACGGATAAGCATGAAGCAAGAGCGATTAGCGAAGCTAAGGTTTTGGTCAAAGATTATGCCTAAAGTTGCGGACAGGAAAATTTGCGGTGATTGCATGCATGCATGCATACATACATACATACATACATACATACATACATACATACATACATACATACATACATACATACATACATACATACATACATACATACATACATACATACATACATACATACATACATACATACATACATACATACATACATACATACATACATACATACATACATACATACATACATACATACATACATACATACATACATACATACATACATACATACATACATACATACATACATACATACATACATACATACATACATACATACATACATACATACATACATACATACATATATATATACATCAAGGTTGAGGGAAATGGAGGGATCAGGAATTTTCTTCAGTTGGTCACAAAGGCGAATCAGAACGAATTCGGTTCTGGAGGGGCTCAGGCATAAGAGATTCGAGGTTATCCAGGATGAGATTTGGACGACCACATGAAGAAGATGATCAATGGAGTTGGAGAAGCTGGTTGGAGATAAATAAATGAATAACTGGGTGTCGTTGGCGCATAGGTGATGGTCAACCGAGGATGATGTGACGGGCGAACTGAGGGGGTAGTGTAGAGGATGAACAAGAGAGGCCCGAGAACAGAACCTTTGTGAACACCACAGGTGAGAGGATATAATTGGGATGAAATGTCCGAAGTCTTAACTGAAAAAGAGCGGGGAGAAAGATAGGACTGGATCCAGAGAAGAGCAGTATAAGAAGAACCGAATCAGGCAGACAGTAGGCCTATATCTGGAGCAATATCTTGTGGTCAATGGTGTCAAAGGCTGCAAATATATCAAAGAGGCAGAGATAGGAGACTTGTTGGTTAGATAACACAGAAACAATTTTATTGAAGAGGGAAGTAAGCAGAGTTTCAGTTGAGTGCCGCTTACTAAAACCAGATTGGCGTGGATTTAAGAGAGAGTTGGAAGACATTGATCCGGGACAGTACTATTCGGTCGGTTAGCTTAGAGATGAGTGACAGGTTGGAGACTGGAGATAGTTAGCTAGAGAGGATTTCTTTATCAAGCCATGGTTTCTTAGGGAGTGGAGTTACAAAGGAATGCTTGAAGAATAGGATAAAGTGCAAAGTTGACAGTAGATTCATTACTTTGGTAATGACAGGAACAAGGATGGATAGGCAGTCATTCAGTAAAGAGAATGGAATAGAGTCTAGTTCGCACTGTTTGCTATGAAGAGATTGAAGCATATTGAATATTTCTGCATGAGATGTTGGTTGAAAGACGGATAATGATGATAAAGGTGGGGAAGAAGGAGAATCACGAGAAGAGGGTGTGTCTGGAGGTGAGTCGATTGTGGTTTTGGTCATAAATGATTGAAGGGAGAGACGGAGTGTAGTAATTTTTTCTGAGGAGAAAGAACAGAACTATTCAGTTATTGAAGATGATGGTAGAGAGTTTGGAAGTGGGCCGGAGGAGTTTCGATGAACGAGGTGGTTAATAGTTGTCCAGAGAAGATGAGGATAGGAAGATCGGTATTGAACCAACTAGGAATAGAATCTATTTGTAGCAGTAGCAGTATTTATATGTGGCCGATTTTAGGGCACAAAGCACTTGAGGATCACGAGTTCGTGTGTAGGTGCGCTTGAGAGTGCGATGGAGAGATTTGAAAGCCTATGGATAGGAATTATGCCAAGGGTTATTATAGCGTGCGACTCAGATTTTGTGATAATAGGATCATGTTTGCCAATGTGCATGGAGAGAGTGGTATTGTAAGAAGACACGAGATCGTCAGGGGATGATGGATGATTAAGAATGACGTCTGAAATGGAGAGATCATGCGCGAAGGATTCAATGTTTATAAAGTGGTATGGCGAAAAGAACGCGAGACAGTATCAGGACGTGGAATGAACAGTTGCGTATGTTGCGGCATGTGAGAATGGGGTAATGATCGGAAGGTATATCGAAAGAGAAAGAAATATCTGGTGACGACAGCTGACGTGAGGATGAGATCAAGTGTGTGGTTGTGACAGTGAGCAGGAAGGTTTACATGTTGGACCAGATTAGTGGATTATAAGAGCGTGGGGAATTCATTGGCACAGGGATCATCGACACGTTGATATCCTATGTGATCAGGAATTCGTGAGGCGTGGTAGCAGCGGTAGAAAGTAGGCTTGTGAATTCTTGCAAGAAGACGGATGTTTGACTTGAGTATGAGGAGGAGGAAGGAGGGCAGTAGACATTGGAAATGTTTGAAATTTTGTTGGAAAGTTTGAGAGTGATTGCGCCGCATTCACAGGAGTGAAAACAGTAGCCAGGTGAGTTGAGGACGGTAGATGGGTTCCAGAGTAAAGAAGGCGATGCATCCACCGGTGGTATTCGTGGCGGTTTGGAATTCAGAGGGGCGAGGTGTGCTGTGGGGATGATACCCGAAGGGTATGCAGTCTTGCTAGGTACTGAGCAAGAGTGTATTTTAGTTAAGCCAGGTTTCAAATTGAGGCAAATATATATATGGATGATTGTAAAAAATCTTTAATTTCTGCTGAGTGCTCTCGATGGAGTAGTGAGCGTATGCTTACATTGCAAAGTATACATTTTTTCGGAGAAGGAGGATAAGTAGAAGGCTTGACAGCTTCCGGAGTAGGGGCTGTTGGAGCAGAGGGAGGACGAGAAGCGGTATTTAAAGCGCATAAGTCCAAGCTGGATGCAGAAGATGGCCCGATTTACAAAGAAATGTCACCGCATAGAATAAGAAGTATAGATGGAAACAGTTTATGAGGTTTGCAATGGACGCGTTGTTGTGTGAGGGAATAGCACAGAGGAATGACTGCGAGCCCGTGCACTAGTGCACTTTAATAGTACACTTTGGTATACAATCATGAAATTTTGCACAGACATTACATTCTATTATTACATTACATTGTATTATTACGAGATTTGGATGTTGAACTTGAAGGTGTGTATTAATTTAAGACCTACTTATCTCGGCTTTTTCAGAAGTCCCCTTCACATAAAAACAAAACAGCACATGAAAGTAAGAGTTTCCTTCAAGAACATCCTTTTACATGATCTTTCTTGCACTTGTAGAACACCAACTATCATCAGATCGTGTATGCTTCCGACAGGGTTTTTCAGTTAGGCTCGCATGTGTTAACTTTAGCCTTTGTCCAATCTCGTTAGACTATAAAATGCGACACTGCACTTCGTCCAAAGGGCCCCAAAGGCCAAGACCCCGCTTGATATGTAATTATAATTTATATAGCACCCTTCAAGATACCTACTCAGAAGCTCTGTTAGCTGGCATAAGTGATGTTAAATGCCAGTTCAATGATATCATACAAATAGAATAAATCAATATAATTGCACTGGAATACACCAACCAGTATTACATATGGTGCACACACAAAAAACAGAGATAAGTAGGTCTTGCACCCCACATTGCACGTGTCACGTAAGCCGTTGGGGTGCAATTTAAGATTATACTGTCTATTGTTTAAATTTACATTGCCTAATCTTGGTTGCATTAATTTTACCTCTTTTTCCTTTTGTGGTCGGTGTTTATAGTTGGACACAATGCTTTATAGAATCGTCGACTCCAGTCATTTGTGTATTCGATTGCCATTTATTTTTAATATGTGCGTCGATTGCATAATATATCTCAGGTATTTCCAAGTATTCTGTTGAATTTATGTAATCAATGCTCAATGCCTCTTTGGTCAACTTATCCGTTACATCATTTCCTTATATATTTACGTGACTGGGTATCCAGACCAACTCCACTGTACTCAGGGCAATTCTATTGTGTGTTTGAATGGTTTCATCAAGTAGTGTCGGTTTGCATTTTGATTAATTTCTCTTAATTGATTCTAGTACACTTAATTAGACGGAGAATATTACATAATTGCGTTCATCGTTTTCATTTCGAGCGATTGCCTCGTTAATCGCCGTGAGCTCTGCAACATATGAGCTTGAATAATTGCACAGTCGCATTTGATGATAGATAAGTTCGTTTGGTATAGCAAAAGCTGCAGAGGCACTCTTGAACCGTCTGTGCATACGCATGTGTGATTGTGATATTTTTGAATTGTCTCCATCACTAATTGTGCCCTATACTCGGGAAGGTTCGCATTTATATCTTGCGATTTTCTGAGGCTGGTATTAACTTTAATAGTTTTGTTTTGTTGGAGAGACTGTCCTTTGAAAGGTAAGTTTAAAGATGATAGAAATTCAGATGTTCGTGAATAGATTGATTTGAATTTTCATGTGTCGTCCAGTGTGGCTGTATTGTATTAGTAACTGGCTTTGATCTTCGTACAGAATTTCAGTGCGTTCTGTAAGGACCGCAAGTGCAGCGGAATTTCTCCGCACTCGTTCTGCAGCGCAGCTACTGGTGTTCCTTTTGCGCTCCACAGCACAACCTCTGTCTTCTGTCTGTATTGATTTTTCTAGCGAGGTCTTGCTTGCTGTTGCAAGCGCTATATCCCCGTATTCTAGTATCGGTCGAATCAAGGTTCTGTAGATAGTGACTAGTGACATCTTTGATGCTCCCAATGTGTACCCTGACATGGCTCTCATTAGATTGAGTAATCGTTTGCACCTTTCGACTATATATTTTATGTATGCATTCTATGTTGGCTTGTCGTCAAAAACGACTCCCAGGAATTTAGCCGTTTATCAAGTTTCCAACAAGAGGACTCCCGTGCGTGGTCTTATTTATTGATATATTAAACCCATTCTTGTGTCACCCACTCATGATTGCATTTAGTGACGATTGTATTTCCTTTTCTAGCATTTTAATATTTGGCTGGCCAACATATATAGCGAATAAAGAAATCCTGTTCACAAATAAATAATGTTCACAAAGAAATCCTGTTCATGCAACATAGTTCCACTTAGAGAACGACCCAGTAAAAATAGCCGGTCTACTCTAGACAAATCCAGACAAATCGACGCTGATTTGGGCTGTCAGACGCAGATATGTAGTAGGGCAGTGTCTAACAACCGCCATTTGCAAAGTATCATGCGTCCGCATCAATATCAATACGCGTGTGAACTGGCTTTGCCTCGTAAAACTATGTGTTAGAGGCAGACAGAGAGAAAGAGAGACAAAGACATCTGGCATCTGGTGCCAGGGATGTGATCTCGAGACCCCGGTCTTGGTCTCGAGGCGGTCTCGAGACGGGAAAACTGCGGTCTTCATCTTGGTCCTGGTCACGAATGCATCGGTCTTGGTCTTGGTCTCAGACCCTTGGTCTTGGTCTTAGTCTCGCCTGCGTCGGTCTTGGTCTTGAAGGAGCGGCCTTGGGATTGATCGCTGTCTTAGGTCAGCGTTCTTAGTCATTTGCCGTTTCTTTGCAATTTCTTTTATATTTGTCGGTTATTTTCGATTAGTAGAGGTATATTGATTTACGACGACCATCTATACATACAAGTTACTATGAAAAAATGTGCATTTGCAACCGAACCATCCATTTCAAAATTTGCTCTCATAAATTTCAAGGTCTTGGAACAATCTAATTATTATGTGGTCGGCTACGGGCAATCACTGTTAACCTACAATTCCGAGTACAAGTAGGTCTACACCATTCAAACGGAACACTAATCTACTTGTTCAAATGTCTTACTTGTACCCTATCGCATAGGGTACAAGTAAGTGATTTATAGTGCGATATTCTAAGGCCTTAGCCCAGTGGTTCCCACCTTTTTCGACTAAGGGCCACTTTTATTTTGTACGAGGACATCGATGGGCCACAGGGTTAAAATAATTATTTTATGCAATAAAGAGTAGTTATGTATTAGCGGCGGTTTATTGACATAGACTAACCTCGTGACTAGAGATGTACTAAAACATATGTAATTGTTAAATTGAACTTCAATATAGTACATTTGCAAAATGGTGTTACAGACATCATCAAAATAATTATAACAATTTATAGTAGAAAATAACTATTCTTTCAAATATTCATTTTTTTCAACGTATATTTTTAAAATCTTTTATAGGTCGAGGGCCACTTTTTGAGGCCTGGCGGGCCACTTTTGGCCCGCAGGCCACAGGTTGGGAATCGCTGCCTTAGCCTATGGCTGAACCCAACAAATTTCAGACCATGGCCGGTAAAGCAGTCTTCTGGACCATTATTCCGATTGGTATTCTCCAGCAATAAAATTAACGTTTTAAGCTTGTTGTTTATACAAAATCTGGTATCGGGCTTAGTCTTGGTCTCGAACCCTCGGTCTTGGTCTTGGTCTTGGTTTCGGACCACCCGGTCTTGGTCTTGGTTTTGGACCACCCGATCTTGGTCTTGGACTTCTCGGTCTTGGTCTTGGTCTCGAGGTGTTGGTCTCGTGCCCAACACTGCCTAGTGCAAATGACTTGCCAAAAGTTTGAAATTTATAACACGGGTTCGAGTAAATCTCCACAACTTATACGAGTGCTTATGCTTATAATTATGTGGTCACACATATAATACTCAAAAGATGCCTAGACGAGCAGAGAATAAGTGTGCTTGGCAACTACAAAGTAAGACGACTACCTGTGGACGAAACTGTGTACCACAATATTGCCACATTCACATATGAGAAATAAGGAAGGGTGGTGGACGAAAGTCCGTGCACTGGGTGTGGAATAGGAGTCAAATGTAAAGTAGTATTGTGTGCACATTGTGGGCGTGACACTGCACCCTCGGTCTTGGACTTCTCGATGGACTTCTTGGACTTCGATGCCTTTGGCATCGATATCGAAATCGTGGAATCATTAGAGAGCGGAGAAAGTTATCATCGATAGAAATAGATTGTTTTTCATTTGAATAAGCATATAACATACACCAAATTAATCTATGGGATGCTGTACCTGGCTTAGGGTCCCGTTTGCAAAATGGTGTTGGGGAGTTTCTCGCTTCCAATCAGTCCTAGACACGAAAAAACACCGAGGTGCTTTTCCACCATCACGCCACGAATTACGTAATTGCACAATCAAATATGGCCGCCGTCGGCAATACTAGAAAATTTTTCTATTTTGTTTCTTACTGCATTTATATGTGTAATACCTCTAATGTTACTAATTTCGGTATGTAGATTTAATTTCTTATGTGTATTTGGTCATTGGGGGTCATTTTAGACTTTAAAGGGCATGGTCAAGGACATTTTTAAAACTAACGGTCAATATGTGTGCCTTGTCAACTGTTTGGCCAATGATTCTCCCAATTTAGAAGCCGCCGGATGCAATGGGAGCATGTGCCGCTTTTCATATGTGCCACACTGCTGCTACATCTGCTGAAATCCCAGGTTTCGGAAGTGTGGAGTGTTGCGCAGCAATACAAAGGTGACCGTGCCGTTTTAGACCACGACAACTCTTTTGCGTTGCTGCACACGAATGGTCCAGTCTACATGCGCGACCAGCTTGGTGTCTGCCTCTTCATTCCAATTCAACAGGTCTGGGATATATTCATCGCCAGTCGCTGTTGCTGGAAGTGCTTCATCATCAAAATCAAGAGAGCCGGAAATAATTTTAGCATTTCCTTGGACTCGATTGTTAACATTATCTCTAACAAGAAGTTGCAGATTTTGCTTGTTTTCTTTAAATGCCCAGAACTTATCAAGTTGACGAGGTATTGGTGCGTATTGGTGCGTTCATGCCAATAATGGTGATGTCTGATGCTGAATTAGAGTGCCGCATGCGCTCCCTTCCTTAAGTTACATCTCGATGTAGGAGTCGAGTACTATATAGGTGGACAAACTTAACATATTGGCACAGAGGTGAAGCTGAAGCCATGGTTGCGTCAATGGCCACATCTATATCAGGATATTGTGCTAATGGCATCTGCTGCACCTTAGACACAACATCTACCACAACATAAGTGTCAAGAGTGGACTCCAGATGCCATTGGTTGAAGTTCAGTCTAGGCTCAATCTGGGAGATTAAGTAATGACTTCTTCGTGCACATGTGAACTTGGAAGGCCACCGTCAAACAATGGAGATGCTGAGGCCAAATTGTGAGTGAGTATCTGCTTGATGTCCATACCCCGCTGCTCCTTAGCAACGTCCATGTCCCTTTGTGACTATGCAATATCCTTGGATGACAGGCTGCACTTCTCCGTTTCCATTGTTGACGGTGTCTTATGGATGTTGGTCTGTGAACTGTGGTAATTTCGACTTCGATATGAGTGAGCTAATTTCCTTAGTCTTCTCAACTAATCGTTCCTGCCTGTATGAACGGTGGGCTTTACACATCTCGACCATTCTGCAGAAAGTTGAGCAGGCGTGCATCCACCATTCAGTCAACAGCCTCCTTTGTGAGTAAATTGTGCAGCAGAATGGTACCCATTCTGCTGCACTAAAGGTCACTGAGTAACGATTCTGCCGATATAGCACAAAGTCTAAGAGCTTCGACACGTTTTGGTTGAATGTCAGACGGCGAGTGGTACTCAATGCACGCTGTAGGTGGCATTCTGTTTAGCACATGGGACGGTTAAAAGTTACAGAGTTGAGAGGTTGGTGACAGACTTGTAAATCGATGACAGTCAGTTAAATACATGATACAGACATAAGGATACGATAAGGATAACATAAGAATAACATAAGGACACAATAAGGACACGATAGAGACACGATAAGGTACGATAGGACACGATGTGGACTAAAGTATCATAAAAACAACAGCGTGAAGCGAGTAGTGGAAAATTGGATAAGCTGGGCAATCAACCTAAGCCTATTGGTAACCTTCTATCTGTCACAAAATTACCAAAACAGCAACACCCTACACCCCAGATCAAACACCAACCTATAGGTCACCACAACATGCCTGATGTGAGTGAGTATCTGCTTTATGTCTATGTCCCGCTCTTCAGCAACGTTCATGCACACACCTAAGCCTAGGTCAAACACCAACCTATAGCTCAAAACACCGGGAATTTCCAATGGTTTCGATATTAGGAATTTCCAAAAGTCAGTTTCGATGGCCATTGTTCAATATGCAAAAAATAATCTTGTATATTTAAGATGAATGAAGATATTTTATATTTTCTACTTAAGGAAATGCCAACCCTATATAAAATGGAATACTCGAAGAAGACTGTTATAGAATTAAGAAAAATTGCGAAACAGAGCGGAATGGTAGGCTATACACGACTGGATTTGATTGCTAAAATTGAATCTCATACACGAGTTCAAACACTTATCCCATCACATTTTGCCCCACTCTTCCGATACTACAAAGAACATTTTGCTTGACGCACCTGTTCCCGACATTGGCATCCCAACACTTGTTCTTATACCAGCCACGGGAGTACGAAAACTATTCGTTAAGACTAAATCAGCGGTTTGCAAAGTGGATGGAAGGGTACATACCCGAAGAACCAAAGAGAAAGGTGAACAAGAGATAAAAGCACTGAAAGCCAAACTAAATTCTATATTCGGTAATTTTCTTATGAAAACACGCAAAACTAGAGAGATAGTCTCAGCTATCAAGGGTTTCACGAAACAATACACGATCGGAGGAGCTAACGAAATCGATGCCACATCTTTTCAAGCACAGTCTTATTGGCAAGAAATCGACAAACTAATGTTAATTTTGTTCTTACCTGCACAATGGAACGCGTCAATCTGAAATCCGGACAAGTAGATTCCGCAGATATACCATTCGTTTAGAGAACTGAAGTGGTTGTAGATACGAGCGAAATGTATAACAACGCGAAAAAAAACATTTTAGAATCAATGACTGCCTTCCAAATGCGGGCTAGTAATTGGAGACTCGTTGTAAAATTATATATCAACGCGGTCGTTTATACACCGTTGAAAGGTAGTTCACTACCGAAATGTTTAGTGAGTAAAAGGGCTATCATCAATATAAAGAACGAAGATGAAGAATGTTTAAACAGGAGTGTAACCTTAAACCCCGTTGACGACCATTCCGAAAGAATTACAAAAGAATTAATAATACAATCTGATAAACTTAATTGAGGGATCTAAGCCATAGTTCCGAATTCCCTGTCGCAGCAGATGCTAATATAATAAGCAAGTTTGAGAGTAGTAATAATATTAATAGAAAAATTGTGGTTATGAGAAAGATGTTAACCTATTCCCACTATATTTATCGAAGCACAAGAGCAATAGCTGTATAGACCTATTTTCAATGAAAATGGAAAACATTCAACAGACCGATGGCGGTACAAACAGAAAACTCCGTTCATTCGATGCACTATTCGATGCACTATGTAAACGATGTCTGATGGGATATAGAGATATGCTTCGTTAAATAAACTCACCGAGTAGTTCCTGGGTTTGTGCAGCGTGCTGGGAATCAGCGCGCTGCACAAACCCAGGAACTATGCTGAGTTTCAACAATGATCATAGAAAGATGACAGTGCCCTTTGTAGTGTACGCCGATTTCGAGTCATTCAACAAACCTACACCAACAGATATCAAAAATATATCCCAAGCTCCTTCTGCTATTATATAAAATGTTTTGATAATGACCTATACTCGCAAGTTCCCGTGACTTTCACAGCGAAGAGCGAAGACGACGATGTAGCCCAGACACTAGTCTGAGCTACATCTTATCTTAAAGATAATATTTGTTTTGTTATCTTATAGATAGAATAGCAAATATTTATAATCGATTTAAATTTCCAAAGAAAATGATATTCTGAAAGAAAGAACAAGCTCTATACGATTCGGCTACCAATTGTCACATATGCGGAGGTGAACTAAACGATGATCGAGTTAGAGAAAATTGCTACCTTTCGGGTAGATTAGAGGCGCCGCACATAAGAATTGCAATTTAAAATATAAAGTTCCCAAGTTTCTCCAGGTATTGTTACATACCGGTCGACAGTCAACGACGATAACAAAAGATCAACTGCATTCCCTGCAACGACGAAACGTACATCTCTTGTAGCAGAGAAGAAAATAAGTTTAAAATGGTCAAACGAGAATTACGGTTCATCGATAGTTTTAAATTCATGACATCAAGTCTCGAAGCTTTAGTGAGAAACCTAAGGAAAGATCAGTGCAAGAATATAAGCAAACAGTACTCTGGTAATCAGCTCGATCTCTTACTTAGAAAAGGTGTTTATTCTTACGATTGCGTCAATTCCCTCAAGCGACTGAACAAAACAGAACTACCACCAAAGTCAGCGTTTTATTCAGTACTTAACGACTCTAAGCATTAGTTACGAAGACTACATCCATGCGCAGACGGTATGAAAAGAATTCAGATTCAAGACGTTTGGGAGACTTATCGTTCTCCTGCTAGCTGATGTATTCGAGAATTTCAGAGATGTATGCGGCGAGAACCATGGCTTAGATCCCGTTTGGTATTATACTTCTTCAGGCCTGGCTTGGGACGCCTGTTTAAAGTTGACTGGAGTAGAGATGAAGTTGTTGAGCGACTACGATGTGATACTAATGGCTAAGCATGGCACCACTTCGCATCGTTTTGGGCAGGCAAACAATAATTACTTGTGAAAAGCGTTTGACGAAAGCAAGCCTTCAACGTTCATAACCTGTTTAGATGCGAACAACTTGTGCGGATGAAGTATGTATAAAAATCTGCCAACTCATGGGTTCCAGTTGATGAGCAACGATGAGCTAAATGATTGGAGAAGAACACCGTGTATATTAGAAGTCGACTTGGAAAATTCGAGAGACTTGCACGATCTGCACAATGACTACCTCTTGCTCCAGAGAGTGTAAAAGTCGAAGGATCGGTTGTGCTAAAACTTATTCCAAACTTGAACGAAAAAGTCAAGTACATAGTCCACTATGAAAATTGAAAGCTGCATGAAGACTTAGGTTTGAAGATAACCAAAATTCATCGTGGTAATCAGAAATTTGAAGAAAGTGCTTGGCCGAAAAAGTATATCGATCTAAACCCCAACCTGATAACTAGAGCCACCAACGATTTCGAGAAAGACTTTTTCAAACTAACGAACAATAGCGTCTTCGGCAAGACTTGCGAAAATATCGAGAATCGTGGAGACAAAAAGCTGGTTTGCAGCGAGAAGGAAGCCATTAAACTAGCAGCGAGAACGAGTTACGACACTCGCACTATATTCGATAAAAACCTAATAGTCATTCAAAGCTATATTACAACACACCTACATATCTTGGCTTGTGTCTGTCAGACTTGAGTAAAATACTGATGTACGATTTTTATTATAATGAGATCAAGAAAAAATATGATGATAGATGGAACAAAGTTACTTTTCACCGACAGAGATTCGCTGGCCTATGAAATTAAAGCAAAAGACTTCTTTCTACGCCAATATAGCTTCCGACCTCAGAAGTATGTTCGACATTATTGATTACCCGAAAGACCATTCCTCTGGTATTGAGGCTGGCATCAATAAAAAGGTTATCGGCATGCTCGAATATGAAGCAGCTGGTAAACAGATCGAAGAGTTTATAGATTTGAGATCAAAGTTGTTTTCATACAAGATGACCTAAATGTAAAGGTGTGAAGAAGAATGTCGTCAAGAAATCTACCACTCACGATGATTACAAAGACCAAGAGAAAAAACCAAGAGAAAACAATCGATAAATATGAATGTCATTCGATATCTACACGATATCTACACCGAAGAAGTCAACAAGGTCAACTCAGCAAATGACGATAAACGAGTAATTCAGGAAGATGGAATTCACACTTTAGCATATGGACATATGGACATTTCCCTTATAAAAAATGAGCATCAAACAAATCGATGTCGACAGCATAACGCTACTTAGTACTGCTTAGTCGAACGTGGAACTAATCAAAGCGGCAAAGAAACTAAATATAAATAATTTCAGAGGAGTTTTTATGAGAGACGAGTTACGGAAGAGACCTAGAGCGAACGTGTGCGGCACACACAATCATGACGATTCCAACAGCAGAGGAACACATTGGACGTGTTAGATCAAGCATGCCAACGATAAGATTTATTTCGACAGCTATGGGCCTCCTACGAAATTGGTAACCTGTCTACAAAGACCGCTGTTCCACAGCAGCGGACGAATGCAACCCAACGGTTAAGCTTTTGCGGTCATTTATGGTTGTATGTGTTGAAGAAGACGAGCAACGATGGCTGCAAATTTCAAGAAGTCGTAAAGGAATTGTATTAAATAATATGAGGTACATAAAACATGCCTGTCGATATATTTTTACGAACTGACACTAGATTAGCTCAAGGAGTAGTGTCTACAGCCACATTCGATATATCAAGACTCTGTGCGATTGCCGCTCCAACCATGTCTTCAAATGAAATGACAATCGATGGTTTTACTTACGAGGCAAGTTCGCAGCTGGGTATAAATTTGAACAGTGGAAACCGTTTCAAAATGTTTCTCATTCCTCTGAATGTTGGATCTCTGATTCAGCAAGTAATGTTTATAATCAGATAAAATACCCAATTCCTCTGTCTATGTCGGGATTTTACATTATCGCTGGCATATCATTTAACAATCGTATTACTAGTTGGAAAGCTCAAGCTTTCAATTCGCGAATAAGGCGAGCAAGTTTCGTCAGCGTATTAAAATAAGATACGAATACCCGAACGGTGTCGAAAGCGATTGTCGTTTCCAAACTCCAGCATTAAGCAGTTGGGGTATATCTCCAGATCGTGAATTTGGTAAAACCGATGGCCCTGTTATAGTATACCAGTAATGATGCATGATAGATATTCCGAACCGACTGAGAAAGAATTTAACACTCTTAATAATCGGTGGCATTTTGTAACGCATTCAAAAGCATCTGCACGATCCCCTTACGAAAGCGAAATCGAATAAGATATACGAAGATTCGCAAGTTGACCACATGAGTATTTTTCACCACCAAGGCAACAACGAATATAGCAACCGGAATTTATGATTCAGACTCTCTAATATTAATATCCACTCCGTGTAATGGTGTGCTATATTCAGTATATTCATCGGAAATAGACCGTCCGTGCAATTAAGAATAGCGGATGTTGTAGTAGTAGAAAGAACTAAAGTGCGAAAGCGAGAAAAGCGTTTATTTGCCTAGAATCTCTCCTCCAAGAAGGACTACGTGTTGTTAATTTTCAATGACTATTCTCATTGAAAATTTAAACCTCATGTTCAACAACCTCACTATATCCGGATATCACGATATACGGCATGAGATATTCCGGTTCCGTTTCCATCATCGTTTTGGGAAAGCTAAGTGTCATGTTTGTTTCCATCTTGCCATGCAAAGACCCCTCGAAAACGCTCATGTAATACTCTGTCTCGTCCGGTGCTAGTTTTGTTCGTATTCACGAGGCAATCGTTTTTTTCACACTCCCGTAACTCTTACATGTCGGTAACTTGGATCAAAAATGAGTCGTTCAAGACATATTGTATTTTTTATAAATTTTGATAATATTGCTAACAATAACAGAGCTAACATTGAAACAGAGGCACAGACTACCTGCATTGCTTATCAGTAGTCAGTTTTTAAGGACACAGTATACAGTTCAAAAAGACAAAAATTTAAAGTCAGCATTCTATAATGTACTGTTCGACATTTTGTATGGGTTGCTACATGAATCGTTCACGCTACATTCACAAAACTGACAACACTTGATCTTTAGTATTCGACATGCACACGTTTCGTCTATAAAGCATTTCTGGCAAACGCATGGTTTTGGGATGTCTTCAGGTTCAAAAGTTCATTATCCAGCATTTCAGGAATAAGTTGTCCGTCCTTCGCAAGGTATCCATATGACAATGGATCTAATTCTTAGACTGTTAATAAAGCCTTCATCCATTTGTAGCATTGCAAATAGCTTCGTTTTATATGCAGTCCAACTGTATTTAAAGTTGGTGCCAGCTCTTGAAAACTTATAATTTTCTTGTGGTGATAATGATAAAAACGCAGTTTTTGCATTGTATTGCAATCTGAACCCAGTGTGCAATTTAAATACGTCTCAGCATGTCTTTTCATGTCTTCAGTTGCTTCGGTTGCTTGCCAAAATCCACTAGAAAAATCCATAAGCAGCACAAGCTGTATGGGTTGCTACATGAATGGGTTGCTACTTTGATAGCACAGGCTTGTGCTGTCAGCAGGTAGCTGATAGCTGTCAGCTTTGTTGAGATTTTGATAGTTGTATCACACCCTGTAAGACAGTGTACAGCAGGTATGGTACGTAATACTGAATCGGATAGTGTATTGTCACTTGTAAAGCACTGTAATGGTATATATCTTTCAGCTTTTCAGACACCATACAAAATCCACAATTCCTTCAAGTCATTCTTTTGCCAGCAGTTGTAATTATGGAATAGAGCATTTGCAAACGCATTTGTATCAGTTGAACATATTACTGCTCTTCAGGCTTTCGAGAATGCTACTATACGTGAAACATGCAATAACATTCTGTCGTCTGCTTCCTTCTGGTTAGACTTTAACGAGATGTCTTCGTTTATGCTCCATTCCTTTTTATACGATATTTATATGGATCACGGGACACGAGCCAGCTCCTAGACTATAAAGTTTAGAAATCTAAAAATTTATGAGATCCCATTTTAAGTAATATATAAAACTCTATGGTAATATGCGGACCTCGTATCTATTCGTATCTATTTCTCAATAGATACGAATATTCTGTTATTCTGTAAAGTTTTCGTACCGATTTTTAACGCCATACTTGCCTTGTACAAAGACGGGTAGGTGATGGTTTCGTTCGTATCTCTGTCAAAAAAATACCACGTATATCGGGTTATTACGAATCGTTTTCTGGTAAAATACCATTCTCGACGAGTATCCTTAGCATATCCGGTTTGTTCATATATCTATAATTTATTCCGTGTTCCTTCATTACCGATTTCAGTTGTGAGTTTTTATATTTGAGTGATGTGAGTCTTTATATCTTATGTTTTTATAATAGAAAATAATTTATGAGTTCCCATTTGGTATTTTCTTTAATATACTACGCTGATCTTCTGACCATCCGATTTGAAGTTTAGCTATTGATCTGATATGACAACTGCATAAGCTTCGGTTTCAGCTGGCACCACGTTATTGAAAGTTGATCCATTCCGTTTATCGCTAAACGCTACCGTGGTATCTTTTGTCCTTGATGGTTAAGTCCTTGTGCAAAAGCATAGTCGTCGGGATATTTCAGCAGCTTCCACATAGTGGTGGATTATCCAGGAAGCAAAACGCTTTCGATTTCTTGATCATATGGCTGAAAAGGTGCATGAGTCCGTTGTTGATAGTGGCCGCAGCATCAGCATTGGCGTAAGCTGTTCCATCTGTTTTTTTCAGCCTGCCTTCGAATAGCAGGTATAACTCGGATGGATGGCTGAAAAGATCTTGAAGTTCGATATTTATTCGAATTTCCCCAGCGCAGTTTAGATTCGTTTTCTCTACTCGTGCCATTTGTATCACTCGACAGTAATATTGTCGGTAATCTTAAAATATCTGATTGCATCTTGTTTTATTATAACTATATAATATTTTTAAGCCAGTTTCATTCCAGACCCACGCACCAGATCTTGGATCGATACGGCACCCCCATAACCAGACATTAAATTATTCATATTTGTATTACCGATTAAACTATTTATCGTTTCCTTTCTATTTTGACTAAGTGGTGGTGGGGCGGATTAAACATTTTAGCCGCTGCTTTATCAACCAATCGCTTTCCGGCATTGATAGCAACGGAACACCGATGACGTTTCTTCCTATATCCGTTGCAGCGTTTGATGCGGATGATGCTACCTGTCTCGCTGCATTAGACGATAGCATTCTTTTGAAAAATCCTAATATCGTCTCGAATATTCCAGCGCCTGCTACGATGTATCTTTTAGTGTACCTTCTTTTAATTACGACAATCATTTTATAAATGTATCATTATTTTTTATACTGTAATTTATTTATTGCCCTTTGTCTAAGTAATTGCAGATACCCACTATCTCTTTTCGCCATCCCCTATTTCCCGATCTGAAGCTAGCGATTCGTAGAGACAGCATATCCACTAATGCATTGAGATTAGATGGGAGAATTACTGGTACGACTCCTTTACCCGTCGAGCTGCCCTTCTAGCAACTTCTGCCTTTTTCGTTATATTTATTTCATTATAGTTGACCAAAGAATCTTGTGTAAAGCTTTTACATCGTTTATATCATATACCGTATTGTCTTTATTTGCCATATTTAACAACTCCCGAATTCCCCGAGCTCCCTTGTAAGTGTCATCGCCAATAGAGACCGTCTTCTTCAATCGTGATTAGGTTGTCTCCAATGTAAATTTTTTGTTTGATGCGTATTCTATTAACAATTTTGTAGCTAAATCACTAACTTCCAAAGTTCTAATATCCGAAACTGGATCAGTATCGAACACTTCAGAATCTGTAGACGGATACTGTGGGCATTGAATCGCTTTCGATGATGTTGATATCAATGCTCAGAGTGCTTCAGCTGTTGCCTTGGAGGTAGTGCCTAATTATTTCAATATTCCAGACTGTAGCCTAATTGGTTTGTAAGCCTTTGTCAATTCTCGCTGGAGATATGTCTCCTAATTTCTCTCAATATGAGTCTTGTTTAATATCCTCTATCATCTTTAGAAAGTTGCCAATGATGAAATCTCGTTTGGATAGGGTCCGTCATTTTTAGAAACGACATTTTTATTTAGTGGGATAATGTTTTAACATAAAACATGAACATAAAACATAAATTCAAGTTTTATTTATCACGTTTTTGAATGCCTCTTCCCCGATAAACGTCATTCATTTTATATTTCTTGCAAATTTTTTTATCTCTTTTCGCGTTCTCGTAAGATTTCCTGCTGAATTTCTGATACTTTCTGAAGGAAGGCGATAAAGTGTCTGCTATATTGAATTCCATTTTTTTATTTCCGAAGAATGTTATAAAAATGGAATTCACATTCATTCATTGATGTTGTAATCGATAGAACATAAAGAATCTCCTTCGCCTATAGTAACTACGGTTTCACTTAAGTTCTGAATATCTAATTAAATGCCTTACGTTAGTCCGGTAATGGTACTATTTAGCAGGATACATCCTATATCTTTACTAAGCGAAACTTCGCACTTTTCTTTAGTCATGTCGAGCGCCGAAGTTTAACGGAACAGTAATCGTCTCACTTGGTTGAATAGTTATTACTCGTTGGGTATAAAAGGACCTAACCCACCCCTTTCTCAAATCGGTTTTACTTGACAGCTTTACAACGTCCAACGAACCGATCTCGGTTGGGTTCTTTCTTTTACTGGTTCAATTTTATGCTTCGTCCACCCCATTTTGTGAATCGGAATAGAGACATTTTAATTATTATTATTTTTTTAATAGTAATAATCCGAGAAGCGGAATGTTTTAAATTTATCTATTGTTTTTAAAAAGAATGTAGTGCGTAAAGTGTAAAACTCGTACAGAAACTAAAAATATTGAGACTGTTATAAGAATGCTATATAGTGATGCTTATATGTGATGTGTGTGGGAAAACCAAAACTCAATTCGTGAAAGCCGTTGAAGGTTGTCGAGTCTCTAAATTCGGTTACAAGTAGAATTAATTTACCGTGGGCTAAATATTCAAGTGAGATGCATTTGCCGGGGCATCAGTTTACAGGACCTGGAACTAGACTAGGTTTTGAAACTGAATCCTTATGGAACTCCTAAAGAATGGTCTAGATAGAGTCGACAGCGCCTGCTTATCATCATGATTTAACATACGATCAGCATGCAGATACAGCTTCTAGGAACGTCGCAGATAGAGCGATGATTAATGAATTAAATAGCATTCCAAATCCTAGCTTATGGGAGCGTATAGAGAGAACTTTGTAAAACCTATATTATCAGCTACAGCGGGTCTGGGGTTAGGTTTAAAAAAGCCCAAAATTACGATCTGCTTTGATCTACTCGCGGATGAATTACATAAACCCGTAGTAAGGCATTTTAGAAAAAGGAAGGTGTACTTTGGAGAAATAGATGTAATATGGACTGCTGATTTAGTTGCTATGCAGATTTTCGCTAGAGATAACGATGGTGTGAAATATTTATTAACTGTGTGTGACGTGTTTTCCAAGAACGGTTGGATCGTGCCAGTTAGATCGTGTTCTTCGCTCTGCGTCCAGGCTTATTGGACATACCTAAATTTTCACCGGTTTCGGCTTATATGCGCGATGTCCTTCACTGGTTACCGGTTCAACAGCGCATTACTTTCCGCATTGCGGTCACTAGTTTGGCGGTGTGTTTCTGGCTGTGCGCCATCCTATTTGTCTGAACTCCTTTCTTTTTAAAAACAACAGATAAATTTAAAACATTCCGCTTCTCGGATTATTACTATAAAAATAAATAACTCCTCTGCGCTCTTCTGCTAAAGCCAGCCTATGGTGTCCGCTCGTTGCTAATGCTGCGTCGAGCTTTCTCAGTGGTTGGTCCGTCCACCTGGAATTTTCTCCCGTTTGCCCTCCGTCTTCCCCCTTATAATGATCTACTTACCTATTGTAAGCTGCTTAAGTAATTTCATTTTGGCAGTGGCTGGGCTGGGAGCACATCACCTCTGAGTAGTTTCCATTGAAGAGGCGCTATATAAATTATCGAAATGAATGAATGAATGAATTAAAGGGGCAACTCCACCTCGTAGTTTAACGTTAAACCAGGGCCGCCCATTTAATGAGTACGCATACCAATCATATCGGACCTTCAGAATGTTATAGAGGTCTAGCAGCTGGGTATGTATCCGTCGATTGAGGGGTAAAGTATGGAACAATGAATAATTGACTTAGTGCCTCTCTTTCAATGGACAAAGGTAAAAACGTAGACCAAGTTCATTTGCATTTCAATTATAATATGAGTCGCAAATAACATATATACAGACACAGACGTACAGACGCGCAGGTCGAAACGATTGAATACATTCCCTCTGTTTTCATGTGATATACTGAGAAGTGCTCACATGAAAGCAGAGGGAATGTATTCAATCGTTTCGACCTGCAAAGTGTATGCGTTCTCTGCCGAATCATTCGCACATCATGTAACTCAACTGGTCATTCTAAGCAACACTGACAACAATGCTTTCGACAGTCTGGCGATTGACTTCTTGACTGCGTCTAGGGTTCTGATACTGCCATTGGGCTTTTGATTCTCTGGTTCCAACACACGCAAGTCATGTCCCATCACATAACAGACAGTTATAGCGCACCTTGAAAGCGCTCAGATGATTTATCCCAGCCTACATCTCGGTTGCTTTACAAGCTGTTCCTTACAAGATTGTGCCAATTAGTAAGCTGCACATTATTGTGGGAATATATTTGTAGGATATAGTTAGGTTGTGTTCAAGTCGGCAACCAACGGCTCGCGGCCGCATGCGGCTCTTTCGATGTCAAGTTGTGTCTCTTTCGATGTCAAATTGCGGCCTTCCAGTTCCATGCGCAAAAAATAATAATTATATTATTTTATTTTCAAAAGTCAAAGAAATATTGCAAACAGGATAAAAATCATGAATGTAGGAAGGAGAGAGGATAAAGCGTCCCTATAATAAATACATTGCCGGTAGTCAAATTAAAGCACTGTCGAAATGTTGCTGCGCAGCTGGTTGCAACGCCACGTTGTTCTTGCGGCAAATGAATGCGCCATATATGGTCATCCTCTCTCCTTCCTACGTCAGTCTTTCTCGGAGCGCGATTGCGTGTGTGTTAATTTAATCGCTTGCGAGAAACAAAAATTTCCCGTGATTTCAAGAAGAAGATGATTTAGAAGTGAATTATTTTCCCAAAGGTATGTACACTTTAACGTTTAACGAAATTAACTTTTTTTAGTAACAGATTAGCAATTAACGAAATTAACTATTAGCTATTTAAGTGGCGGTGGCTTTTTAGTGACATATTAGCAATTTTAGATGGCTAAGTAAAATTTAAAATTTTGTTTATTTCACACCGCTTCAAGAATGGCATCTGATAAAAAAAGAGACGAACTAAAGAAGAAAATCGAGAATTTAATCAGGATTGGACGGAATCGTTTGCGTTCATATGCAACACAGATGGCCTTCCAACTTGTCTCATCTGCCAAGAAAAACTTGCACACAATAAGAAATCAAATTTGGAGAGACACTTCACTACAAAACATCGAATTCGCTGCTAAATATCCAACCGGTGACGCACGGAAAAACGCTGTTAAAGAGCTTCAAAACAAAAACAACAGTAGAGTTCTATACTAAAAAACTGGGTGCAATCTTCAAATAATGTAAATCTTGCAAGCTTTGCAATATCACTACAAATTGCAAAAAGAGGGAAACCATTCACAGATGGTGAGTACGTCAAAGATTGTTTCATACGTGGAGCTGAAGAACTGTTTCGTGATTTCAAAAACAAAACAGAAATAGTGAAGAAAATCAAAGATTTGCCATTATCTGCTAAAACAGTACAAGATAGAACTGCTAAAATGTCTTCAAATGTAACACATATGCAAGGGGAAGACATCAAATTGGCTTCTGCTTTATCACTTGCTATAGATGAGTCTTGCGACATAAAAGACACGGCACAAGTTACCCTTTTTGTCAGGTATATGTCGTCCCAAGGTCCAAAAGAAGAACTGCTAGGATTGCAGCCGCTATCAGGCAAACTCGTGGAGAAGATATAGCAAATGCTGTGCAAAATGCCTGGAAGACTGTGAAATCGATATAAATAAAATCGTTTCCATAGCAACTGATGGAGCCAGAAGTATGACAGGAATAGGTAAAGGGGCAACAACGATTCTTTGGCGAAAAATAAACCACGAAATTTTAACGTTTCACTGCATAATTCACCAAGGAAGGGGTTTGTTTTGAAAATAAATTATTTCTTTTTGTCGAAGACCTGGAGAGCGGTAAATTACTTCATTTCGAAAATCTAAAGCAATATCGCAATGAAACCAATGCAGCTATTGACATGAATTACTTCAGCATGGCTATAAACAAAATGAAGAATGGATTCGCTGAGAGATTTGAGCAATTCAAAACAAATGCAAGTACTCTGGCGTTCATAGTAAATCCTCTCAATGCAAATACAAATGAGATCAACATTGAGCCATTTGGAATTGATGCCGGTTCACTTCAAATGCAATTGCTGGATTTGAAAACCAAACACTTGTGGAGTGGCAAGTTCACAGAACTCAAGAGCAAGTTAGAAGAGTTGGAGGTCCAGAAAAGCATGCACGTTGCGCTCCACAAGTGGACAGCTCTAAAAGAAATACCGCGAGTTGAGGCACTCATATTTGATGCATGGAATAGTCTTCCAGAATGCTACAGTGAGGTGAAGAAGTTGGCATTTGGAGTGCTGACGATCTTCGGGTCAACATATTCATGCGAGCAAGCGTTCTCTTGCATGAATATAATAAAAAGTAAAGTAAGAAGCCAACTAACAAATAAAAATCTTGAGGCGTGCTTGAAACTGAAAAGAAAACAAGTTATGAGCCAGATTTTACCGAACTTTCAAAAAGCATGCAAGGTCAATGCTCCCATTGATGTAACTATTGTAGCGATCTATTAAAATCATTTATTTAAGGTTTAAATTTTTTATATGAATAAATATTATTTCGTATTTAAAGCCATTTATTTTAAATCAAAAATCAAATTTATATACCTAATCCTAATCAAATATCATAATATTGAAACAACAATTTTAGTGGCTCTTTAAAAACTGAGAAATTTTGTAAATTATAACTTTTGGCTCTTCCGTCTCAAAAGGTTGCCGACCCCTGGTCTAGGGTGATAAGTTCTGATAACCTAAGTAAATTCCCTTGTCCAAAGATAAATCAACCAAGGACGAGACATTTCAGGAGTAAAGTAGGCTGCAGCTGGCTAGGAGACTCGATTTACGAAGTTTTGTAAAAAGAAATTATGATTCGCTATTTTTGCACAATTTTTGTTGCGTGCACTAAATTCTTGTGTGCGCTGGCTCCAAGATCTGTATGTGCGTGTGCTTACGCATAGCTTTGAGGGAACATTGACTGTAAGCTGTAGTTGATTGAATTTACTTTATAAATCCTACTTGGCTCTGTTTAAATTCAATATGTCCGGCATTGTCTTTTACAATTTTACAACTATGACCGCCACACTCTGACTGTGGCAACAAACACAAAAACTCTTAAAGTGTTTCAACCTCTGCCACTTTCTTTCAAAGGTTTCTGCAGATGTCCATCTTTTGTTCTTTGAACGGTCAGGATCAGAAATTGACCATTGACTGAAGGTCATGCAATGTGATCATGGTCGTATGTTGTCAAGTTTTAAACACCTCCGTGTAGTTTTATCGAGAGGTGCAACATAACTGCCTTGATGATTACGACTGATGTATTCATACATAATTGCATGTGTGCATAAATACATACCGTATATACTCGACTAAGAGTCGAGAAATTTAAGACAATTTCAGGATGGCGAAATAGGTCTTCAACTTATACTCCAAAGACAACATAGATGGGAGATTTTCTGACCAAATATTCATCATTGCAAAACAACATTGGTTGATTTGCATTTGCTTGCATGCATGCAAATATATTCCAATCTGTTAAAGCCAGTTCAGAATGTTAAATGAGTTTAATTATTAAGCTGCTTCACTGCATTCAGTTCATTGAATTGGATATATTTCTGCGCAGATGTCGCATTGGTAGAATTGAAGTACAAAAAGTGGTCACTGGAAATCAAGAGTTTTTCTGTGATTCGCTCTCTTTTTGTATTTACCTCATTTTTATTTGGCATGATATTGAGATTATTGTATGCTTCTGTTCATTTAGCAACGTGCCACACACGGTTCTTTGGTTAGCAAATGAAGCAGCTGATCGTTATTATCCACTGTACAGTCTTCGACCAATTCTAACACTTTCCCTACAAGACGGAGCAAAGCTTGCACCAAATGACCTCGTTTCATCCATTTTTGTCAACAATGAAGAGGTTTGTCAAATAATTTTGCACTGATTCAGTTATTTTCCCGATCCTATGGCGTTGTTATTATTAGTAAACTCATCCATTACTCATTCAATGAGCACGTTTGATATGATGTGAGAAGATATTTTCAGATGTGGCTGTAGAAAGACAATAACAGTGAATTGGCTTCACATTTTGAGTTATATTGTAAGTTGAGACACTTACAAACCAAGGCATTTGCTAACAGAACCAACACAGATTGATGCAAGTTAGATATAGGTAATCTGCAGAAGTGACAAATTCAAGATTGATGGGTACAAAGATGGTAGAAGCTGAAGCAAATGATTAAACCAGGTGTGGTAATTGATTGAGGACTCAAAGCAAACATATATATTAAATATTATAAACAGATAATATATATTTGACATAACTGAGAAATTTTGTAAATTATAACTTTTGGCTCTTCCGTCTCAAAAGGTTGCCGACCCCTGGGCTTAGACCATTGTTGTAAATAGGCTTATATGTTAGTAAATACTTGCAATGACAACCACATGTATCACAGACCCAGTAGCTGTAAAGGTACTCACCGACTTCTTACAATCTTTAGTTGCGTACAGAAATGCTTAGGATTACGTATACGCCCATCACAGGTATTACGTAGAAAGTATAAATAATGTGTCTTACATGAGTGTAGGACAATTGCATCCCCGGACAGTTACCTCCCTCCCATATACAAACGTATAATCTCAGACTTGCAAAATCTATTTATCATCAAACCGAATTTAGAGACCCAACAACCTTCAACGGCTTTCACGAATTGAGTTTTGGTTTTCCAACATACATCACATATGCCTCTATAAGCATGGGCCTTCCATTCTTATGACAGTCCGAATATTTTTAGTTTCTGCACAAGTTTTTACCCTTAACGTACTTCCTTCTTTTTAAATATAATAGATATATTTAAAATGGAGGTCAAAGATTTATAGTGGAATTATCAAATAGATTAATTAGTCCTCTTTTACCGAGAAGAATAAGAGAGTTGATCGTAGGAAAGTCTGGATGCATGACAAAGCACCCGCGGATTGAAAGAGACAGTTGGGACAACCAAGACACTCCTGGGGGCGAGCAGTGAAGAATGACCTGGACCTCATGAACACTGGCCTCAGCTCAGCCTAGGCGAGAGCACAGGAGAGAATCGATTAGCGGAGGACATACATATATATATATATACCCGTACATACATACATGTATGCATGGAAAAGAAAGATCACACGCGGTGAGTCGCACACGTGTTTAATATACATTTGCGATTAATATTTCTATTACTGTTTGTTAGATATTAGATTCAACTGCTTTGCATATTATATTATATGATCGTCACTAATATTGCGTTCAGAAATTTTAATATTGTATCGAACTAACTGTTGCTAAATATAACTAGTTTTAGTCTAATTTAACGATACTAGTTTAAATTAAAATTGTGTAAGCGCATTGTATTACATTGCATTGTCTACTATGTAATCGTCCCTAATCTTGCGTCTAGTTATTTTAAATACTAAATACCCTATCGATATAACTGTCGCTTAAATATAACTAGTCTTAGCATAACTGCACTAACCTAGATTAAAACTGCGTACGCGCCTCTCGCTGGACATGAGTTCTAGCGTGAGACCCCTCGCCTCCGGGTCTGAGCCTCGAGCTCGACCCGATGCTGGCACGCCAATGAACCTGACGTTGCTGACCCCGTCTAAAAAACGGGCGAGCCGCAGTGACGAGTCCGCCGGTTGCGGAAGCAAATTTTTCATTTGCACAACTGAGTCAGAAAATGACTCTGACAATGATGGTAGAGGTGAGGTGTTTAAGACCGTCACCAGCAAGGCAGAAAAAGCTGCCAAACGCGAAAAGCGACGAAAAATTCGCAAAACCGAGGTAAATCTGGACTCTTACCGTAAGGACAATAAGATTACGGTCCAGAAGCCGATGACGAAATCGGCAAAAGCCCCAGCGAGGCGGAACCTGCCAAGCGTTTCGAAGAGCGCCGAACCTGCCGCACTGGTGACGGCAGCGGAGAAGGCCCCTCCCGCCCATGTGACAATAAACCGGTCTGCTGAGAACCGGTTGTTCATTGAGTTTATTGGCGTTTGTTTAGCTAAAATTAACGCTCCACTGGTCAGGGCGGAGCTGAACAGACAGTTTGGCCCTCTGACAGCGGATGTGCCTCGGTTTTGCATCGTGTGTGCGTGTTCACTTGGACGGACCTGAGAGCAGAGCACACAGGGCTCAACTGCTCACTACCACAGACCTCTGTGGGTACCAGGTCAAAGTGTCCGAGCCACGTGAAGTTGTGAGACACAGAGGCAGGTACGTGCAAAAGGTAATAAAAGGCGTATCCATCACCTTAAGTGATGCCGATATTTTTAGCAGCCTGGAGAGTCTGGAAAACCTCCGTGTAGTCAAGGTAGAACGGATCCTTAAGATCCAGAATAAGGCAAAAACCCCGACCACGGCGGTGAAAATTGAACTGGGACCTGGTTCAGTCGCACCTGCCAAACTGCATATTGGCTTTCTAAGTTTCAAAATGTATGATTACATACCAGCACCTACACGCTGTTTCTGCTGTCTGTCTTTCGGCCACTTAGCCAAATTTTTTAGGAAGAACCAACGATGCGGGATCTGCGCTGGCGACCACAAGCACACCGAGTGTTCGAAGCGCGAGCAGCCGAAGTGTGCAGCATGCGGCGGCCCCCATCCTGCGATGACTAACAGCTGTCCGAAATACACGCTGGCCAAGGCCGCTACCACCATCAGCGTCCAGGAAGGGAGGCTGTACAGCGATGCCCTTCGGACTGCTCGCTCACGGAAGAACACCACGGATGCTTCCGCGACAAAGATGACTACGAATACGACGGGAACAACGGCCGGTGCGGTCAACACGACGACGGCGACAGCCGGTGCTCCGAGCGCCGGGGGGAGTGCTAAGGCGGAGTCGGATGGCTCGCGTCCCTCTGGTATCCCAGTCAGTAAACGGTCGCAGGTGAACCCACCGAACGCGCCAACTCCTGTCGTGCCAGACGGACAACAGGAGGAGGTGGCGACGACCGACACCGGTAGGGTACAGAGGGATGTGCTTGACGCTCTGAACCGTGCATGCACCCTGTTCGTCGGAGCCATGGAGACTAACGGTGGCGCTATCTCTGTCTCTAGGCTGATCCAGATCCTAGCTACCACCATCCAGGCCGTCTTCAGGATTCCGATTGAGCAGGTGTGCGGCGCGATGACGACCGCCTACGCGCTTTCCTCCGGTGCCACGAGCGCCGCGTCAGCCACTGCAACCGACAACCACCATCACGGACCTCCAAATACTCCAGTGGAACGCATGTAGCCTCAGACCTCGCGTAGGGGAGCTGAGGCACCGCATCTCCGAGATGCGGACACCGCCGACGATCATCTGCATACAGGAAACGTGGCTGAGGACTAACATCAAGTTCGAGCTACCCGGCTACACCTGTGTGCGGCATGACCGAACCACTGGAGAGGCTGGAAGAGGAGTTGCAACGTTCGTGAAGACCGGCATCGCCTTCTCAACGACCAGCACCACCGACGTCCCGGAGTCGATCACCATCACCCTCGACGGACTACCAGGTAAGATCAAAATTGTTAACGTCTACCACCGACCACCCCAAACTGGAAACCCTCTGCCACCGGACATCTACTCTCTGTCTTCCAAGACAGATCAGCAGTTATTCTGGGAGACTTCAACGCGCACAGCACGCTCTTTGGGTGCAGAACCCCCGATGCACGAGGACGCCGACTAGAGGACGACATGGAGGACAACGCCTTCGTCGCCCTCAACACCGGCGCCCCGACCACCACCAGCCACGCCACCGGAGCTGCCGGCCACCTCGACCTTGCTATGGCCTCGACGCCCTTGGCACGGAAGTGCACTTGGACGGTCCTAGACGACTCCATGGGAAGCGACCACTCGCCCATCCTCATCAACATCGAGGAAGCAGGCCCTGTCGAGAAAGCCTTGATCCCTAGGTGGCTACACCGAAAGGCGGATTGGACGGCTTTCAAAGACGACTGCAGGGCAGAACTCACCGTCGCACACATCACCGACGATATCGAAGCGAGCCACAACAACTTCCTCGGCTCGCTGCTGGAGATCGCCACGCGGCACATTCCACGATCGACTCCTCCCAAGGAGCAGGTCAAGAGTGTGCCGTACTGGACCGACGAGTGCACACGCCACGTCGAGGAGCGCACAGAGGCCCGCAAGAAGATGCAGAAGACCAGGCACCCGGCGGATGCTGAAGAATACTGACGCATCAAAGGAATCACCCAAAGAGTCATCAAGAACGTGCAGAAGACCTCCTGGAGAGACTACTGCACCACGCTGAGCGACAAGACCAAGCTCGGAAAAGTCTGGGGAACGATGAGAAAGATGTCCGGTGCGAGATCACGACCGGCCATACCAACTCTGAAGAAGGACGGACGCTCCTACACAACAAACCAGGAGAAGGCGAATCATCTTGGGAGGTGCTTCTCAGATGTCAGCAGCAACAGGAACCATACCGTGGAGTTCCAAGAGCGCAAATCCGCCTTTGATGACGAGCACTCGGAGGAGCTCCATGGGGGACAGCTGCCGGCAGACGACCAGCCCTTCAACGAGCCTCTCACCATCCAGGCTCTGAGAATCGCCCTCCTGCGCTGTAGAAAGGACACGAGTCCAGGAGAGGACACCATCACCTACGAGACCCTGGCCCAGCTTCCGCATCCAAGTCTGCTAGCCTAGGTTTCAAGGTGTCGTCAACAAAAACGGTTTCCGTAGAATTTCACCGCTGCGGCACACCTGCAGCCCACCGACCGCTGAAGCTCGGGACCACTCCGTTGACCTACAACAACAACGTCAAGTTTCTGGGGGTGATCTTCGATCGACATCTCACCTGGTGCGACCACATCAGCTACATCGCTGATCGCTGCAAGATGCGCATCAACCTAATGCGCGCTATTGCGGGCTCGCACTGGGGAGCATCGAATGACACCCTCCTGATGATATACCGTGCTCTCATCCGCTCCGTCATCGACTACGGCTGCGTCGCCTACGACAGCGCCTCCAGAAACCAGAAAAACGTGCTTAGTACAATCCAGTACAAGGCACTGAGTATCGCTTCTGAGGCGCTCCGAGGAACGAGTCTGGCTGCACTGCAGGTAGAATGCAGAGAAGTGCCACTCGACCTACGACCCAAACGGTTAATGATGGAGCTCATCACGAAGGTCAACGCAATCCCAAACGCACCCAGTCGACCCCAACCCTGGTCTGGATTCCCGGACACACCGGCTTCTAGGGAAACGAGTCCGCTGACACCCTCTGCAAGCGCGCGTTAAACAACGACATCGTCGCCATCCCGACGACGCTCGAGCTCCAGGAAGCCCGAGCGTTGTACAAAGACAACTTCCTCGGGAAGTGGCAAGCGGAATGGACCACCTCCGACACTTGCTCGCACTACCGAGCCCTGGAGCCAAACGTCAGGATGGCCAAACAGTATAACGATCCCAACCGGAGCAAGGAAGTCATCATAACCAGACTCCGGTTGGGCCACTGCCTACTAAACCCACAGATGAAGCTGTGGGGCCGCCACCCGACCGGGAACTGCGACGAGTGCGGTGGCGTCCAGGAAACCGTGCGCCACTTCCTGCTGGAGTGCCCGGCCCAGCTGGGCCTCCAGGACGAACTCATCCGGATGTGCGCACGGAAAAACTGGCCGTACGAACTGAGCACCGCACTCGGTCAAACCAGCTGCTTGGACACCATCTACAAGTGGCTGGCAGTTTCTGGTCGGAAGATCTAGGACTGCAGTAAATAGACAATGAACAACTTAGCGTGAACACTACTGTACAATATTATATTACATATAAAACATTATTACATATGAAACATTAAAAACTAGACACTTAAAGACACTTACTGACAATGTAAATATGTACCTTGTATAACTGATCTTGTTTGACGCATATCATCATCGTTATGGATGCGTCGTTAAATAAACTTATATCAGTCAGTCAGGTAGGTTTAAGTCCGCTAATACCAGCTTCAAGGCGAAAAGCAAGATGGCAGCCCTTGTGATTCGTCTCATTCGACGTCGATTTAGATATTGAAAGGTGTTTGAGAGGCACTATAATTAACTCGCTTCTTTCACCGAAGGCCAAAACTATATTGCCTTTAATTTTTGGGTCAAATGTTTCAAATTTGACGAGATGCCTGCCGATATTGCATGCGAAATGTCGCCACTGTAGCGCAGTGTGCATAATAAGGATACGCCTGGCATTTATTGGCTGGGATTGGTTTGGTCTCACAACAAGTCTACAGCGTAGCACCAGCTTATTCAAAAACGCTGCGTCTAGTCGGAGGGGTTGTCCTAAGGGTAGTTACGATAACGGTCAAGGTCCGGTTTCCAGAGGGGTCAGGATAACTTCACAGCGAGCATTGGGAGGCGGAGGAATATCGTTCATTGTGCCTAAATAAGCCACTGCTGATAGTTGCAGGCCTATAGGCAATTTCCATACAAATACAGTGTTAATAAACCAGTTCATGTTGACGTATTGATCAACAAAATTCTTTAGGCTTGTGAACGTTCCTATCTTTAACGGTATCATAGCGCATAAGCACGTTTGCGCATGCAGTTATAACTTATACGGTACTTATACCCAGACTGACTATTCAGCCCGCTAAGTCGCGCTCGTTAATAGCTACTACGAGTTAGTTTTAGCCAGAGTATCACTAATCCTGAACTAAACTCTAATACCTAATTACCTTAACTCTGTGAATACCGCCTCTGCTAGTCAGTTTCTGATCCATTCTTCTATGTCATGAAACTCAGCGGTAAAAATCCATTAAAATCGTATATAATTATGTTCATCCGTACCCACAGATGTCACTCCTCTTCAATTTATACTTATGAGATTAAATGCCATTCCTTACGTACAATTGCAATGGTCTGTATTGCAAATGTAAATATTCGTCAATTTTACTTCCCAAATTTAAATTGGCAGCAGCATTTTAAAGTAAGACGAGCGTTTTGCCTGTTCAAGCGGCTGCTTGTTAGGCGTCGCTCGAAGAATGGTGTCGCTCAATGACCAATATAAATTCCTGGGTATTTAGGAACCGGATATGCTCCGTTCCTCTGATTTCGCGTAAACATGTGTTGATATGTATAACTTGAATAGTAGAAGTAGAATGTGGATTTGCGTGATTTTAAACAGAAATCGTGACGTCATTTATGGACGGCCCCGTTTGATCCCTAGTGACGCTTTAAAAATGCAAAGATTACAAAGAACCCATTTAGGCCCATGTCTAATACCGCTGTTATTAATAAGAACAGATGTTACCGAAGGAATCTACAAAATTGCCGTTTATGAGGATCAACAAATTATATAGACCATAATATATAACAGAGGCCTTTCTGTGTTTTTATCATCTTTTATTGAAATTGGCTTGTGTTAGTTGCGTAAAGTTTGTCACAGTCGCATATAATGAAAGTACACAAGGAAATTAAATGATGCAAGGGTATCTCCCAGCCAACCAGACGATGAGCTTCAATTTGATCTGCAAAAATGCTAATGAATATTCATGTTTTCTTATACTCTCGCTAGACGTGATACATCGCCTTCTCATAATATATAACGTGATACATGTAAGTTTGCCGGTATCGGTTCTAGAACGATTGTCAACCAATATTTTATTCACGCCTGGAGCTCAATTTAGAATAGAATTATTGCAATCAAATCAACAAGTGGTAAAATGAAAAATTTCTATAATGCGGCCAAACCTAAAAGGCATTATAGAAGATTTGCTTTCACTGTTTGATGCGATATAATTTGTATTTCACGGATTACTTGCCATTCAAGATATGAAGACTTGTATGCAAGATCACTTTATAATTACTTTCCGCTTCAGAATAATCGCCAGTGAACTCCATTAGCTTATAAATTATGAGTAATCAACAAGACAGGATTAACGCTAATACCCGTATTAAATATGACCTATACCCACCTAGTGGGTTATATCGCTATTCATGAGACGGTATTAGGCTATTAGCCATCTAGTCGGGGTATAAGTATAATCCACTTAGAGACTTAGAGGTAGGTTTAAGCGCGCGAGTGGCTGTCTACACGGATGGAGCCAAGAACGCAGCAGGTAGGGTGTCGTGCTCATTCTACGTGCCCTCTAGCGGCCACCACGAAAGCTGCCGAATGAGCGACGGCTCATCGGTCCTGGCAGCTGAACTGGAGGCCATAAAGAGGGCTGTGGAATGGGCCGCCAGCGAAGATGCACACCATCTCGTCATCTTCTCCGACTCCCTCGCCGCGATCCAGAGCATTGAGCGACAGCAGTCCGCTGCCAGACCACAGCAGCTCACGGAACTGCTTCACGTGCTGGACGCATACGCTCAACGCACCCAGTCGAGCCCAACCCTGGTCTGGATCCCCGGACACACCGGCATCGAGGGAAACGAGACCGCTGACACCCTCTGCAAGCGAGCGTTAAACAACGACATCATCGCCATCCCGACGACGCTCGAGCTCCAGGAAGCTCGAGCGAAGTACAAAGAACACCTCCTCCGGAAGTGGCAAGCGGAATGGACCACCTCCGACACTGGCTCGCACTACCGAGCCCTGGAGCCAAACGTCAGGATGGCCAAACAGTATAACGATCCCAACCGGAATAAGGAAGTCATCATAACCCCCAGACTCCGGTTGGGCCACTGCCTACTAAACCCACAGATGAAGCTGTGGGGCCGCCACCCGACCGGGAACTGCGACGAGTGCGGTGACGGATAGGAAACCGTGCGCCACTTCCTGCTGGAGTGCCCGGCCCAGCTGGGCCTCCAGGACTAACTCATCCGGATGTGCGCACGGAAAAACTGGCCATACCAACTGAGCACCGCACTCAGTCAAACCAGCTGCTTGGACACCATCTACAAGTGGCTGGCAGTTTCTGATCGGAAGACGTATGACTGCTGACCTGTAAGTAGACAATGCACAAACTTAGTGTGAACATTACTGCACAATATTATATTACAAACCATTGCCTAAAAAAACATTAAACTAGAACAGAGACACTTAAGACATTTATCATAAACGTAAATATGTACCTTGTATACTTGTACTTGTTTGACGCATATCATCGTTGTTATGGATGCGTCGTTAAATAAACTTATATCAACAATCTCTCACTCTGTATATATATATATATATATATATGTATATATAATCACATATATTCTATATATATGTATATGTGTTTATATATATTTACGGCGTTTGAGAGAATTCATCTAGTATTCTTTTCAGTCTATTTATGACTTACACGCATATCTGTCGTTATTACGTAACTTTTGAATTAGCCTGAAGTCGAAGCCTTGTGAATCCTATGTGCCGATGAAAAGAACACTGAACGAATCTTATAAACGTACGGAGAAGCTAAGGTTTTGGTCATGTCATGGCTAGGTCGAGGACATGAGAATTAGCAGTGCAGGTGTCGGTGAATGAAGAATTAAGGTCTAGGTAAAACGAAGGATATGGACTTTTCTCGAGTTGTTCCCATACAGCTATAGGCTAAGGTATAGTTAGGCTACTAAGTACTTAGTCCTTTCTGTGCGGGTCTACACATCTCCTCAATTCGACTCTAACCAAGCCCACATCTAGGCCTCATTCCATGACACCTGTGCTGCCGCTGTGCGCGTGTGTTTATTCCTACAGGATAGATATATGTAGAGACAGACAGACAAACAGACAGGCAGACAGACAATGCCAGCCCCATTCCAAGACGTGCAGGCATTTCAACTGAAAGGAATTGATCGGCGGTGGACTTGAATATGTCACTTATTGACTGTAGCCCCACTCAATGAGTTCAGGTTTGATTGACCAGACAGTGGTAGCTCACTATTCAGTTTATCGGAAAACTGACCGCCTACAAAACTTCACCTTTAAGCAGAAAATATTAAAAATGTCATGTTTGCCGCGAGAATGGGCACTTTTTAAAGTCATCATCATTAAAAGTTCTGCATAAATACTAAGTCAGCAATTACCTGCTTGCTAATAAATAATGCCTGTGAAGTTAGTTGGAATTCAAATTCATTTTCATCCCTGAAGCATCACTGACGAATGCACTCTAGATTTCCCATTCATTTGCAATAATTATATCCTGACATCTCCAGCAAAACGAACACTCTCGTAGGTCTTTGAGACCTTTGAGACCACTACTAATACGAATGAATGTCAGTGATACACATATGTCACCGGCCATACCAATGCTTTCATTAGTCTCACGTTGGTGGTTAACTTTATACTGCGACTCCTCCATATTTTCTTCATCCCTATATGAACACTCTGTCCTCTTGTCATCCTTCATCTTATCTCTCTGCTACACTCTGCATCTTCCGTTATCAATGATCTCAAGTATTGAAACGTATCCACCTGCTCCAGTCTGCTCTCTTTCAAAATGATGTTGCATGTTTTACCATTTAATGCCATGGTCTTGATTATAGTTTAACACAAATTACTAATTATTCAGACTGTCAAAGTTCAATTGTAAAGCTTTTTAACGAAAGAAATACTAAGAGCAAATTATTAAGAAAACAATAACATTTCATCCTGTTTCAGCTATCAGTTTTGCGTCTGTAGGTGAAGAACTATTTTATGCAGCAGCTGGGAGCAGGAGGAGACTTGTGCTCAGAACTGAGGCAGACATTGAGCGCATACTGTCACGACAATTCTTCACAACAAGGAATTAATCGAACGACTAACAAGATCTGCCTGGGCTAGTATTGACCAACAATGACTGCAAATATTAAAGACTGGGTCAGTTTTTGTTCAACAATCATCCATTTCAGTTACAGAGAACCTTGTACAAGAAAACAGTTGGCCCTGAGTTTATTAATTAGAACTGAAAATTGCAAAACTGGTAAATCGTTTCACCATTCAGCTGTGAAATTTTCTATGCAGCATTAGCATGTGAAATGGAATAAATTCACTGCAAAGATGAGTGGCATTAACCTCCCTATCCTTGCACTGCCACTGCAGAGAATAAGGCTTTCTCAATATTGGGTCCTAGTGTTGTTAATAGCCTGCCACAGACCTGCGTTATCTCCCTTGGGACACCTTCGTTATCTCCCTTGGGACCTGTCTATAGCCTTTTTTGGGTCGGGAGCACCTCTGACCAGTTATCCTAAAGAGGCGCTATGTAAAGTACTTAGACAGGTTTGTGCAAAATATACATGTGTTGACATTGTAATCATTGTTACCTTTGTTTTCTCGAATGCCTACAGCAATTTCATTTTTTGACAGATAAAATGTCCATGTCAATTGGCACTCGAACCACAAAAACTGCAGCCCATTGAGACGACAGAAAAATGAGAGGCACTTGGCAAGGATTTGGTGTCTTTACCTCAGACTCCTTCAGAGAACAAATTTATGTTCACTGCCACTGACCTCCTCACGGAATTCATCTTCTTACGGGCGAAGTCAGCTACTTCTGTATAAAAAGCAATACTGGAACTGCTTCATACATATGGACCTCCACGTCGCATAATTACGGATCAAGGCAGAGAATTTGTGAATGCAGTAAGCACTTCATTCGTTGACACTTTTAATGGCTTCATTATGTGAACAGACCATACAACAAACTACAGTTGATTGCGAGTTGCGTATATGATTCTTATACTTACAAATGCTTTTGTCATGGAAGCCATATGGTTGCTTTTGTGTCACTCTGGCCTGTTCATTTCACATTATTTATTTCACGTAGTTCTAAACAGTAAGCAGTCACAGAAGCAGTAGCATGAACAAATAGCAAAGTATGATGTTTTTGTTCACAGTATGGCTAAGCATTTGAAGAAGTGTTTGCTATGTACTCACTTACTAACGGCCTGTTTTAAGAATGAGAAAGTATTTACAAGACCGCCTCAAACAATTGCACAAATATTTTCTATTCCGAATTATAATGCCTTTTTAATAAGTCCGAATGATTTAAACTTGTTTTTTATGCCAATATTATATTTTGAAATAGGTCAATTTGGAGTTGCTCCAATCTTTTTGAGTGCGACATTCCGTCTGCTTACCATTCACGATGTAACGGACAAGCCGAACGCACAAACCGAACCTATACCTGGCCTGGGGTCCCATTTGCAAAATGGCGTTGGGGGAGTTTCTGGTGTTGGGGGAGTTGGGGGAACAGAAAAGTTAAATTTTCTGTTCCTTACTGCATTTACATATGTAATACATCTAATGTTGCTAATTTCGGTATGTAGATTTAATTTCTGATGACTATTTGGTCATTGGGGGTCATCTTCGGTTTCAAAGTGCATGGTCAAGGACATTTTGTTGAACTAACCATATCGATAGATAACTTGCCCATATTGAAAAATCCAACTTTCTGTTTCTTACAGCATATGCACATGTAATACCTCTAATGGTACTGATTATGGTTATAGAATTCATTTCTGATATCGGTTTGGTCCTTTACGGCTCATCATCAGCTTGTGAGGGCAATGATCAAGGACGTGTTATTAAAACAACCATGTCGATTGTTACTCGGCCGAATCTTGCAGCAAAAACAGATGTAATATCTATCAGTCAACCAACTAAGGAAAATAATTATTACATGCTTTATTTTACAATGAAGTCAATACACAATTTAGGATTCTTTTCAAAGACGTTTCTTAAGATTGCTTCGGATGTGTGTACGCACGCTTGCCTTGTTTTCTATTGCATGAAGAGTTTTATATTTTCCAATGACAAAATATATCGTAAAAATGGCAACAGAACGACCCGGAAGTGTTTAATTTGGAGAGTGTATTTGATCTGCCACACTAGCAGACTGATACAGACGCGATCTTTAAAGAAACCGCAGCAGCCGCAGACCAAATTGCACTGTCTAAGCCGTCCTAGTTCATGCCAAATGTAGCATGAACTAGGACTAGCTCTGAAGTACAAGAGCATGCTCATGAAGCAGATCGAATCGAAGGTACACAGTGTGCCCGTAGCATCTCGTGCCATGTAGCGCGACAATATTTCGGCACCGAGGGCAACGACCTTCTTGTGGCGACTTAGCGTTAAGTCGGACGCAGAAAAACCTCGTTGGATGCTTGTTGCCATTCAGACTGGAAAGTCCACGAATCATAATCAGAATCCGGCTCTGTTCGATGATGTGCGGGGCCGCCATGCTTAACAGTGATCGCTATTCCATCGTTGACTTGAGTCTCGACTTCCCCGCCATGAGAACATATCGTGCTTACAAGGCTTGCGATACTTTAAGGAAGAGTTTTGCGGAATCGATGCTCGTGAATCCTCGTGTCAAGTCAAACCACTCGATTTTGTAGACTCATTTCCGATTATTTTCTTGGATGTTCGCAGACAATCGGAGAGATTGAAAACCACTGTACAAGACATACAGATCAAGGTGGACTTTGACGCTGCAGCGCCACTCAACACTACGGCATACGCATTGCTACTGAGACTAGAATAGGATAGCAGTAAATTCATCGTCGTCTACTAAGATTCGCAGTCAGTTAGAAATAAAATAATAACTGTAGCAAGATATACATGCCAACATGAAGTCGGAGTACATCGAATTTGGTCTATCGTTGACTGCGGGTAATATACAAACGCTGGGTGAGGCTGCACACAGTGGTACAGATGGAAAGTCTGTACAATCCGACATGCTCGTGAACAGCTTCACAGGGAAGATAAGCTCAAGTCGACCGCATAGCGAAGATTATGAATAAAGGACGCGGAACTGAGTTGAGGTTCAGCAAAAAGCAAATTAAAAAGATGTCGAAAATTGGTAAATTTCTTTCGCTGTTATTCGGTGGGCTTTCCGCGGCTGGAGACTTAGCTAGTGTGGGTGCCGGGGTGGAAAAGGCGGTGCAGACCAAACAGGCCAATGACACGGCTCTGGCCGAGGCGCAGCGTCACAATCGTGAAGTTGAGGATGATATTCGACGGGCTGGTAAGGGATTATTTCTAGGTCGTCAGCGTATCACAAAAAAAGTTGCTCAGAGGTTTCAATTTTTTCCCGAGGAATAGACCTGATTTCTAGCAGATTGGACAACAAACCCCGGTGACCACTACCAGGAGTGTGTAGTCGCCAATGTGGACCTTAGGCGTTGGTGATGGCACTCAACTGGGATGGCACTCACTGGGTTGCTTACTGGTTTGATGGGCACAAAATCAAAAAACGTCAAAAAATAGCCCATGCATGAAAATTACACAAATTGGGCAGTAACTCTGTGTAAGGTTGGCATATTTACACGATCTTGGTGTCTATTTCCGCAATTATTGGGTCAGGCAATCGAATGGTAATGGAATAAAAGTGCTAGACCCTGTGCCTTACGAGATCGACATGGTATGAACATAAAAATGTCGAAAATGTGTCAATGGATATGGGCCAAAGCAGTAGTTAGTGCATTTTTACATGTTCATTATACCAAAACAAGGCCCTTTTATGTCTATTAGTCTGGTAAGAAACTGCAGTAAGACATACTACATCCTGTATTGTGCACAATGCAAGCAAATAGTAAATTATTCCAAAAAGCCCAAAATTAGCCCACATGTCAATGACACATATAAGGCTGTAATTCTTAAAAATTGGCACATTTACATGATTCTGGTGTCCATTTCCATAATTATGGGGGCAGACAATGGAATGAAAGTGATGGACCTTGTGCCTTATGAGATTGACATTATATGAACATAAGAAAATTGGTAGGTAAGTAAATAAGTATGCACTTTATTGAACCGGTTGCAAGCGCACTGCAGGATCGTCATAAATGAACAATGAAACAATGTTCAATTACAAAATAATCAGATGAAGCAACTACACCACAGACATCCTTGGAGTTGTGAGAGTAAAGAGATAGCAAGCAATAGGAATAATAACTATAGGAATAGATTCATTTGTATAGCATTCGATTCATTTGTACATCATGCGGGATCTCGCGATATGTGCAATCGAGGATGTAGTGAGGTTAGTTCACAGGATGCAAAAGACAATCTAGGACATGATTGTGGTTGTGTTACAGGAGGAGTTCATTCCATTACCAATTTGATTTCTGGACCTCATAATCATAGAAATAGACTGCAAGTGATAATCATGCTCTGATTCAATGTCGTATAAATATATGCATATATATACGTATATATATATATATACGACATTGATGCCCTAAAGCAGTTGTATGATGATGTTATGGAAGGGACATGCAACCTGCAGGAACTGGACCCACCGCCACAGTGTTTGAGACAGTTATAAACATGCATCACAGGTTTGGTATAGTATTGAGTTTGGAAATTGGAACCTAACGAAAGCACCATAGTTGGATTTGTCCAAACTAACTTCAATGGATTTGTCATATGGTGGAACTAAATCACACTGCTGTCACGTATACTGGTGTTCAGCGGGCAACTTTCATGAAAAAACTGTGCATCACATGATTGTATGGTAGGCAACCTTGCAATAGTTTTGCTGCGTCTTCAATTATCCACTCACCCTCACTCATTGTCTGCATCCCTCACTAACACTTGGCACTGATGATATGTGATGATATACTTCTGAGGCACATCACAATCCTTGGGACCCAAAAACCTTAGCAAACCATTATGCATCTGTAACATTTTTTTCAAATGCTTCACAGAATATACGTCACATGGTCTCTCTGTAAAGTTTCTCATCTCTTCCTAAACCTCAACAACTGTGTATCATTCACCAAAGTTTTCCTCGATAGTGTATCAGTTAAGTTGCAAATACTTCAGCTGTCTTAAGTATTTGCAACTTGTCTGTATTTGGTCGCCAACCACGATCTGCCTGTTTTGCATCATCCTGCTCAACTGAAGACATTACTGAAATATGTGTGCCATTTTGTGTGATATCGCGCTTCTGCAGCACGGCATCAACAGAAGTTTTTAAGCGTCCAAGCACCCTAAAATTCCACTCATCCTTGTGCCTCTCACAGACGCTCTGAATTGTCGCAAACAGAGCTTTAGGTTCTGCCATACACATTTTTTCATACTTCTGCATAAGGTGCCTAGTATCAATCAGCATGCTTGGTGCAATAAAAGCAGTCTCGTTTCCAATCAAATAGTTCGCTCGCTGGCTAACCTGACTTCCTGACTGATCAGCATCAGCGCTACCTGACTTAAGCCTGTGCAATTCGCCTTATCGATCACTATTATAAATTATGCTGCATGATTCATGCACCCTAACTACACATATGTGATGCGACATATGAAAAGGGACCACAACGCGGGATTTAGTTACCGAGATACAGGCGTTTGAACATGGTCACCCATCAAACTTCTCGAGGTATTTATATGGCAATAAAATATTTTTAAAGCTGGTTTTATTTGACTCAAGTGCTGGACTCCGTTATGAAGTATATGCTACACTGAGCTGAAATAAATGCTCAGCTGTATAACTTCCAAGAAATGGATATGCTGTGAGCATTCTTAACTTTAAATGAGTTTTACCGAAAATCGCATATTTCGGGTAATTCACGTTCTAAAATCTACAGATCAATCAATTTGACTCCCAGCATGTAACATTATAATATAATTATTTTCAGAATTTTTTGCTGAATATGGTGGTATGAATAAGTCCAATACCGGCTAAGTGGTCCATTTTCATATGTCGCATCACATATGTCTGGATTGCAACCCATGTATCGGATAACATCGCAATCGCCACGCCAAATACCACCATCTAAGACGGATTTTCTTCCTCTCGCTTGTCTTACGACAGTCGACTTCTGCACTAAGCATTGAACTGGGTGCTTCGATTTGTCGATATGCGGACTAGTAAGACAGTGCCTTGTTAGGTCGTACACAGACCAAAAAGACAGCCGCTGCAAGGCAGTATTACAGGCCTCCCCAAAGCTGCACCAACATCTGAAAGCGATGCCGCCAGTATCGCGCAAGTGACAAAGGTGGTTGAAGATACCATGATAAACTTTGATAAAACGCCCACTGACCAGTTACGCGTAACCAACAAACGATATTTTGATGCTGAGAATGCTATAACAAGGCAGTATGCAGTCGAGTAAAACAATCAGAAAGATCAGAAGGATACGGCCTTAGACACGGCTGTCATGTACTGATCATAAGTTTTCCGCTGCCAGGACATACGCTGAGCAAAAACAAACTCCGCAAACCAGTATGCCAATGCACATGTCATCGCTCTTATAACTGAAACAAACTCACAGGATGCATCGGAATTTGATGAGTGATGACTTGCTCAAAGTGACCCCCCCCATAATCAAATCACAATGACTGGTGATTTGATCATGGGAGTAAATGAGTGACAGATACACCAGCATCGGAAAGTGATGCTGCCACTATCCGCACAGGTAACAAAAGTGGTCGGCAACATCATGACGAACATCACGAAACATTATGAACATCATGAAATAGCAACGACAGTCTCAATTAGAATATGTCAGATATTCACCTATTTTAAATGATAGTAATAGAACGAAATATGATTATATGTTTTGAGGTTATCTCCGACAAAACGGGAAAACAAATATGCATAAATATGACCTCGATGACTTGGTTGGACTGACCAGCTGGGGTATGATATCCCACAACCCATCGCAGTAGAACTGAAACAAGCTCACAGGATGCAGTTCCTCGGGAGCATGGCAAGTTTCTGTCAAAAAACACAAACTTGATATGCTAACTTGATTTATGTGACATCTATACACCCCAGCGGTTTACTGACACGAATATGTGGCAGCATGTTTAACTAACAGCAACTAGATATCCCGGTATAACCTTACAGAACGCCTGGATATGATATCTATAGATTGTGGATTCTGGAAGTTGACACTAGTCGGCGCGAGTTCGGGTGAAGCATTGATTCGTATCATTGATTGGATAGTTGACGTTTCTAGCTCGCAATTTGATGCAACACCGGGAATATTTATAACAAGCCAGGCAGATTTTCGTATTAAGGTTAAGAAAAGAGGAGCTGTAAGCACTCCTGATGTTTCTAGGAGCTATAAAAGTCTAAGATGAAGTGTCACCGCCAAAGGAGCCCTCCACTGAGAAAACGCCGAAAGCTTTTAGATTGCAGAAAATCGGTGAGTTGGAGACGTTACTCAGATCAGAAGGTTGATGCTAGCAATCGTTTACAGGAAAGCATACAAAAGAGCTGTTAATTTCGTCAATGGGGTGTCCGCCACTTTTGTGCTTCTTGGCATTGGAACATGTGCTGTGGGGTATTGCGTTATTGGTGACAGGAATCGGAATAGCGCCACTGATAGCCCTCAAGGTATTTACTGGGATTGTGAGTCTGCTCGATCTTGCGTGTGTTGCCATCAGTCGAAGTTGCTCGGCTAAGGCTGCAAAACATGAATCTATACCCGTTCTAGGCAGCTGTAAATTGAACACTATCCAGAGTCACGCGTTGAAAGCGTTACAGATTAATATGATCCGGGAGGTCGATTTAAACTAATTTTAGAGGATGTAGGAAATTATCGTGGATATGAAAGACCAGATTCGATTCAAATCTGTAGGCGGGTATAAAAACGGGATTTGTGCAAACAAGGTCCCGTTGCAGCCAGAGAAGAATTTTTAAAGCAAATGTTAATGTCAGTTTGTATGAAACTGTAAATGCTGGCTGGCTTCACAGCAAGGACAATCTATTAGAGGATAGGTTACTCGCCCTTAAAACCGTGTGTTATTCCCGACAGTGGGTGAGCGTTTGCGGGCGCACAGGATCGTGGCTTTGGATGTAAACAGACAGACGTGACATTCTCAGCAATTAAATGCGCAAATTCGAGGTAAAAAAATCAAGATTACTTTTCTTTCAGTTTCAAAGCAATAAGAAACGGTAACTGATGATAAATGTGATGATTTTTAATGACTTAAAATTAGATAATCTAAAATGCGGAGATATACAGTGTTCATTGTAACACATTTTCATGCTGCTAAAATGCGTGTACGAAGTTGCTCTAAACTCATGCTTAATTTAAAAAATCGTAAATCCGAGTTATATTTCTTTAACTTGTCCAATAGGAAGATAGAGTAATGGTAAGTAATTTATGGAAACAGTTTCAATGGATTTCACCCAGCGTAAGCCTTCATAATTATATTATGCACATTGTTTCTTGTAAACAATAGTGGATCTGAATTCTCTAACCACTGCTAGCCTATATTCTTAAGTAAACTAAAGTTTTTCTGGTAAACGTATGGATGTATTAACAAACCCTTGTGAAAAATTGTTATTTGACTCTTTGTGTGCAAGATATCGATAATATAATAGTTTCGTTCAATTTGACAACTGACAAACCGCAGAATGGTTACAAGAACAGTATGAGCGAATTTTTATTATAGGAGTCGAATTTAACCGTCGGTAGCCACGCAGGGCGCCCATTACGCTATACATCTGAATTGGATGTGACTCTAGTTGGCCTCGTAATTACAGGAATAAGCTGGTGTGACATCATGCAATTATAAAAAGTGTCAGTTCATTAACTTTCAAAAGGTCAATATTAAAATCTCCAGAAGGAAGACTGAGAACGGATCTAATCCCATCATATGCTTTGGCCGATTTGCTTCTGAGAAATAGACACCATCGCACACTCAACGCGCCCCTGAAAACCATATGAAATAAATACACCGGGCGAAAAGACGCTTACGATAATGACCCTGAACACCATGCACACCACAGATTGAATGCTAAGATAAACTGTGCGATAGAAATTCACATTGCCACATACATGCACCCATGGCTTGAAATTAACATACAACACAACTGAATCTGAATTCTGGGATTAATTTATTCAGTAATTTTAATAAAAGCAATGTTAGTGTTTTTACAAGAAAATATTAAGTCATGCAAACTTAGTTAGTTCAGTGAGAGGCACAAATAGTGTAACGGTTAAACGGAGAACAAGTCCCTCCAGTTAGAAGGAATTCCCCCAGAAGAAGCTTCTGAATCGAGCCATTGCAGAGCGCATGCGGGGACCTACCAGCAGTCCGCGGGCAGAGTAAGGAAGGTGAGCCGGTGCATAATAGAGAATGTACTAGTGCAGAGAGCCAGAAAGTAGGGGGGGGCAGACCCAAGGAAACAGTTATACATCAAAGAAACGGTCTTGAAATGAATGCGTTGATGTGCAGGGAACCAATGAAGGGATTCGTGAAAAACCAGACAAAATTTGACAGAGGCTTTGTGTCTCATCTTGTTCTGATGTTTATCACACTAAATACAATTACTAATTCTAGTGATCTGCTATCAATATACGTTGACCTTATTAGTTAGCACAAAACAATAAAGACGAGAAAAGTGAAGTTTCATATTTCCTCATAACTTCTATATTACACAATGTATATATCTGTTTTTTGTAATCACAACAACAGTATCCCTTATCAAATCAAAACATAACAAAATACATTGCTTCGGAAATTTTATCTCTGACTTTAATCACCAGTAAAAGTTTAACAGATTCTGAAGTCAAATTCAGTGCAAGTTAAAATGTCAGAGTCATCTGTCCTGCTGCTCAATTATGAGACTAATATCATATCCAAGTCATTATGATCAATGTGCAAGCAATTATTGCTTAAACAACTTTAAAAGTTCTATTTGTTTGATGCATTTGATGCACTGTTTCACTGTCTTACCAATGCATCAACTTTGTCAACAGTGTTACTCATGTATCATCTTTGTCTTTAATGCTGGCTATGTAAAGGGAATCCAAATCAACAAATTATACCGTCGATTCAAAACTTCTCTCTGGTATTGTTGATTTAAACTTCTTGCCCAGAAAGTTACGACTTTCATAATGTATCTTAACAACAATCAATGTAATATCTGTAAAATCAGCACCCAACAGTGAAACAGCTTGTACTCCAATTGCATGAACTCTGATGAGACATTCTAGAATGATATTTGCCTCTTCTTTTGCATCAAGTCCGTATAGTAGGCCACTGTCCAATATCCATTAACGGCAACTAAAATCAAGACAACACAAGAGACACAAGAGAAGAACAGTTTGTGGCGAACCGTGGAAACGACTACGTCTTTGGTTGTCATAATAAACCAGTTCACCCTTAATATTGCGCATGCGCAGCCATGCAATGTACTGTTTGTACTTTGCTTCCAGGTCACTGTTCCTAAACAAAGTGGATGCTACTATGATCTAGTCATTGTAACGTGTAGAATATTAGCAAATTCTTGACTGATAATCATATAACAACTTAACCGGGGATGCAGTAAAATGCACTTTTGTGCCGCTGTTCATTGCGGAAACGGAGACTATATCAGCTCTTCCCCTTGCGATAGATATTTTGTAAACTTTACAACAAGGATGTCGCTCAATGTTCATGTCCAGCAACGTTTGAGCCGTTTACATTCCCTAAAGAAAGGTCTTCGCCGAACGGATGGGAAAGAAAATTGGTGAGATATTAATAATGCTTTCTTGATATTCAACAGCACGAATTCCTATTGCATAGCTGTTCCTTATATCGACAGAATGGTTGTGGTGACAGCGATGGTGAAATGCGTCTCTGTCCAGCTTCAATGACTGCGGGCAAAAAGCGTCATAAACTGCTTTAGAAGGATTTCTATTAATCTTATCTTAGTAGATTCTAGCTTTTAAATATTCCCACTATGTCGTAAGTCTTGGTGCTTCACTACTTTTACCTATAGGCTTACAGTTGAATCCCAAAATCGCACAGACCTTCCTTTCACAACCAAGATAAACACTTGTTTGTTTTGAGTATATTTCTCTTGATTGTAAAGTCCATATTTATATGGATCTGTGTTGACCAAAAGGCTTTAAGTAGAGTATTGAAATGCACAGCCAGGGTCCACAACAACAACATGAAAATGTAAACATTATTACCACTTATGCACCTATTTCAGGTGATTAGGAAAGCTGAAAGAGCAATGATTCAGAAATAAATTCATCTTCACAATAATTGTGCATGTTGAATTATTGTTTGTTACTCGTTGCTTATAACTTGTTTGCGGGGAATGTGGATGGTCATAGTGCTCTAGGCTATCCTAGTCCGCGAGTGCCGTAAAGTTAGCTTGAGATATCAACACTTTTACTCTGCAATATAGTCAAAGAATATACCGTGGCTCTATCAGGTGATAGAGACGCAAATGACATGATTACCAAGTATCACGCTAGTTATCTGCCACAGTTTCACAACGGCAGACGTTATAAGCATTTACTGTCCTTGCCCTTCCTGTACTGTTGATGAATAGAAATACATGGGTGTGGTCTTGGTTCAAATTATAGCTTACATAATGATCAATCTGTATATTATTCAACTCCCAGATTAAAAGGTTGTTGATCTGAAAAGTGTATTTTGACATGTTTGTTCACGTTGGACAGATTGCCCATACTCTATACCTAAAACCTTTTGATCAGTATCTGTCATCTGAACCAGGGTGTAAAAACATTGGTCCGAAAATAAGCAATCTACGTTTTGTCACTTGTTGATAAATTTGATTTTTTCTATTGTTTGCGAGGTTTTGGTCAGTCTCGAGCCTCTGCTCACTGACTGACTGCGATAGCATTTGTCGACCATTACAAAAATTCCAGAACTTGGAAAATATCGTCAAGTTACAAAGTCTTCGACAAGTTCAATCAATTGCCTCATATCATTTTTATACATGCTGAACTATAATGGAATGCTTTTACCATTCGTTATCTGAACTCTGTTTAGAGAAAACTACGTGCTTATCAAAATTGAACCACTATTAACATTCCGGACAGGTCATGAATAACTGGAAACTCTTCACAGAAAATAAAACATTATCACAGACATTAAATTAATGCGTAGTAGGTATAAATACCAGTTATACCACATGGAAATCAAACACTACGTTAAAAATTGCAGTATTAGCATGCAATTTTTAACCATGTACAAATTGACAAAAGTTCCAAATGTAAAAGATGATTTTAAACTGGATGTATGTAATAAAAGGCATCACAGAAGCAAAATGATGTTGTCATCATATGAAAACGTATACATGTCGTTTGTAATGAACGTGCATAGTATTTCTATGCTAGCTATCCCAAATTAGTACATGACTATGTACTGCAATTAGAAATCAACATACTTCAAGGAAATGCCATTGGTTACAATACTTGACAAAAGCATCGGAGTATTCACTGAAAAGCCTAAGAAACCCTTTGGGACTTTACATGTAGTGGCAGTCATTCAGTGTTTGCTCGAATATCAGTATTCATAATCTCCTTTAGAGCCATTCAGAAGCCAAAGTCAAATGCACGGCACCAGCTTGTTTATGAGCAGTGTATCAAATCCAGAGGTTGTCCTAAGGGTAGTCCACTGGAGGACAAGGTCCATTTTACTGAGAAGCAGAGTAGCTGAAAGGGCAGGTGATGGTTAGGGCAATAGTTGAGAGAAATGTCATACAAACAGACTGTGGTACCAACTAGCAAACTGACTAGGGAATTTCTTAATCGCCTTTGGATGTTCTCCTCGATTTAACACTACATGACACCCAGAAGTCAGTGGCCTAGTTGAACGTTGCAGTGAAAGCCTCAATACAATAATATATAAACTAGCACAATCTGATCCACGTGGAGGGCACCATCTCTTGCCATTTGTCTTATGGAGTCTGCGCGAAAGGTCTTCGGCAACGACTCGCCTGTTAGTTTATGGTCCCAGAGGAACCTTGAGTGTGCTCTAAGAGTCATGGGCAGAGAAGCATGAGGTACCCTTCTGGGGACGAAAAACGCTAACTCTTCGAGAGCCTGACCCAGTCACGATTGCTGGCATTGGGGAGATCGCTACTCCCATCTGTAAGAAAGACATTCGTCGTCTGATAGGGTTTGTCAGCTATTTCAGGAATTCAATCCGTTCTTTGGCCGAAACGGCACGTGTCTAATTTAACACAACAGAATGTACCCAGTAAGATACCATGGAAGCCTGGGCATCAACAGGCGCTAGATAGGCTGAAGGCTGACCCGTGCAATGCCGTGCGCTTGCATACAGTAGACTTTGGACTATCGGTAGATGCATGCGGAACTGCGGTTGACTGTTGTTTATTTCAGTGGGCAGAGAACGGAACGGAAGTTCTAGTTTCGTTTTGTAAGCCCACGAGGAGCATGTTTCATCGTTAGATTTCTTCATGTCTAAGAATTTAACTCTCATTGGACTTGACTGAGTAGAAATTCACGTAGAATGCATTCTTTTAAACGTGTATAATCAGAGAGGTCTTCTTCAGAGAGACGCGAGACCAAGGCCTTCGCCTTATCGCTTAGATTAGCCAGTAAGATAGGTCGTAGATCTGTTTCAATAGCACAAGAGTTGAATAGGCGTTCAGTAGTATCAAAGTAACAGGGCAGATCAGCTGATTCTGTAGCGGACCTGGATAGCATTCCTTTTAGAGAGTCGTTGCAAGTTTTTACTCGCGTCATGAATGACTTCTGCGAGGCTCCTGTTTCCCTATCCTCTAACTGTCCTTCTCCTTCCCTTCTCCACTGCATACCCTCCTCCTGCAACCTCCTCCTCTCTCTTCTCTTCGATGTCAATAGGCACTGATCAAATAAATTTTTCCTGTTAACTAGAAAATTCTAGAAAATCACGTTCCTCTTCATAGTCTCTGTCCTCTCTTTGCTGTCTTCTGATCCTCTCTTCCTCCTCTCTTTGTTGTCTTCTGATCCTCTCTGCTCTCAATTCTTCTCTTTTCTCATCCTCTGTCTTCTCCATTCGTTTCTTATCTTCTTCCTCCTTCTCCTCCTTTCGCTTCTTCTCTCTCCTCAGTCCTTCTCTTTCCTCCTCCTCTTTCTTCTCCCTTCTCCTCTTATCTTCTCTCAATTCCTCGTACTCTATTTTCTATCGCTTCCTCCTTTCTCCTTTCCTCATACTCTCTTTTCGCTCCAGTATCCGTCTCTCCAGTGCACGTATTGCTATTACGTCGCTCAGCTCCACTTCTGAGCCGTGGCTGAGAGAACCTTCACTCTCGCCAGTCTCTTCGATCGTTTCCGGGCCCTCAGACCATGCTCGAATAAGCTGGTCCCGGTCCATCGATGCGATCACAGCTGCCTCGTGACCTGCCTTGGTCAAGCAGGTCACCAGTTGCTCGCTTGTCATTTTCGGGTGTGCTCGCCTCGAGAACTCGCTATTCCGAGCCGGTGTCGGACGTGTTCCACTCGGATTACCATTTGCGAATGGAGTGAACCCTGTAGGTGTTCCGAGCAACTCGATACTCCAGTATCGACGGATGGTCCACCGAGCCATGATGTAGAGCCTATTTCCCTCGATGCCAAGATGATCAAGAATCTCGACGATTGTCACTGAACCCGAACCGCCGGTTTCGTGGTCATCATAAGGTCTGCGAGCTGCCGTGGACGAGCCCCAGGCTATTGGCGCTCCAGACTCTGCGATTCCAAGGCTATCTAAAAAAAAATAGCCTAATGTAGGCCATAGCCTAATGTAGGCCATAGCCTACATTAGGCTATGGCCTCCATTTCCGCCGACAGGACCGATGCGACATCGCTCAACCGGTAGTTTCCACGGTGACCATAAGGAGGGTACGTAGAACGGACACGACGCTCACCGGCTGGGCTCCTTGATCCATCCGTATAGACAGCCACCTGTCATCCCTAGGTTCGGATGTGATTTTCGACAAGTATTCTCCTTCTGAGCAGGTCGTCCGAGTTTCGGATTTTCTCGATCAGAGAGGTGTCTATAACGGACGGATTTAGTTTACACGGCGGCTATAGGTGGAGCGTAAAGATTCTTGACGCGGCGATCTTGTTAACGACCTGTTCCGTTTCAATTAAATTCAACGGCGACGGTCTTTGTTGTCGACACTTTAAGACACATTGGTCGAAGAAACTCCTTAGTCGGTCAAAATATGTCTGTAGATGTCAACGGTTCACGTCATGTCATGTCACATCGTCATCGTCGCTTCGCGACGGTTGACTACACGAATGGGATAGTGATGTCCAATGAATGGGAAAGTGATGTCCAATGCTTTCTGTCTCTTGCGATGTTCATTCATTCACGCCATGACATTGTCAAACCAGCAGATTCTGGGTCTTCCACGACTTCGGCTTCCTTGATGCTGGGTATAGCACCCAGCATCACTCAGTTCTCAATACTGTCTATAAGGCTGTCTCACGATGTGCACGAAGTACCGCAGTTTTCTGAATTTGATGTGGCCCAACAGTTTGTAGTCAACTTTCGCCATTTGATTACACATGTTCGGTGGTCATCATTGCTGTCCATGGAATTCGGAGCAGTTTTCTCATGCACCTGTTCTCAAATGCTTGCATACGTTTCTCTTCTTCTTTCTTTATTGTCCAAGCTTCACAACCATACGTTGCTTTTGGCCAAGCCAAGGCCTTCATGAGTCGCAGTTTCTATATAGTACTGACTGAGTACTTCCAGAGGCTTACCAACTTAAACATGACTGACATAGCTAATCTTGATTTTACCTCACAGAAAACAGATTTGACCTCGCTGGAAAAAGAGATCGCTAAAGAACAGGCTGGCTTCAGGCCAAGAAGAGGCACGCGATATCAAATTGTGAACTTAAGAATCATCTTCGATAAAGCCAGTCTGTTCTGTAGCGATCTCTGTTTCCAGCTTGGTCTGGATGCGTTCCAGTAACATTCGTAAGAAAATCTTCCTGGCATGTGAGACTAGCACAATTGTTCTGTGATTACCACAGGGAAGTAGATTTCTTTCTTCGGTAGAGGAATAAAAATTGACCATTCTCCCATACGTCCACACATATCTCGTGTAGTTTTGTCAGAGTCATTTCTTCACCAAATCCAAACAGCTCAGTGGCTACGCCATCTTGGCCTGGTGACTTCCGCATAGCTGCTTTCGATATGGCTTGCTTTATATCTTCTTGTATTGGCGGGGGGGGTTCATTTTCTTGTATTTCGATTTTTATGTCTTTTTCCTCTTTTTCATTGCTGTAGAGTCCTTCCCAATATTCTTTCCATTTTCGTTTTCCTTTTTCCGGTTCAACGAGTTTTTTGTTGCTGTTGTCATTAATGACTGTGATTCGAGGCTTGAAAAAGCCAGTGAGCTTCTCCACCATTTGGAATACAGGTCTGGTGTTACCTTTCCTTTCGTTCTCCTCCAGCTCGTTGCATAATGTATCCAATTCCAACTGCTTGTCTCTTCGTAACATCCGTTGTACCTCATTTCGTAGAATTCTTTACTCTTGTGGAGACTTTGTTTTTGCATCTCTTTTCTTTCTTATTAATTCAAAGGTGTCACTGGAGATCCGATTCTTTCTTGTCGTAGTTCTTCAGTAATGTTGTTTTGGCGGGACTCAGAGTGACCTCTTTAAGTTGTTGCTATAGTTCATCTGGTGTGTGTGGTTCGGCGATTCCCTCTAGTGCTTCGAATCTGTTAGTTATTTCAACTTGGTATTACTGTTCTCTCTGATCGTTTCTGAGTTTTTCCAAGTCTAGGAGGAGAGATTTGATGGTTCGTTTCTTTATAAATCTTAAATGCATTGTCAGTATTACTAGATTGTGGTCTGAGTCACAATCTGCACTGAGGGATGTGCGGGCGTTATTGATCGATTGTTTCCAATGTTTATTAATCAGGATGTAGTCTATCTGCGATCTGGTGTTTCTGTCTGGACTTCTCCAAGTATATCTACGTCTATTGTGCAGTCGAGAAAACGTATTGGTGATAACTAACTTGTGTTGTGGGCAGAAATCCACAAAAGCTTGTGCTCTGTTGTTTCTTTTTCCGTGCCCATATTTTCCAATGCACCCTCGCCAACTCTAGCATTGAAATCTCCTGTAATCAATAATATGGTTCGTTTGGGGGTCTCTGCAATGACCTGATTTAACTCTGTGTAGAATTGATTGATTTCTTCATCTGGCTTGTCTGCTGCTGGTGCATAGCATTGTCACGTTTCTTGGTCTAGATGAAACTGTGGCTGTTGCTCACTGGGTTAGACTAGAGGCAACATTCTTGTTCATCCAGATGGCTACTTGGTGGTGTTCTCTGTTTGTCATACCTGAGAAGAGTACTGTATGTCCATCTAGCGTCTTGAAGTGGCCATTGTCTGACCATTTGGTTTCTGATAACCCGCATATGGAGATGTTTAATCTTTCGAGTTCACTTCGGTCTCTATTTGATTCTGGTTATTTCCAATGCAGTTCACAGGACAAAAGATAATGAATCTGTTTTACCGGTCCCTCGCATGTAAGACAGTTTCGTATGGAATGTGAAATGTGAATTCAATGGACTCACATCGCCATTGTCTCTTCGACGGTTATTTGCTGTTTATTTTAGTTTAGGGTTACACCTGAAAGCCCATGGCTGCAAATGGACTGACTAGCTTAAAGTCGGTAGAAACTGAGGTAGAGATCAGCACATTCCAATCATCCGCTAACTCTAGCAGCTTATTGGCGCTGTTCAGAAGTTTCATGACAGAAATAGCAACAGCAACAGGTGCCCTGTGTAGTGATATCGACGCCGATTATATTAATAATCAACAATTGTAATAATAATAATAACAATATAACAGTAATAAGAGCATAGAATAATAATAATCAGCAATTGTAATAATAATATTATAGTAATAATAAGATGTGTAGAATAATAATAATACAGAATGAAATAAAACATTAATGACTGCTGCCATTTCAAGTATAACATCGTGATATTATTATTATCATCATTATCATATTATCACAAGCCAAGAACAGTATTGTCAAAAACCTCTTGAATAACAGTGATTGCACCACCATCTCTGTTAGCACTGGTTGTATCAAAGCATAACCCAGCCGGCCATTCTGACAGCTCTCCCACTCTCTTTGAATTTCAGCAACCTTTCCAATGCCATGTGACCAGCATTCACACCCTCACCTATATGACCATCTTAAAATTAACTTGAGTGCATAACATGATTCTGAACATTTGGAATGCATTTGCCAAGACTATAACAAAATTTATTTTACAAATTTCTAATTCTTTACATATACCGACGCAGTCCTATCGACATACCGGTATCATATCTAACGATGAACATTATTTTACTCCACTCCTCAAGTCGACTGTCATGAGTGAAACAATGGAGTGCATTCGACTACCTATAGGCTCCGGAAGCGCTGACCCTGATGGTAATGGCTTATGGAATGGCATGGCTTTTCAAGGAAATGACCTAGAGTGACTTTCTAAAATGCTGTACTTTTAGATGTATTATCATTCTTTGGAAGATTATCTCCTAATCCCTACGCATACGATCCCATGACCGTGTTATATCACAATTCAGTGACAATTCATTTGTTGAAGAGGAGTTGAACTAGGGTTAACTTCAGATCATGGCCTCTGACGAAATTGTTCTCGCTGACAGGTGGTTGTCAATATTACTAATATCAATCACACGATCTACGACTTTCACAAATAACGTTCAGCAGCAAGGAGCTGAGCTTACAAAGTAGAAGATGTCTTAATTGGATAACCGGGCAATTCGTCGCAGTACAATTCGATTAGAGCTGACTACTTCCACCTTGCAGCGACATTGAAAGTGATTAAGAAATTCATAGGCCCTGTTAGAGTGTATATATTTCATTAAAGTAGGACTAAATATTTTGATAAACTTGACAGCCTAGTATTGTGCTTTACATGCATGGTTGCTAAATGAAGCATTTACCATTATTATCATGTTATTATTGAACGCGACGTCACCCTAGAATTGATTTTAAAAAATTCCAAAAATGTCACAGTTGTACATGTAGCGATGTTCCTATTAAAACCCACATTTCTTATGTATTATTAACATTAACATTGCAGTCAATGTTAATTAGTTAAATTAATTCAGAGTTAATTAATGCCAGCCTATAAATATAATGTAAAGGCGCTATAAGATTAAATTAGAGCCCTTAGTAACAGTGTTGCTGGTCGTTTGCAATTTGACATTCAGGAGGCAATGTTAAAAGGTCTGATTTTGGCCATCGGTCGTCTGCTGGGGATTGTACGGCGGAAATGCGTTATCCGGGCTGCGTGAGTTTGCAACAAGATGTTCAGTATTGCTGGTGCTGAGAAAAAGTCAACACGTAATTCTCAAGTTGCGAACTCTCAAAGAAGTTTTAGGAGTTCGGACAGTAATTTGACCCAGGTTCGTCTAGAACTGCTGAGGGGTGCGAATGGTGTAGTGGTGAACAGTACTGTGATCGTCGAGTAATGATGGATGTATTCTCCGTGTGTAATCAGGAGTTATTTCGTCATGAGCGGTGGAATGCAGAAACTCTTTTCACGTTAATATAGATGGACTGAGAGATTAATATCAGCATCTATAGTGTGTCTTTTCTGACATACTTGTCAACGGAATCGAGGCTACGCAAGTATCACACTAAGTCTGATTCATCATTCGGACGCGCTCGTCACGAGTGCGAGTGCGTCCGAACGACATAGACGGCACAGAAGCATTTGAGGTGAAGAGGCTAGAGGCAACAATCATCCGAGAAGAAGCAATCGACAGAATTCATACAAAGAAAGAATCCAAATGAACACTACAGAAATACACTGCAGATCTGCTCCATTCCCGTGGGAGGTAGATATCTGACTTAAGAGGCGCTATTAGCTAATCTAGGCTGGCTTGGTAGTCATAAGTTAGATTAGTTCATAATCAATCTATATCTTAGAATTCTATTTAAATATTTTGCTGATTTTGACTGTTTTTTCAATATAATTGACGATGAAAGTTTGCAGTAGTTATTGATTAATTAATACTCAATTGAACTCATGTATGTGAAGAGGCGTGATGGCCAAACCAAGGCAGTATAAGCTGAACTGTGTATATGCATCGTTACAGTACACACTTGGCTTTTCAAGTCCTCCACGGTTGACATTTTTTAAATTAAACAAAAAATATTGGTGTGTCCCCAACAGAAAAAAATATTGGTCATAATATTTTCAATTACTAACTTTATTATTATAAAATACTTATTGTTGTACAATGTACACAATAAAAGTAAAATTCTGTTATTTTATTTCACATCTTTTCGAATAACATGAATATAGATTAATTACAACTAATCAAGTCAGCATGGAAGTTTCATGATTTTAATGCGACCACGGGCTTGCTTAGATTTGAGCAATTCTGTGATATCAAGCTTTATTACTGTAAATTTTATACGTATAATAAAGTTAAATTTTCGACCTGTGTTTTTTTTGCATAGCAGAGAATCCAGTTTCACCGAGACATGATGTGCTGAAGGGAATCAAAAACTGTAAGAAATTGATCCATATTTTGCTTTTCTTTTAAGCAAAAATTCACTCAGCAAGCCATTGTTGAAGTCACTCCTCTAACGGCAGAATAATGATTGCTTTTCTTTTCTGCAACAGCCGGAGTACCAGAAGGGGTACACGTACCACCAAGTTGGGTACGCTGGTTTTTGACATTTTAAAGCATCCTACTTTTCACGTTTCACTCAATAAAACCATGAGCGAGACACAGGATTCTAATAATGGATAAAATACGTTAGTTTCGTCAGCACAAAATTGAATTTGATCAATTTGTTGATTGATTTATTCGATTTAAAGGTTAGAGTTACAGCATTAAAAGAAATGGAAATATACCAAAGAACTATGATTATGCATTGATCTCTTAACTGGTTTTATGCTCTCTGCCGTAAAACATTAGTAATTAATGCATGTGGTAATTATTACGCTTCTCAATGTCATTGGACAGAAGATTGATTCATCATGAAATGACCAAAGAACTGAGGGTCAACAGCTGACCCATATTGCATTTTAGGCTGCCTAATTTTTTGGGAGGTGGGGTGGGGCTAGGACAAGACCTAGGGGGTTCAACCAACCCCACCCAACCTCCCCGATAAATAAAACACTGCTCATAGTCAATTCACAAATGCTTGATAAGCTTTACATGTCAATGAAATTTATATTTCTCCTACTTCAGAGAAAAAGAAATAACTCATCATGAATCAGATATATCAAACAAATAGTTCAAAAACGTGACTATTTGCAATGTTACAGAATTATAATATAATATATTGTAAATGCATGTACATATAGGCTTGAGCACAATATTGCGGTGCATAATCAAAAGCTTTCCGTGCATGCCAAATTACAGACAAGTATTTTGAGCAGAATGGATCCCACAGTCTGCAAAGCACTGCTGAAAGCGTGCTGTTTCTTCAATTGCAGAATATTATAGAATATTAATGTATAAACATCCCTTTATCGATTTAAAACTGGTTTTTAAATGATTTAGCAATGTTTTAATGATGTTTTAATGCGATTCTGTAATTTAATGCGTATTGATTTAAACGTTTAGATTGAATAATGTCTTAATTCACTAATGTTCTTTCCACTAATGTAATGCTATGTTTTATGAGAAAGCAAATAGAAGACAGCGAGCGCTGTTCGTTCTTGGATTGATCAGTTTTTACCGCATGTAAATATCGATACTTGTCGATGTTTGTGACTATAAATGTAAATCGTACTATGTCATGGTGGCATGGGTATGCTCATTTTATGTAAATGATGAAGAAACTCTCTGCGCAATGAAAGTGGATTGGTTTAGTTTTTAGCAGTTAATGGAGCAATTGTCATGTATTTTATGCTGTATGTTAATAGAGCTAGTCGTGCTCTGTGTGACGCCGGCTCGTGTTGGTGACAGATTAACTACGAGTATATGGAGCAGAATGGATTAAAGATTTGACAGGATCGAAGATTCGACAGCTTCATGAATTTGACAGGATCAATCAAACGAGATAGAGGGTAGGTTCATATATTTGTGACATGCAGATGAAAATGGTGCATTTTGACCGTTTGAGCGAACAGGTGTGTCAAAACTGTTCTGCGGGTGTTTCTTGCCCACCGACGAAACATTCTTGTTCCGAGTAGCCTTGTCTAAAGACAAACATGTATAAACACAATCGAGAGCGAATGGTCTAGTTTTCCAAGGCTTTATGCGTATTCTGTGATGTTTGTAATCGAAAATGTATATAAGAATAACCATGCATACGCACATACATACAATGCATACGTACGTTGGTACATCAGTCTTATGTACGTGCGTGCGTACAATACATGCATATGTATGTATACCAACATGCATAAATGCATACGTGCATGCGCACCAACGTGCATACTTTCACAATTACACACATGCATACTTACACGCATACTCAGATGCGAACGTACGTGCATACTTTCATGCAAACTTACATGTGTATTTGAATATGATTTAATAAAAAAGGTCAAAAACAAGAAGTGATGGGTCTTGATAGTGGCGAAACTGTTGTGTGCGTCGCCTTTCTGTTTCTCGTGGTCCACGAGTTCGCCGTTACATGTGATCTCCATATTCTCATGAACTCTACTTACTCTCATTACCTCATATTCTGGGTGTTTATTTCCAGTCCATATGACTTGGATATCTCGTTTATCCTGTACAGCCTCCGCCGATGTGGCGAAGAGGACTATATCATCTGCGTATCGTATGTTGTTTATTACTCATCCGTTTATTGATATGCCGATCCATTTGATTTCACCTGCAGATTTTCTCATCACCTACTCTGAGTAGCAGTTTAACGACAGTGGCGACACCTAACATCCCTTTCTTACCCCCTTCCATATTCTGAACCATTCTGTTGTTTCTTTTCCTACTTCAACTTTAGCCTGTTTGTTTCTTGTGTAGGCTCTTTAGTACTCTCACCGCCTATTCATCCGTCCCCATTTATTCCATCACTCTCCAGAGCGTCCCGTGTTTGACGGAGTGAAAAGCCTTTTTGTAGTCTATGAACGCTATGTATAGGGGTATTTGAAATCCTGATAATGCGTAGGTTGAATATCTGATCTTTTGTCCCCACTCCTCTTCTGAAACCCATTTGTACATCTACCAACATTATCGTGCCTTTGACTTTTGGTAACGTGACAAAAATCGATCTTTCGTTTCCAATATCTTATTGCATAGCATACAAAAGACTGCTGCAATCGCATGGCTGTCCAATTTCTATAGTTATGCTGGTTCATCATTTCCCGTGGCTTTACCTTTGGGAAGTCTTTTGATTGCATCTCTAACCTTATCTAAAAGTATTGGCGTTGGTATCTGCATCCACTTCTACCTTCATCGTCACTGTTATCTCCGCTATCCTCTACATCCCCCTTTACATCCCCCTCTCCACCTGCGTACATACATTGATATGCCGATCCATTTGTACAGCTCTTCTGTATACCGTTTTCATCTCTCCTTTATGCTTTCCATATCGGACGATAGCCTTCCTTCTTCATCCTCTATGTTCCTCTGATTAGGTATCGTTTTTTGCCGATACTTCTTTATCACATAATAAGCTCATTTTGCCTTCCCTCTTTTCATGCTTTCTTGTTGCCTCAGCCATTCTTTTTTATCGAGTCTTACCTTTCTTTGCACGTTACTTTTGGCATTAAGTGTATGCTTTAGGACCTTCCTTACCTCTATTCTTGTTTGGCTTGATATCCACGGTTTATGCTGGCTTTTTCGTTCTCCCCCAGCCAGATTTGCCTGATTCCTTGGTCTCTCTCTTGATGTCCTCTCACATTTCCTATGGAGTCCTCTCTTCTTCACATGCAAACAACGTCGCAAATCTGTTTTCTACCTCCATTCTGTATTCGTCTTTTATGGCCAAGTCCTGCAGCTTGCTAAAATCGTACACGTCTTTGTTTCTGTTCTCCCGTCTTCTTTGAAACCTCAGTTTTAGGTCTGCACTCACCAAGTTGTGAATAACACCGAAAACCATACTCTGCTTCAAATTTAATTAACCTGCAATTTAAAATTTATCATAAACTTTTGAATACAACGCTTGGAACAGCACCTTTGAGCAATGCATAAATTGAATTAACAGGCAAGTTCAATTCTTACGGGAACTGTTGATCACGATATCTTTAAGATTGATTGAGTAACAATTGATGTAATCGGATCCGCATTGTGGCGGTGATCTGTAGCCATGTCCATTTCTTATTTTGAGAAAAAAATAAGATCATTCTAATCTTATTAAAACATTGTTTGCTTTTTTTTTATCACCGAAATTTGAGACTGCCTATCTTCCAACACGTTTTGCTCAGAACTCGACTGCGCAATTACGAAACCTGACATTATACGTGACAAAGCGATTTTTTGCGCATATTGCGCAGGGTAGGCTTTGGGTTCACTCTCATTAAAACCTGAAGTAAACCTGACAATAACAAATTGGACAATTTGACTGTTAATGTGGTTGATAGTAGGCGAAATAACCCTATTGACCACGCAATCTTCCTCAGAATTGGCCTACATTTTAGCGTATTTGGTTGCATGTTTATGTTAGTAACTTAAGTTCGTGAAATGTGGGAGTTTGAAACAAGTTTTAAGTCAATTATACACTAGATTTCGTGTATCCGCTAGTCTAACCTGATAACGTCAAACAAGAATTTTTTTACAATTACATTGTATTCCGCATTATTATTATTATTATTATTATTATTTATTATTACCGACATTTATTAGAAAGACAATGGAAGAATAATCCAGAAGATTTTAATTTATTCTAGAAATTTGATAACGCCCTTCTTCCAATATCTTTTGCTCAGAAGTGCACACGACTCGACGGCGCAATTGCAGTTGTACTTGCTCAAGGTCCCTACCTTGAGTAAGTATTTCGCGCACCATTGCTCTGACTTTGCACAGTGACCGACGCCCAGGACGAGACTCGAACCCGCGCGCTCAGTACACACTGAACGTTACGGGCCGACCGCTCTACCCGATCGGCCACTGTGCCACACCATTGATGGTCAACCATTATTACTATAAGAGCTTTGCAATGATGTGTTGTTATATTTAACGTTCTGTCCATAGATTTGTGATTTGAAGCTGACTGCCGTTTGAAAAGCTAGAGGAAGAAAATCCGTCCTAGATGCTAGCATTCGGCGTTGCGATTTCGATGTTATCTAATACATGGATTGCATCCTTACATCGTCAGAGTTAGTGAATCATGCAGGATACTTTATAGTAGTTGTCGAAATTACAAATTGCATAGCGTTGATCCTGGTCGGTCAAAAAGCCAGTTCTCCGTTCAGTGGGCGAACTATTTGATTGGAAACGAGACTGCTTCTAACAACCTAAGAATCCTAAGAACCTTATACAGAAGCCTGAAAAGATACGTGCTGCAGAAACTAAAGCTTTGTTTGTGACAATTGAGAGCGCATGGGAGAAGCGCAATGATGACTGGAGTTCTGATAAGCTTTGACGCTTAAAAACTTGTAGTGATGCCGCTGCTGCAATCACATGCAATCACGGATTGCCAAATACATCAGTCAATGTAGCACACATTGATATATTGTACAGTCTGCACAGTTGTTGAGGTTCATTAAGTAATTAGGAAATTAGCAGACATACATTCTTTGAAAGATGTTGTTAAAGAGGCTTCGTGACAGGATTTGTCGCTAAGTTGAACATTGTAAGTCCATGTATTACTTTCGATGTCAGTGGGAGTTAGGTCATTGATTTAGTTCATGGTTGATCATATGCTGGCATGGAATGCCTATGATTGATCAGTGGATGGACTCATGTTGCTGGATTGTTCTTTGCATGTCATGCTTTTAAATGCAAGTTGTGATTTTGATAAGTGCAATTACTGCAGGTACCTAACTTAAAAAAAACACAAAAACTGGCTTGTCACAAATTACTTCTAGCTGCTTTTATACTTATTGATGCGAATGCGGTGGGTCGCATTAGGGAAACCAAACCATCGTCCTACCTCGATCTCCTCCAGTAGCCGAAAATGGGGAGGGGATAAAAAAACCCGGACAAAAACTGCCCCGGACATATGCCCCCCAGACAAAAGCCGGCCCCCCCCCGTGTAGACCATAAGCTCCCTCAAATTGTACTAGTTGGGAGAGGCTTTTGTTCTGTGGGTTTTTATATATGGGGGACTTTTGTCCTACACCTGCCGAAAATACATCCATGTAACTGCCTCGCCGAAAATACATCCATGTAACTGTCTAGCAATTTTCCTAGATATCCCGTCGCTTATATTGGCAGTATGCAATCTTATACATTCCATGTTGTCAGAAATTCTGCTCTACTCGTTTGTCTACCTGAACAGGGAGCAATCCTCCAATCGCTTTGGTCCTTGTATAACCGCACCGGTTTCCCCTTGATCCGTACCAGTTACTAGCCTTATCCCGCAACACTATTCGTGCTACATAGATCTCAGGTAAAAATTCTGGGCTTCGGTCGTCCTGGCTGGTGCAGTTACACTTAAGTTCACATACAAGGTCTTGGATGGGACATCACATTGGGAGCGTGTGATATTACCACTTCTTCCGCTACCACTAAACGTCTACACCAATGAGTCCCCCGTTCCCTTTAACTGGCGAGATCTGTCTTCTACCAATAAAAAGAGAGAGCCAGTCCCAAAGCTATTACGGCATCAATGCATTAAACCAGTCCATCCCAAGCAGGTTCTCACAAATTCGATAGCACCCTAAAATGTTAAGGGGTATTAAAGGTTCGTGAGAAGGCGTCTATATGACGCCTTCTCACGAACCTTTAATTCCTGTACCATTGGCTGCCAATCAAATGCGTGTGTTAGGCTGTAAGTCTAAATCTTGTAAATGCTTAAGATTCATAGCTCCGATCCAGCGGCGATGAGGCAAATATTTACTCACATTGAGTAAAATTAAGTAAATTGAGTATGAGTCGGACGCGTATGTAGATCGCGTTGTTATTGAACACCATTGGGTGTTCACGTATCGTGTGGCTGGCTGCCGCGTTGTCTCCGGGCTGCGGTGCAGCAGTCGCGATTGCCCGACAGCGTCGTGAGTTATGAATCGTTTGACCGCAACTGTAGCATCGTATCTCTCTGTCATTGTTTCGTATGTCGTCTACATCCCTTACTTTACCAGCGACCCGCGTTGGTACCCGCAGTTCTCTGAGTTGGCGTAAAATTTTCTCTTCCAGTTCTCGTTGTCACTTCCGTTGTGCTGTAAAGAAACCTTAAAATTGGTTCTGCAGCTGGCTGTGTGCATTTGTCTCTTTCGTGTCTCTTACCTGATTTGGTGCTTGTCGACGGTCATCAACATCCGTCGTATTCTGGTAGGCAATGTGACTAAACCGTAAAGCTTATTCATAAGCCTCGTGGATAGGTAAGTAAGTATTTATACTGACATATATATTTGTACATATCATGCAGACGCATGATGCAGAGGCAGAAAGAATGGAGTTGAAGAGAGAGACATCGGGCTCAGTCGCAGAGTTCAATTAAGGATATTTATTCAAAATGGAACATGCCGTGTCGCATCAGCTTCCGAACAAGAGCAATGAAGCGAGCGCGGTGCTGGAGACGTATACCAGAAGACGGGCTAATGCAGTAGCCCGCACAATATCACAGAGGGACACGCCATGAAGTCTATGGGCTCTAAGAACGCGCAAAGCATAGAAAGGCTGATTTGCCTAGTACAGATTCGATAAAAATGTTAATCTCCTCCATCCTATCAATTCCAAACAGTGGGAGGTAAGGCCTCTGGTCCTAATAATTATCTATTTAGATTGAAATATTTTAGTTTAAAGTTACACCTGAAAGCCATGCCTGCAAATGGCTTAGAGTCGTTAGAAACTGAGGTAGGGATCAGCACATTGCAATCATCCGCAAACTCTAGCAGCTTATTGGTGCTGTTCAGAAGTTTCATGCCAGAAATAGCAATAACAACAGGTGATAATAATATAATAGTAATAAGGAGGATAGAATAATAATAATACAGAATTATATATAGTATAATAACAATAATTACAACAACAACAACAACAATTATAATAGAACGAGCGCGGTGGGTCGCATTAGTGAAACTAAATCGTGCTGGAGACGTATACAGAAGACGGGCTAGAGCAGTAGCCCGCACAATATCATAGAGGGACACGCCATGAAGTCTATGGGCTCTAAGAACGCGCAAAACGTAAGAAAAATGATTTGACTTTTGAACAATAATATAATAATATAATATAATAATAATTTGAACAATAATAATAATATATTCCAAATTAGAGGATGGCAATATCAGAGCCGCCGTCAGAATCCTAACCTCGACCGACAGGCGGCCTGCCAATGCAGACTCTGTAACCTTGGAGGAACTACGCTCAAAACATCCTCAGAATCTGCCCGACCGCCCAATTAGTACGGAAAAACTTAAAGTAACACCCTTCCAAGCCACAGAAAGTCAGGTCCTCGCACGGATCCGCTCCTTCCCGGTAGGTTCTTCAGGGGGACCAGATGGTCTTCGACCACAGCATCTGGTGGACCTGGTGAATTGCGCAGAAATTGGATCGGAACTGATCTCATCAGTCACCGGACTAGTCATTGTAGGCTGTAGTCACTGACAGGCGAATGCCCCGAACAGATTAGACCGATACTCTTTGGAGGCACTCTAGTGGCCCTTCGCAGGACTCCGACGCCCGATTATAATCGGTTATTACTGGCGCAGGCTCGCATCCAAATGTGCGTGCACCTTCGCGGTTCCAAAGGCAACGGCATACCTCGCACCGAGACATGTTGGGGTTGGCATTCCGGGGGAGGAGAGGCAGCGGTCCATGCGGCGAGGCGCTTCCTGGAAGCATTGCCGACAGGGTCAATCCTTGTGAAGCTAGACTTCAAGAATGCCTTCAACAGTCTCTACAGAGACAGAATTCTGTCTTCGATAGACGAGGTCCTGCCGGAACTGGCTCCATTCTGTCACCTAGCATACGCGGAACCCTCAGAGCATCGGTTTGATCAGCATACCATTTCGTCACAGGTTGAACCTCAACAGGGAGACCCGCTTGGCCCTTTGCTCTTTTGCTTTCCATTGCAGCCAATCTTACAGGAGATGGCGTCACCATTGGTACTGGGCTACATGGATGATCTAACCATAGGAGGAGAGGAAGCGACGGTGGCGGAAGATGTGAGAATGCTGGAACTGCGATGAGAGGAACTAAGGCTTCGACTCAACCAAGACAAATGCGAGATCATCCACCGCCAAGACCGACTAGTTTCCGACGATGTCTTCAAGCACTATATGTCAATTTCTCCAGAGAGAGCCTGTTTGCTGGGCGCGCCATTGTCCACCAGCGAGGCCTTGACGACATGTCTGGAGGGCAGATGCAAGGAACTGGCCTTAGCAGTTACCAGACTTAGAGTCTGTAGCCAAACACGACGCTCTGGTGCTCCTCAGATATTCGCTCAGTTCCCAGAAACTGATATATACATTAAGATGCAGCTCATGCACGGGTCACTATTTGCTACACAAATTCGACGACCTTCTTCGAAGGTAGAGAATACACAGTCATACAACGTGTTACCTAACAGCCGAAGTCATTAACTACGAGCGGATCGGGAGAATATTTGATACAATATTATAGAAACCAGTTTGTTTTATACACTGCATATACTGCAAACTGTATATGTAGACTGTATTTCTTATTGACATTCTGTGGTTGCAACTGCGTTAATAATTGCAAAGATTACCAGCTTTGTTTTGTTTTATTTCGATATTGCTCGAATTTGAGGGGGAAAAATATTCATGCTCAATGAGTTCTAACCATTTTCTTAATATTTTAAGTTGCATAATTGAATTTCGATTGCTCACTAGTAAAATGACCTAGGGAGTTTTTGGCATGTTGATTATCCAGTACACAGACAAATCGTGAATATCTGCAATACTGGGATGCTGCGGGTACACGAATCCTCTGGTGTGGTCTAAACAATGCGTCTCACTGGGGTTTGCTATAGTGCTTCAAAGCTCGTAAGCTCGTTACTCTTTACAAACAAATAAGTTTGAAGAAATGACTATGACTGTAACTAAAAAACTTCTATAGCTCCGCCATGATAATGCACATGGTATCAACAGAATGCGACTCATTGACCTCGGTTGTATTTTTTTTTATATGATAGCCATAGCCGTCACGTATTCTTCTTTTAAGACGTTCACTCATTGATGAGTGCACATGTATCGTCTCAAATATCATATCATTGACGCTCATAACCGTACAATTTAAGTACAGACAAGCCTCTGACTCTGCTGAATACCATTGTAGTCAACAATGCTTCTTTATAAAGAATACTTTTAATGCAGACCCATGTCATAAAATCGGAGTTATTTCATCCATAAAGGCATATTTTACAGCGTCGCTTTCTCCAACCGTATATGCAGATATTTTGAAAGTACTATGTTGTGATGCAACGCTATTAAAGCTATTGAGCAAATTTGGGAAATTGACGGCAGTAGCCTTGAGAAGTAGCCACTTACCCGAGAATCAAGCGGCTAGGGTATAAAATTGGGCTATTTCAATCGAGCACATTTTATGTTTGTTTTGTAGCCGCTGATGGCAGACTTTTTAATGTTGACTGAAATAGTCAGTTTTACAAAGCGTGTTCAGCCAGGCAGAACACAAATTCGTGTCTTAAGTGAGCAATTCAGGGTCTGCTTGTAACCAGATAAAACTTGACAACGGCGTTTGACGCTGTTCTATCTGTATCTCGAGTTTTCACAGTATTGCGCTGCATTTTCTTTCTTACAATAGCGTATCTGTAACTTTGCTGCGATGGCCATCACGACTGGTAAGCGTAAAGAATTATTTGAAATGAAAGATGGTATAAATTTTAATTGATTAAGTTTATCATTCTCGGATAATCATGTAATCTCAGTGAAAACAATTTTAGGTATTTGAGCATTCTTGATGAAAGCTCTTCGGTGGGATCTACATATTTGTTGAACTACATGCTCATATGCTCATGATTTCCGGTAGGACGTACAAATTGTTATACGCCACTAAGTGTAACAGTTCATAACGACAAAAGCTGGTTTCAGTTTTGGAGTTGCAACTATTGAGAACGCGGCAGAAGATCAAATAAATTCGGGGAAAACACATAATGGTTTCTTGCAGTGCTTCAAAGCTCGTAAGCTCGTTACCCTTTACAAACAAATAAGTTTGACAATATGACTATGACTAAAAAACTTCTATAGCTCCGCCACAATTATGCACGTGGCATCAACCGACTGCGACACGCTTTTATTTACAACTGTCATCATCGTCAATATCATTGCAGGTTAAAATCACACAGCCTTCCGTTGTTAAACTGTCAACATCAGCAAGTGTGGCTGTAATGGTGGAATTTCACGACTTTTGACTGCTGATGTTATTTGTAGTTGAATATCGGTTCAGCACCACTGAAATGGACGATTCAACAGGTATTTTTCATTACTCACATTTATATGAAAATAATTGTAATTGCCAATTTTGCCGCTAATCAATGCAACCGTTAGTATACGAATTTCTTCAGATGTATACGTTCATTTGAGCAAAATAATTTTCATAAAATAATAGTCATTCCACTATTTATTTCAACTATTTAATCCAACTCATATTTAGGATTGAATAGTTAGGCTTGATTATTATAACCCATATCACAGAAAAAATTCATGCTTATACAGAAGTTGCTCGGAATGGCTGTGAATTCCTCCAAGTGAAATCCTACTCACCGGCGACTTCGTGCGCAATTGCTCTGCAGTACAATTGCAATTGCGCGGTCGATACGTGTGCACTTCTGGGCAAAAAATATCGGAAGAAAGGCTATATCAAATTTCAGACTAAATAAATAAAGAAAAATATTCCTAATTCAAAACTAGACGACACTTTGTTGTGTACTAAGTAATTCAAAGTCAACCATATATAAAAAGCAATAAGTGACTTGTGATAAGCCAGTTTTTGTTTGTTAATGAGGTAATAACATGCAGTAAAACACACTAAAACCTACGTTGTGTACAATGCAAGGAAATTTCGCAAAATAAAAAAAGTAGCTCAAAAATAGCCCATATATGAAAACGACACATTTTGGGCTGTAACTTTGTGTAAAGTTGGCGTATTTACACGATCTTAGTGTCCATTCCACAATTATTGGGTCAGACAATCAACAGTTACTGACCAATCTCATACTGCTGTCACATATAGTGGCATTCAGCGGGTAACTCTCGTTGACAAACAGATTTGTATGGTAAGCTACCTTGCAAACGTTTTGCTGCAGCTTCAATTATCCACTTACCCTCTTTCTCGCTGTCTACATCGCTCAGTAACACTTGTCACTGATGATATGTGATGATATACTTATAAGGCGCATCACATCCTTGTGACCAAAAAATATTAGCAATATTCCCATTCGTAACATTTTCTTAAAATGCTTCACAGAGTCTCAAAGGTTAGTTGTACACTCTATTTCATCTTTCACACAATAGGATTGAGCTACCTTATAATCTAGTTTATAACCTCCTCTGCCTTTAAAATTTATCCTTAGTCCTAGACCGAACTCAAGGAAATCCTTAACCCTAACTTTCATCGTTTTCCCTCGCCTCAGATGCCCCAGTCCGCAATTTAAGCGTGACCTTCCATACAACTCAAACTCGTGGGCCATAACACAATAGCATCATTGCATTGGCTTACATTTCAAAGTCCTATCGCTCCCACTATTCAGTCAATCGGACATCTCAAGTTGTGTAACCGAGAATTTGTGACCTGCACGTGATTATGCTCGACTTTCAAGGTGATTCCACCATTTACATCATTGGAATTAACCAATGACATCGGCATCACGCTCTATGAAGGTGTCTCTTTTCCTAGGGGGTCTCCGTACTTAGTATCTGAATAAAAACATTTTCAATTCCTTCCCCATCAATGCATGTAATTTAACATCATCTGTGGCCTGTCACTGACTGCCCTACAGACTACCCTTTGGACGTTTGGACCCTCGTCATCAACCGGGCTTTCCATTCTGAACTGAAGTCTCACATTATCCTTACTGAATAGCCCGCCTTGACCAAACAACACCGTACTTGACCCCCGCTTAAAAGATTGTATTCATCAACCGATTGGAACCAAAAAGGGGTAAGGGACGACGTCCTTGAATACCGGACGTCAAAGGAGCTCTCGGAGGTAAACTGAAGCGTAGCCCTGGTGATATGGTGTGACAAATGCGACTCGGTGTTTTTATATTCGTGCACTAAGACATAAAGCGCTTTGCACATTGTTATACCTCCATAAATACGCGATTAAGTAGTCAAGTATTAAATAATCGGTGTTTCGAGGAGTCACAAAGACGTACAAATGTCGTAAAACATTTCTTCTGCTTGAACTTGATAGAAACTTTAGAACACAATGCCCATGCACAGTACGCATATAGACAACAATATCTATACAATTTATTACGACTGTCGGTAAAATGCATGACTGACTTTGTCCTTGGTCGAGAATGCGAGCCTCTAAATACCCAGTCGATTGACCCTAGCATTGAAAGGGATTGCGACATTCAGATATTAGAGGTGCAGTAAGAAAGATACTACATGGCACATGAAAAGTTGGAATTCTTCAAATGCAAAATTTCAACAAGGATAAATAATGGAAATTTGTCCAGTTTCTTATTGCAGGGAATACAGATGAGTCACAAGCTTTCATGAAGGACCTAAAAGCCCCGTTTCCGATTCCTCAAAACAGTAATTTTAAATTTATTATTGATATGCACCAAGAAATACTAAACGCATGTAATGAACAGAAGCATTATCGAACATGCCAAAAAAATTCATGTGACAAATTTGTCAAGGAGACTGGTAACGCGAAAACGTTCGAAGAAGAATTGTAGCAAATTGGGGGAGACCTGAATGCAGAGAGCTAGAAGATAGCAATGGTGCAACGAGTTAATTTTTGTAAGCGCCCATCTAAGCCACCATGTCAGACAAGTGGTGATGGTTCGCCACGACGTATGGTGGAATTCTAAAACCGGTGTAATTATTTATAGTCATCGGCACTCAATCGAACAGCCCGGCACAGCCGTTCCGCATTAATCGCCAGTTCACGTACATGCGAGATAAGCCAAACTCGAAAAGCGCACTCTCGGTGCATAAAGGACATGCGATCATATAAAGGACCTATGTTTTACAGGCATATACGAAACGTAAATTTAAAAAAAAAAAAATAGAAAATAATAATAATAACACGGGGAGCTCAAAACATCCGCCCCGCTTCAGATGGCCGAGGAGAGCGTAATCAGGGCCCATGTGTATGGCGGATTTTAAAACGGTCTAGCTTTTAGTCCAGCTTTGGGTCTTTGGTAGGCTGATTTCTGAGACTACGGGAAAATGGCGTGTATGAACGTGTATGTTCATACACGTTGGTCCCAAACCTGCTAGTCAGAGACTTGGATGGGCGTGGAAAAACCCAGCATCAATGGCTCGCGCAATTATGGCTAGTTGATTGATTGATAGTTTACTTAACAACGCATCCATAGCAACGATGATATGCGTTATGGCTAGTTGCACATGCGCAAGCTATTTATACGCTATTTTCGGACCTGATCTGGCAAAGAAATTGATTATGCTCGTTTTAATTAACAGTGATTTTGTTAAAACACAAATGACACTGTTATCGCAATATTACTCCTCCGCAAAAATTACTAGATTACGAATGCATGTGGGAACAGTTAGTTAGACCATTGTAAAAGCCATGTGTTCGGTGATGCGATGTATACTCTTGATTAAGCGAATATCACCGTTATAATTATCATTTTGTGATGGCGAAAACGTATAAGATAATTACTTTTATCGTCCGGCAATAGCAGAGTGAACAATGATCTCTCTTAAATCCTCCTTGAAGTCTGAAATTTCGACGAAGTGGACAAATAGAGACGGCGGCCGCCATTTTACTTCACTAAGCCTGACTAGTAGATTTACGTCTGCCTGCCCGGTGGACTAGCGCTAGTCGAGTTTCAGAGGAGTTAGGCGTCTCCAAGAATCCCCATACACGCTGATCTTGTTCTCTAGTCGAGTTTACAGCGAAAACTGGTCCGGACTTGGACTTAAGGTCCGTTTGCAAAGGCTTCATACACGTGGGTCCAGGAATCCCCATACACGCTGATCTAGCGGTATCGACCGAGAGGCCAGACGGCCTACGCCCCCAGCACATCATAGAGTTAGTGAGCCAATCAGACTCGGGCCCATCTCTGCTAGCCGCCATTACGGCTCTGGTAAACTTGCCTCTCGCAGGAGATTGCCCTTTTAGGATTCGAGCAACCCTTTTCGGCGGAACTCTCTTCGCCCTTAGGAAAAGCACTGGAGGTCTGAGACCCATTGTCATTGGTTACTACTGGCTCGGACTGACAGCCAAATGTGCCAGCTCTGACGCAGCGCCTTAGAGTTGGTGAATACCTCTCTCCCAGACAAGTTGGAGTTGGTGTACTAGGAGGAGGACAGCAGTACAAGCAACAAGACGATTTTTGAAGAGTTTAAACAGCGAAACAATTATTGCCAAAAAAGATTTATCCAACGCATACAACAGCAAAAGACTTTAAATATTGACAGCACTATATAACATTCTTCCTGAACTGGCACCTTTTTGCTATCTAGCTTGCTTTGAACACTTCACATCTTAAATACGGTCTTGTCCCAAGTGGGGCCCCAACAAAGTGACCCTTTGGGTTCCTTACTCTTCTGTCTACCTCAACACCCCATCCTCATCCAAATGAAATCGCCGCTGACAGTAGGGCGTAGGTTTTCTGGACGACCTAATAACACTCGGTGGCAGGGCGGAAGAAGTTGCGGAAGATAAAAACAGACTCGAAACCGAATGCGAAAAAAGCGACGTTTTCTTATATCGAACAATATACGAAATCATTTCGACTTCTGCTGATATCCAGAGAGACTTCGAATCATTAAGACAGTTCAGATGGACTAATCCTTCAGAGGCCACACTCCTAGGCGCACCTCTGTCAACGGATACGGCGTTGACGAACACTTTGAATGCGCGCACAGTTGAGCTAATGCGCATTATGCAAAAACTAACGTCCATCGCCACACATGACGCCCTCATCTTGCTCCGATACTCGCTGAGTGCCACCCGACTATTATATACCCTCAAAAGCTGCCCATGCGAAGGCCACAAAGGACTGGAGGAGTATGACAAGGCCTTGAGGGTGGGCCTCGCTGAGGTGCTCAATCTTGCTCTCACAGACGAGGCTGATTAATGATTCTCAGAATCAGGCATATCTTAGAGCAGCACCACACGCAGGCGACTGGCTCTGAGCCCTACCGATTACCAATTGCGGGCTGAGTCTTGATGGTGAGTCCCTGAGGGTGGCGGCGGGTTACAGACTTGGGTTTACCCGTCTGTTTAACTCATTGCTACATGGCTACCCATGCAGTGCCCTGGTCGAGGGAAACGAATATCACGGTGTCTCATGTGGCCTGGGCCTGAGACACTGGTCCAGACACGCGGCCCTGAACGACCTTATTGTAGGAATCTACTCCGTGTAGGGATCCCACTGTCAAAGAGCCGGGGGGCTTGACCCGCTCTGAAAAACACCGTACGGACTCGCTCATATACCATGGCGGGCGGGGCGTGTCAGATACAATTGCCACGTTGTATCTGCCAGGAACATCAACCGTCGAGAGGGCGGCGAACCTCAAAACTCAGAAATACGCCGAACTAGCCACCACCGGTGGCATTCAAAACCTTTGGCCGCATCAATTCCGAAGGCCAAGGCTTCCTTAAATAACTGGGACTCAAACTGAGCGCCGTCACTGGGGTGCAGAGGGAGACGACTTTCGTCTACCAGCGCATCTCGATGATTATTCAACGCTACAAAGCAGTTGCTTACAATGGAACTTTCGCTGCTAATGAGTTCAACGGTTCAACTCCGGACACCTGCACCACTAATTTACATTGAAAATAATAATAATAATAATAATAATAATGTGTACAAATGTGTGGCTTTGAAGGCAGTCTACGGATTTATTTATCCTCGAATTATACAGTTTTTTGAAGTAGTGAGAGTTCGTCAGCGCACGATTGTTATATCATTCCGTTTCAATTGAGGCCAGGATAAGATATTTTTATATATTGTCCTATATCGCTAAAGAGATTTTTCAGGATTTTAAATCAAAATGTGTAACCTGTGCAAATGGAAACCAGAATTTAACTCCATAATTTTCACCGTTGAGCAGTTATAACATCCCACGACGTCATAATACATATTGCTATGGTAACGCAGTAGAGACGTTCGTTTTTTAACATTTTAAACCGAATTTGTATACATCTGGTTCCATTCAACCCACTTCATGTATCTTCATTCCCTTCCCCTTCTCTTATCCATGTATCTTAACAACAAAGACCAGCCACGACCCGCTCTGAGTCGGAAGACCATATCACGCAGTTGAATGGCTTCTTCATACAACAAACAACCCCAGATCGTTGACTCGCAAGAGGGACCAAGGCCCAAACAAAAGGGGATTTGCAGAGCATGCCACAGAGAATGGAAACTGCACAACAAGAATGGCTTCGTGCACAGACATGGACCCAGAGACAACCCGTGCCCAGGTTCTCACAAACCACCAATAGGTCTCCATGTCCCGACAGAGGAACCTCCCGATACAAGGACACAACTGCCAGCATCATCTCTGGGTACAAATGAGATAAATGTAGTCAATTCCATTCCTCATCCATGCTTGACTGCCAGCCTGATGAAACACATACCCAAAGCAGCCAGACCAACGAGACTAGATCTTCGTATAATTGGACTTAGCATATGCCTTCAATACACTGCGGAGAGATGTAATGCTTCGAGCCATCCATGACACCATCCCATAACTGTATGCGTTCACCCACCGGGCATATTCATTTAAGGCAAACCTGCAATTCGGTCGATTTGTAGTGAGGTCTAGGATGGGACAGATCTTTAATAAACGAAGATAAAGCGAAAGTCTAGTCCCAATGCGACAACCCAGGATGCGAGTATTATCTGCCCCGCACGCTGGAGACTGGCTTTGGCGTCCTGCAGGTTGGGATTAAACAATGAGGCGGTCAGTGTTGCGGCAGGACTTCGCCTGTATCTCGGTTATTACACCTGACAGCATCAACAGCCGGTGGAGCAGCAGAACATGCCGAAGAACGAAAGTGTATCAAATACTCATCCCTCTCCACCACGCAAGAATTTGTGCCAGAGGCCATCGAATCATTGGGAACCATAAACCGTACCGGAATGGGGTTCTCATCAGAGCTGGGCCGCCGTATGTAACAGGGAGACACACACGAAACATCTTTTTCAACGTCTATCTATTTGTACACAACTTTGAATGCAGTCAGTCAGGCATTCAGGGCTCTTTCGTTCAGCCCGATACAGACGAAAACCTTTAACGCACTTCTGTATTCTTATTGAAGATGAGAAACCTTTTCCATGATGATGATGATGATAATAATAATAATAATAATAATAATAATAACAATAATAATAATAATAATAATAGTAATAATCGCCATTACCATTGCCATCGCCATCAGGGACTCATTCGCTCAGCCTATCGTCATCATCCTCGTCGTCGTCGTCATCATCACCGTCATCATCATCATCGTCGTCGTCGTCGTCATCATCACCGTCATCGTCATCATCCTCGTCGTCGTCGTCATCATCACCGTCATCATCATCATCCTCGTCGTCGTCGTCGTCGTCGTCGTCATCATCACCGTCATCGTCATCATCCTCGTCGTCGTCGTCGTCGTCATCATCACCGTCATCATCATCATCATCGTCGTCGTCCTCCTCCTCCTCTTCCTCCTCCTCGTCCTACCCTACGTCCATCACCATCACTGCCACAGTTACAGTCATCGCCACCACCATCATCATCATCATCACCTGAAATCATCATCATCATCTGAAATCATCATCATCATCAGTTCATTCTAGCCCCATAAATGTGAATTTAGAAACCGAAACGCTTTTAATGACTTTTTAAACAAGGCTGTGCGGTTCTTAATGGAACTATACAGTCCACTGCTCAATTGTTAATGCTATAATTCATTCTGTCTTGGTATGATTCTTCATTGTTTTATTACTTTCTATGTTAATCTCGCGTTCGATTACTAGTCATTGGAGATAATCTTTTTTTAAAAACACAGTTTTTTACATTTCAGAATCGAGTTTCACAAGTCTGATTGGCAACTTCAATAACACTTCGACCCGTAGGCCAATATTGGCCAGAAAATACTTAGTGTGGCAAGACTATCTTGTGTTTGGAGTCTCGCTTTCTTTGCCTCTAATGATTGGACTGTTCTTTTTGATTTCCCGATGGAGAAAACAAGGATCCGCTGAGGACTTCTTAGTAGGTGAACGGTCTATTAATTTCGTCGCTGTCGCTCTGAGTCTTCTCGGTTCACTTCTCAACGGAATATTTGTCATTGGAACTCCAGCAGAAGTTCGCTATTTTGGAGCGAGAGTTGTATACATCGTAATTGGGCTGTTAGTCGCTGTTACGATCGTGTCAATAATCTTTGTTCCAAAGTACCAAGGCATGAAATTTACCAGTGCGTACGAGGTAAGCAAAAGCATAGTTTAGGTGATTTCAGATTATGTTAAGGACATTTCATCATTGTATTTGTTATTATACCGTTATACTGGTAGATACAATAAGTGCAACAATATATTTTTAAGCAGCGCTTTTTATATTTCAGTCTTAAGTTTAATATGCTTGATTGAAAATTTAAATGACACATCGACCCGGAAGTCACCATTGCAAGTGTAACAAACATGCACCGTTACCATAACCACAGTTACCTTTTGTAACGCCAGTATTATTCACACAGATTTACGTTCATTCCTTTTCAACAAATTCTGCTCATCAAACGTTGGTTTGACACCTATTGCCAATTCAATTGCACAAAATCATGATTAAACGAGAGCCTGCGGTAAAGAATAAATTGCTTTAAAAAGCGACGATTAATCGCTGATAGATGAAGCCAATGACAGACTCATTGCCAGGGTGTTAGATAAAAAGGAAGGCGTAAAGGAAGGCGTTGCTTCATATCAATTTTCATGTCATTTTGTGACCAAATTTGGTGACTGGTCATTCTAACGCCAGTGTAATTCCCACGGATTTATCTTCTCATCTCACCATCTTATCATAGTGCATGCATACGCAGAACGCAATTGAATTGTTCACCTTTTGTTCCTTGATTCCCAAATAAATAACATATATTTCAGAATTAAATTTAATGCCAAGACGCCACAAACTAAGATAACAGACAGATAACTAAGATAACTGTTGACAAAATATTATACTTGATTTTAGCCTGATTCATTCTGTCAATCACATAATATTTGATTAAGATATTTTAACTTGTAAAAATTTCTTTGCAATGTAGTACATAGAGAAAAGATACAACTTTGCTACAAGAGTCATCGCATCTTTGACATTCATTGCGTCAGTGGTATGTTCAATTGGTTCACCTTCGATACAACAACCGTCATTTTTCATTTTACTCACCTGAACTTTAATCTTCAATATAAAATTAAAATTCACCCTCTCTACTCAATCAAGGGTGTGTCAGAAATCAACAAAGCACATAAGAGAATGTTTGCCACAAAATGCAATGCAACAGATTTCGAGTAAGTCAGCTTAATGTGCATTGTTTTGCTAACTGATGTATTTTATTTGTAGTATATAATTGAAATGACATTTAGCATCACTTAGGCCAGCTCAGAGAGCGCTTCTGAGTAGGTATCTTGAAGGGCGCTACATAAATGTTCTATTACTTTACATATCAAGCGGGGGTCTTGAGGCAATTCCTTTAGATGAAGTCCAACGTCGCATTTTATAGTCATACGATATTGGACAAAGGCTAAAGATGACACATGCTAGCCTAACTGAACAACCCTGTCGGAATTGAGCATACACGACCTGATGGTATCTGGTGTTCTACAAGTGCAAGTAGGATCATGTAAATGGATGTTCTTGAAGGAAACTCTCACTTCCATGTGCTGTTTTGTTTTTATGTGAAGGGAAAGCAGTGAAAGCAGTGTTCAATTTCAACTTGAACATTGACTAAGAAACATTGTTTCTAACAAATACTTGTTAGGACAAAGATAAAAATAAACAATTTCAAAGTTTATGAATATGATTTTTAATTGATTCTCGATTTGAATATCTTACATTTACATGTTTAAAGGGCGTAACTTTGATTTTTAACCTTAATAAAAAGAATTATTTTTTTTATTTCCATAAATTAAAAAAAATTTGTTGCCGGCCCAACATTCAAATCTCATAACAATGCAACGTACTACGCCTGTGCAAAATTCCATGCTTGTATCACAAATTGCACAATCACTGCATATTTCGGATATATATTTTCATATTACCTTCATTGCTTCGAATTACAGATTCCTGGGCGCAAAAAAACTTTCCGCTAAATAATCTAGATAATAATCTGTGGGCAAACACGTCGGCGTTGAATAGGTTCAACGATAGAGCCTGTATTCGTGGCTTAATTCATCAAAATTTTATAAACAATTATTTCAATGTTTGTTACATGTGCATTTGTTCTTCATTTGATTTTCAAAATCCGATTCGGAACGCGGCTCGGTCCAATTTTATTGGTACTCGACAAAACTGAGACAAGTAATTAATTTTTTCGATTATCTGTTTTGAAAAGTAATTCATAATTAAAAAGCAAATAATTCCTATTTTTTAATTACAAAGCGACACTCGGTGTAACTAAAAATCCAAAATAACAAAACGACAATCTACATATACTCGCAAAAAAACGAATACTGCTTGTTAGTGCTTACTTCCAATGCTTACTTCCCAAATGCCTAAGGCACAACAAAATAATTCATTAAAGTTGTACAAACTGCCAATCTAAACAGCAAGAAAATGAGACTTTTTTAAATATTCGAAACCAGGATTCGGAAATCGGAATCGTCAAGAAATTCAAACTCGGTTAATCCCTAAAAATATCATTATTTAAATTGGAATTTCTGAACAAAGAAATTTTATTAGAAAACGCTGTTCAGAAGAACAGTGGACACAGAACACGGTTATCTAGAGCTCTTGACTCAGCTCGTGCTTTTGTTTGTCACAAACGAAATGGTGGCATATGATTAGATTAGCATGTGCAGGATGGACACATTTTAAATTTTATTTTATTTTATTTTATATGTAGGTAATCTATTTGGCGGTGGTGCTTTTTGTTCCTGCTCTAGCCTTTGCAGAAGGTAAGTCAGTTGAGTTGCTCTTATACTTTATGAAAATTGGAGAACTTGCGTGGTAGAAGATCATCCACGTCCATCATCCACATCCACATCCAGATCATCCACATTCTGTTCGTCCACGTTTACAAAATCAGTACTAATTTGTACTGTACAATTTTATTAATACGAGCAAAATAAATAAGCTTCCTTTCTGTTACTAGTGCGCAGCGACGTCACTTCTGGCACCGCGTGTACGAGGTCTTTTAAAACGGTCGTAGCTCTAGTCTGATTTTCGCCCAGTGACGGACTTTGTAGGCTTATTTCTGAGACTACGGGATAATGGCGTGTGTGAACGGTCCGGTTAGGCTCAGTCGGTCTGACTACTGACTTAGATGGGCGTGGTCAGACTTAGCGAAACCTAGCATAAATGAGCTGAAAGGCTGCGTGCTCAACGATGCGATTTGATATCCAGTTTTAAAACTCATAATTAAGCTAAGATTACTGTTATTATTGTCATTTTCTGGCAATAAGCAGAGTGAACTGTGATCTCTCTTCAACCCTCCTTGTTGTCTGAGACTTCGTGGACCAATCGAGACGGTTACCATTTTAATACTCTCTGATTCACTAAGCCTGAATGGTGGATTTACGCCTGACTAGCGCTAGTCAGTTAGGCGACTCCAGGACTCTATACGCGCTATAATCTAGTTCTCTAGTCGGGTTAGGGTGAAAGCTTTGAAGTTGAAGTGTGGATCAGATAGTAACGTTAAACTACTGCCATCCGATGATGATTCATAATCATCGGACGGCTTCCGAGGAGAGACATACAGAAATAGAGTGGAATTGACACCAAATCTGTCCCCGTGTGACTTTCGTCACGTGTCATAGATGAATGTATATCAACGTTCGTCGCGAAGGGACACGTTTCTTTCACAAAATGGTAGATTGTCCCAGTTTCAGCGCGAAAGCATGCATCTGTGGTTAAAACCCATTGAATCTATTGAAGCAGCCATTTTGCGACAGCTATGTACGGCAGATTTAATTGAATTCAATTTAATTTCGTGTATATTGGTGTATGTAAGCCGACAGGTTAGAAAACTCCGCTCCGGTAATATTTGAAACTTGTTCTTTGTTAAACAAATTGTCTACTAAGACCGAAAAAATAATATAATGATTGTCATCATTGTTTTTAGTAACCGGTGTAAGTCATTTTATCATCATCGCTGTGGCTGGAGTGATATGTACAATATACACTGCTATGGTATAGTATTTAATACTTTCCTATATTCGCTTTTAGATTAACTTGTAGTCGGGTTAATTAATGGCGAAAAAACACGAAGCCCTCAAAAATTGCGAACAAAATATTAAGGAATAAATTTGTTATTAAGAAGAAAAAAAATTTTACCCAAAAGTGACTTTTGATTTTTTGCTTATTTTACTCATCGCAGGGCTAAAAACTGCATGACCTTTGGATTTGTCTTTATGCCATATATTAAGTGATTAACCGAGCGCTTGGCAATGTAACCTACAGCTTAACACCAAACACTCCCTTATGGGTTGGGTCGCGGACAAAACTCCTCTGACAAAAACCCTCTGACAACCCGCCCCCTAAGTAGGACAAAACAACCCCCTCTAAGAATAAATGTTTTTTACTTTTTTACTCTTATCATTTAGAAACGTGTGTATACTTTAAAGTCTGAAGTAAAGCATGTGTCATATGTGTAATTTCAAAGTGTGATGCGGTCACTCAGGTATCGTCGTCCAATAGTTAAACAACAAACATTAATTAGTTTCCTGATCTTTTTGTTGTTAATGTATGATTGGTCGATTGTACACTGAAGTCACCACATTTTCGCGAATCAGAACTGTACCTCGTTTTCTATTAAATACAATAATAATGAGTGCTACGCCACCCAGGGATGAGGTGAGTGAGGTGGTTCCCGTTGCATTATCCATCCCGAGTAGCGTTGCGACCTCTGACAAGTTGCTCACCCATTGTTGGGTAATTATAACGGCAACCACCTCACTCACCTCATCCCCGGGTGGCGTCAGAGGCGCAACCAGAACATTTTCGTAGGCTGATAGTGCAAACGCTGTAGGCATGAAGCAGAGTACTGAAATCACCCTACTCCACCCCTTCAAAAGAAAAACTCATCGGATTTGGATGAATTTGGTGGGTCAACTTTTTAGTCCAGAAGGTGCTCAAGCACCCCCTCAGCATCCCCTAGTTGAGCCCCTGGGTGTCATAGCACTGAACATAGCACTGTCCCCTCCCCACAAATACAAGGTATATTTATTGCGCACAGGGCTAGAAATTCTATATATAAGGAATGCGGTGTTTTTATTTACACACCCCTATGTCATATTTTTTTCATAACTTATCTCAATCCATTATTTTTCTCACTGTTTCGCGCACTGTGACGTATTAAAACATTTCCTTCCTGCCTTGTGAATGTTTTTAATAAAACACAATACAATAAGGTTTTTAGTCTCATGCAGATTTAGCATATTTGGAAAATATGATTTATAATTGTTTTATAGGGTGGAATCAGAGCCGTCGTCTACACAGACGCATTGCAAATGGTAATACTTCTGATTGGACTAATAACCATAGCGGTTTTGGGAGCAGTCAATGTTGGAGGTGGTCAGAAAGTTTGGGAAATTGCTATCAAAACAGGACGAATCAATTTTGACGCGTAAGTTTCAACAGTTAAGAATCCAGTATAATCGATTCATTTTCTAAAAACATTGCGTGAACTAGATCAGGAATATTTAAATTGTTTTATTTTTGCCAACGTCGTTCATCCTTTGTTACCTCAAAGTTTTATCTTTCCATTTGAGTCCAAGAGCACCTTGGAGGTGAAGAAGGTCGAAATTTCTTACAACAAGCTGAATTGTTCAAAATATCTTCAGAATTAAGAGTACACACAAAAAGACCCCCACAAAATCTAGGGCTCTTTCCGAAATTCAAGATGGCGTCCAAAATGGGGGTTATTTTTTTTATTAGCATTGTCTGTATGCTGGAAGGGACTCATAACAAGCTGAATTTTCCAGGATGGCTTCAGAAAATATGAGTTCATCAACAAACTGAAAGTTTCCAACCTGGGGGGAACTTGCCACAATCCAAGACGGCGTTCAAAATGGCGGTCATTTTCTACTAACATTAATTGTATACTGGAAATGGCATATCCTAAGCCCAAATTTTCCGTACAGCTACAAATGCACAAATTAACATACCGAAAGTCCCCAAAAATGCCCCAAAGAAGCTGTACAAAATTGAAGATGGCGTCTAAAATGGCGGTCCTTTTCTATAGGCATTAATTATATGGTTGGAACGGCTGAGGTTTGCAGGAAAGCTACAGGAATATCAGTACATTAACATACTGAAAGTTCAAAAATATCCCTCAGTGGATCTTTCCGAGATCCAAGATGGCGTCCAAAATGGCGGTAATGTCTATTAACAATAACTGTAATGGAAATGATTCATGACAAGTTGAATTTTCCAGGATAGCTACATGAACATGTGCATACTAACATACAATTAACATAAGCATCAATTGTATGATGGAAATGACTAAAACCAAGCTGAGGTTTGAAGGAAAGCTACAGGAATATTAGTACATTAACATAATGAAAGCTCCCAAGAATCCCCTTAAGAGATTTTTTCAAAATCTTGGAAGGCGTCCAAAATGGCGGTAATTTCCTATCAGCATTAACTGTTAGTTGAAATGGCTGATGCCAAGCTGAATTGTTCAGGAAGGCAACAGGTTCGCAAGCCAATATCAATAACCAAGTGGACCGTATACGCATCAGATAGGGAAAATTAAAACACCACTTTCTACGCTAGTATTATATGTATACATTTGAACGTTTTATTCGCAAGTTCACACGCAAGCCGTTCGCAAGCCATATGAGACTAACCACGTGGACCGTGTTTCCTAGGAACTAGGAATGCACGAATGCTCCAGGACTTTGCTGGGCAATAAAGAGCTAAATTCTGTATGATATGAAGCACACGGCATCAAAATCTGGTTACTGCTATGCAAATTAATGCAGGTATCCAAACAAGGTAACTCGGGGACGTATGCATAAGTAATTGAAAAAACTAAAAGGATCAATAGGGCAGAAATTCTTCAGTGCAAGAGTTGTAGACTTATGAAATGGTTTACAGATACTGTCTCAGTGTCATTGGTAAATATATTGTTTTCAAATTGTGTGGTCTGCACGATAATTACTAAGCACGTTTGATTCTTATTGAAGCTAGGAAAATTGAGCCATTAAACTATTTTAAATTTCACTAGTAAAACGTTTTGAAATAATGTCAATAAGTGACAAATATATAATTTTCATCAAGTTGTTTACCATAATTTCATGAAAATACGATTATGCCTTCTTCTTGTTCTCTGCTCTTTCAAGCAAACTTTCACTCTGCTTATTTTCGACGTCGTCATTTCTCTCTCCTCTTTAAGCTTCCTCTTTAAGTCTCTAGTAGCCATCTGGCATTATCCAATATAGCATCATTCGTCTTGGTCTTCCTTTTTCGCGTTTTCCTTCCATCTTCCCTTCTGCGATCGTTTTCATTATTGAGTTTGTCTTTCTTATCCTATTATTCCCAGCACATCTGCGTTTGTTACATGCTCTGTCCAATTGACTCTCTCCATTTTCTATAAAAAGATATTAAATAAAGATATAACAAAGAGATATAAATAGATATAAAATGCCTTCTCCAAAACTGTGCCGTTGTGGGCCATTTTTAAGTCAGAATAAACTTATTCTCACGTATGGCGCAATAATTTATTGAAGGCTCAGAGTGGCAAACTTGAATTACAGACCATCGGCTGAATCGCCTGAAACCTATAGAACTGCAATCTTTTCTTGGATAACAGGCTGGCGGCTCTTCGAGTTTCATATGTCAAGTGTATGCACTATGACATAGTGATTCAATTTGTAAAAGTCATCTAAACTTTCAAATACGATACAATTATTACTAATTTCAAGCCACTGATTTCAAGAGTCTTTTAAGTTGCTTAATTAAAGCGGTCACATTTATACTGATTTCCATATCGATGTATACCAAAACTAATGTCATCTCTGCAGCCCATAACCAAGTCGTGCGTAGGCTTTGTTGACTTTTCATTAATTATGATACGGTCTGGTTAATATAACTAAAAATAAAACTCATACAAATTCTCATTGATTGCAGGAAGCACAATGCGTTTAATCCCGATCCTCGGGCTCGTCACACTTTCTGGACCCAAGTGCTCGGTCAGGGCTGGACATATGTCGGATTGTTCGTATGCAACCAAATGATGATTCAACGCTATATGTCAGTAGATACTCCTACAAAGGCTCAGGCGTAAGCACAATTCCACAAATAGTTGCAAATAAACGGCCTTTTGCTGGCTAAAAGCAAAAAAATGATGCCGCAATGCTATTAAAAAATTATTGTACTGTTTTCTGCTTGCCACGTTCAAAAAATTAATGACTGGCAATTTGAGTAATTTGAATAGAAACTATTACTAGCTCCTATGCAAAGCTGGAATAAAAAAAATGCAGAATTTTGCCTGATGATCAAAAGTCGCGTTAAATTAAAATGATTAAAGCGACTTTTGAAAAGTGGTGCTAATTAATATAATTAACGCGACATTTGATCATCAAAAAAAATTTCTGCTTGATCATCTGATTTACAACGATGATATCGCAGCACACAATGCGGGTTTTGGTCAGAAAGGTTTTCTGTAGATCGATTTTTTCAAATTTCTTCCGCGTTAGGGCTTGACTTAATGCGATCGGCACCGTTCATCTATGTTGTGCGGTAATATAAATTTTAAAAGCACTTTCAAATTTATTTTCACTATTTGAAAACGACAACCAAGAAACTTACTGATTTACTCATTTGTGTTATCTGTATTGATTGGCTATGTATTTTTTTCTAAATTGTTGCAGGTCATTAATTCTCACGTTTGTGACGTTTATTCCACTGGCTGCCCTCGGGGTTCTCATAGGACTCGTTATTAACGCAACCTACGAGGCTGATGATGTCAAATGTGATCCACTGGTTACCAATGAAATCACGTCTGGAGATCAAGTACTCCATTTGAATTCTTTTTATATTACCTGCATCTTTTGTGGTGATTGTTGCAGTGTGGGACAACTAGATTTACTATATTAAATAGTTCGCTCTCTGACAGACTGGCGCTGTCAGAGAGCGAACTGCTTTCTGCTTCTCTCAGACTGGTTCATTAGACTGGTCATCATATCAGTTATTTCTCTATTCTCATACAATGGTTGTAAAAATTTGCATTGTGGGTGTGAATGCTAGTTTGAGGGAAAAGACACAAACCCACAGAAATGCTAACGAGAAACTGCGAAAAAATTAATAAATTCTACGGCTACAAAATACCTATCGCTGTCCAAACAATAATTTGCAAACTTAATTTGTAGTGATATGCACGTTGGTAAACATGTAAGTATTGTTTCAACCTCTTAACGAAAATCAGCACTTTATATTGTCGTTTATAGATTGTTCCATTCTACATTATGCAGTTGTTGGGCAATTATCACGGAGTACCAGGACTACTGATTGCTTCCATATTTTCAGCAGCGTTGAGGTAAGAAAAACCGTGACTATATATTGTAGAGACTTCAGGCATTAAATGTTTTTGATGTAGTTGATTTAATAGCATTCTGTATTGTTAGCTCCGGAAATGCTAACTTTGGGTATATGTTTTGAAATGTTTTCAGATCATAAACTTGTCAATGGTTTCCAAAAATTATGCTATTCAACTTTTGATGTTTAGTGATTGGAGATGTTGTAGTTCCACATTGACATTTATTTATTTCCTTTTCTTGACATTTATTTACTTTCATAGCACGCTTCTTGGAAAAAATAACTCTGTGCAACTTTTTAGGCGATGTCGCTCTCTATTAAAAACCGAAAAAGGAGTAGCTTGGGCATCGATCCCACTACATCTATAAAGAGACCAATTACTTGCGAGATCCTACAGTAAACAAAACTAGATTTACAACTGAACTCCTAAAGTTATATAATCTTACAATTATTTTAAAAATCTCGTATTATAAATTATAAATTGTTGTGTTTCAGTTCTATTGCTTCGGTGATAAATGCGTTGTCAGCAGTATTTCTTGAAGATATTATAACTCCTCTGGTTGCTGTTACAAGGAAAAAACCATTGACTGATTCAACAAGGAAAACTGTTGCCGTGATTATAGGTGCGATCAAAAATCTTTTTAGATTAAAATGCTCCTTAGACTGAACAGATTGTTGGTATATTATGCATGCGTTTATTAGATAATTACAAGTTCCGACAGTTTTCCTGTTTAGTGTCGCTGTAAATAATACATGTTAACAGTTACAAGTTTTATTTGTAAAAACTAGTAAGCTGAAAAATGTCTCTCACGATATGTCAAGGAACCCATTTCGAAGCCAATTTATATAACTTTGCATTAATTTTCATATGCACAGTTATATTTATTTAATTTTCAGTTATATTCTTTGGTCTTCTGACAATTGGACTATCATACGCAGCCGATCGTTTCACAAGCAAACTTGTTCAAGCAACAGGGACGATATGGGGAGTGATTGATGGTCCTTTGGCGGGAATTTTTATTGCAGGATTTTTTCTGCCATTCTGCAACGCTGCCGTACGTAAAATAACTTTTATGTTTTAGTTTTTTTCATAAAATATTATGCAAATATTTGTCTCTCGATTGCATTCAAATAATTTTATCGATTGCATTCACAATAATGTTCTTGTTTTTATTATATTTTATGTCTATCAATTTGGGTTTAGAAAGGCAATGGGAACGAGGGTCACTAAAACAGAGAGCAGCTGTTAGAATGATCACGATGATATGCTTTGTTGATTATGAAAAAGCATTCGATAGAGTAGACTGGATAATACTGTCACAGATGGGAATGGGGATGGGAATTAGAGAGACAGAAGACTTATATGGAATCTGCATATGGGACAAAAGGTACGAGCAAGAACAGATAGAGAATTTTCAGAACAGGAAAGGTGAGAATGAGCCAGACAAGAACAGGGAATCTGCATATGGCCCACTGCTAAGGTCCCACTGCTTGACATCCTTGTAGAAGCACTGGTTAGTGATTAATGGAAGAGGATATAAAAGCAGAAGGAGGATAGATAAAAACTGTAGATTTGCAGAGGACTGTAGGTTTGTAGATTGCAGAAGCAAGAAGTCAGAGAGGTCTTACAGATCATGACATCAAACGACCATGGAATGAAAATAAATATCAAATAGACAAAGGTACTTTGTTTATTTCTGTTGTAAGCAAACGACAAACAACCGCAATCAGAATATGTGTGGGAGGAAAGGAAATTGAGCAGGTAAAGGAATTTCGTTATCTGGAAAGCATAATAGGAGAAGATGCCATGTGTAATAGAGAAATAAGACGAACAGAAGAAGCAAAGAAGCATTATCAAAGAGGAAAGAACTATTGAAAGGGAAAGAAAACAAAAAAAGGACATCAGAAAGAGTATGGAGACATGGAAGGAAGATAATCTGGCATATCATCGTAGGTTTTTTTTCGAAACCTGATTTTTCTCGCTTGGCGTTGGGTTTCTAAACTGTTTATCCTCTACAAATGCTTAAATACAAAATAATAAAATAAGCTGTCATCTATATTTTTTAGATAAACAAATTCCCACGTCATCAATACTGGTGTAAAAATTAGAATAACTGCTGTTTGCTTTCGTTATCATAATTTTCACCGTCTCTGTCTTCTTGTGTCTTCATACGTTGACGGAAGGATGGATGTTTGTAATTAACAGGGAGCAATAGCTGGAATTATTGGAGGCTTAGCAATTGCTCTCTGGATAGCTGTCGGAGGAATAATATACTCCCCTGCTCCGCAGACGTTGCCAGTCTCAATTTGCAGAGGAAATATGACCTTGTCATTACCCCCGCCTAATAACAGGTAATATTGCTATAGCGTCACATAATCAATATTCAGGAAACACATGAAATTATTAACTGTTCCAATATAATGGTAATTGAATGAAACAGGTGTCGGATGATGGGTACTAAATGTAGAAATTTTTTGACATCACGATATGAGATATTGGTCAATTAGCAATTAAGCAGTCGAATTTAGATCGTCGAAATACGCAACAGTAATTCCTGTGCACGCAACACTCCAAGATACAATACAGGCTGTATTTATTTTATATTACCAGTATATTGGAACAGTTAATAATATCATAATTTCAATAATTTCTCATAATGTTTACATGATGAGGCTTGACAAAATGGAGAAATCATTGTTTCTATCTTTGTATAACTGACACAGTAGCAATGTGTGTATGTGGCAAGGCATTGATTTGGGCGTGCACAAAATTTTTAAAGAACAGAGGTCCAAATTTTTATCGTGTATTTTATAATTATTAGAACGAGTTATGCGAAAGGTGGCATCAAATTTGTCAGCAAATTCAGTTGCTCTCAGATTACACAAGCCACATCACTGGGGATAATAATGACGAACTCTGAGATGTTATTTATAATGGAAAGACTAGTAATGTCATATTGACGAATATATGGATGAATTCGTTGTGCTGCCAATATGGCAGCACAACGAATTCATCCATATATTCATCCATATATGCGGGTTACGTGGTCAGTTACGGAAGTGCAGAATCTGTGCACCGAGAACAAAGTGCTTCAAAAAGTGTATGAAAATCTCGTGTACATGACATGGGTATGGCGGTTACAGACAATATAATACAATATCTGATAAAACTTGGAGCTAGAAAATTCTGGCAACATAATAACGACTGACGCTTTTGCTTAGAAACAGTGAGTCTTTAAGTCTGCTCAATAGTAGTTCAAAATGGTTCAAATTAATTTGCTATGTATTTTTTGCTCAAGCAGCGTGTAGAAACGTTGTCGTTATATAGAGCATGAAACAAAATAATTTGTCCGAAATGTCAGACAATAAATTGATATTTGCTTTCTTTCGTTCGAGTGATTTCTAATGACTTTGTTTCAATTTTTCAGCTCAAATTGGTTTCCGCTATTGGAGCTATATAATGTGACTTACGGATGGTATGGCGTAATAGGCATTTTTAGTTCTCTGATTATCAACATACTCGTGTCGTTTGTTTCAAGTGTCATAATGGAATTATTTGTCTCAAGAGGATGGACATTCAGTAAGCAGCGTTACGCTTCATTATTTTCTAATGCAAATATTACAAAAAAAATAAGAACAACGTAATCTAGTTATCAATACTCAACTTGCGAATTAATTTGATTAAATCCATTACATTGTATGTTTAATATGAGAAAACACTTCTACATATACTGTTTGAATATTCATGTTACCAGGTATCTTCAGAGTTTATAAAAAAAAGATAGAAACATAGATATATAAAGATATATGGCATGCCAGACAACGTACACGCATGCACGCACGCACACACACAGATATATATATACATGTACATATATATAAACAATTCCTACTAAGTATCAATATAATCTACATAACTTGAGACAAACTTTCTTTTCAGACCATATTCGAGAGATTCCAGGATCACTTATGTATTCGTGTGCCGACAATTTGTACTGCTATTGCCCTGAGTCGTGCAAGAAACCATTCCGATGTGGTGTTGATTACGAGAAATCAGAAATTATAAATGGAGAAGCTGTAAATATAAGAATCGTCATTTCTATTTGTATTGATATTCTATTATTCGTTAATCACTTTCGGCAGGATTCACTGCGGCTCATACGTGTATCGAATTTATCAGAAAGCAGATACTGTTGGAATACACATTTCACCAGAAAATGATGAAATTATGGTAGAAACTAAAACCATATTATTCGACTGATTCCTTAAACTTTGGAATCATTCGTTTATTGAATAGGAAATAAAGTTCAGTTACTGCATCAATGACCATATACTGTTTTAAATAACAATTTCGAGATGCCGAACATACATTCAGCTTAATATTTATACTTTCTTATTTTTTATTTCTTCATGTTTTAGCAAGAATCACCAGTATGTGGGTGTTGCTACAATCCAAGTGGGAAAAAACCACACAATTTTATCCTAGTGTTGTAGTTTAATTTTTGTAGTTTAATGTTGGTTTAATTTGAAATTCATTTCAAAATTTACTAATTACTAATTATATAAAACATTTTATTACAGGTCCTGAAAAAGGAAGGAATAGACAACAAATATTTCACAGTAGACACTGTTGACACCAAGAAGATACAACTGAACGCGGACTCAACTAAATTTTAATTTCTTCTCAATAGATTATTTATGACACGAAATGAATTAAATAATCTAATGACGATTGAAATAAATTCAGAATCATTTAAAAACAGTATGCATCAACATATTTCTTAATAAGTGTCAATCATATATATCAAAAGATATAAATATTTTTCAACAGCAACATTCCAATTTAGTGAATTGGAATGTTGCTGTTGGATAAAAAAAACAATTTTACCCTAACATATATTGACAATGTCTTTAAAATATAATGGATTAAGAGAAGCGGGTTGTTATTTTGTGATTCGTCTAACTAAATTGCACGCTCATCCGCAATTTAGCCAGTTTCTCACGTGCTGCTGAGTGCTTTTTATCATCGCTGCTGAGTTGCCACAGCATAGGGCGAAAGATTTCGGTTATTAATGGGAAAAGTTTGGATGACGGCTGAGAGACGGGGTGGGAAGGTTGGAATAGTTCAGTAGACTTGTGTGTGTTGCGAAGTGAAGGTGTGTCCGAAAAGAATGAACAGTAATTGGAGTGAAGCTGGATTTAGGATGAAGGAAGGCTAAATATTTGATTTGCGGAATGCTTTTCTAATGAGGTAACCTAGTGAGTTTTATAGTACAAAACAATATTTCTACTTTCAATATTTGAAATGCCTTAAATAAAAAAATGTTGGATTCAAATATTTTTTGGAAGAAAAATAAATTTTAACGGTGTCAAGATTTTGATTGCTAAAATATGCATGTTTTCCGAGTTGAACGACATTAATTTCGTACCCAGGCCTACCATAATTAGCAACGTATAAACCATATTCTTATGCCGTGTTCATAGCCCTTTCTGCACAGCAGAATGGCGGAGTTACCAAGTTACCAAATTAGTCGATAATTGCTAAGAACTTCTATGACATGAATAATTATTCTGAAATTTTGACTTCGATTTTCTTGGTTGTTAAGACTATACAAATGAACGAGTCAAACGAGTACAGTTTCATTTAGAAAATTTTTATTATGTCAAAAGTATTTGGAAGCAAATGTAAAATATGACTAAATCGATAAGTGACAGGTTTTGACCCCAAGCGCAACAATTTGTAACGATTTGACTCGACAGTCTAAGTTAGAGTTGGCTTTGAAGAATTCATATTACATTTTCGTTGATTTATGTTACATCTTTCTCATAATATTATATATTCACTTTCCTCAAAACATTTAATATCAATCGACAGCAGCTTAAGGGTTTTTAGTTGCCATGAGCCAAAGAAATTACGATAATTCGACATTGCCTCGCTTGTTCTTCATGTGTCCTTGCCACTCTTTCATCCTCTCTTTTTTGGCATGGTCTGCTTTTTTGTCCCTTCTGCCAGTTCTTTTACTATACGGAACAGCTTTTTGGAGTCTCCTCTTTTAGCCGCTTCTTCCGTCTTAACTGTTCTGTTTTGTATGTACTTGTTTTTTGTCTTCTCCTCATCTCTTTTTGACCGCTTTGTCCTTCGAAGTTATACGAAGTTACATTTTTTCTGCTAACTTGAAATAGATACAACGGGATACATAAGATACATTTGATAGATAAGTTAGGGCCATCCACATGTTACGTACGCAGCAAAGGGGAGGGGAGTTTCGAATTTCGGCGATTTTGCGGGGGATGCTCGTCCAGACAAAAATGTGCGTACGCAAATGTAACTGTATAATTATGACGTCCTCAATGCAGAATATTATAATCATAGAGGTAAACATTTCTGCTTCATAAATCTTATATAGGTCTAGAGTTCAAACTTTTTAATGTATATCATATACCCACTCATTAGGTATATGCTGTAAGAAAACTCAAAACACATGGTTATTCATATAAGCCACTAAATTGTCACTTGCCTTCCCATCCTGGTAGTATCTAACACTAGCAGCCTCGGACAGATAAAGAGTGCATGTAAATACGATTATACTCACAAGAAGAGCCTCGGATAGGCCTACTTATAAAAAAACTTTGCAACAATCTCTTAACTTGCAAATATAGCATTTTACACATCAAGCATGTCTGTTTTTCACCAACTCGTATCTTCAACTCCGTCCCAACGCCATTCACAAACTGAACCAATGTTCTCCCACCAAAAGAAACCGTTAAGGGCCTATATAAATATAAATGCTGGGTGCATTTCTGCGTTTTTATCAGATTGCTGTTCTCTTTATAAAAATTAACGACTAACATTCTAAAGTTCACGGTTCTAACAGCGATCTCTATATCTCTACCCGCTGCACCCGTCCATAGAAGTGTCGTCTGGGTTAATATTTTCTGATATATAACGTGTCACTTATCTGAGTACCTAGCCAATCTATAGGTGTAAGGAATTACCTTATAGAGAAATAGCTAAGCCAGACGAAGTATCTACCTACAGGAAATTATGAGTGAACTTAGCAACTCGCACGAGAGGTATAAAATATCACGAAATAAATTGTTTTATTAACACGTAAACGATAACTCTAATAATGATCAAAAGACTGTAGAAACTAACATTAACCTTAATCTGCACTGCGTGCTTAGACGTTTTAGCCTACGAGCTTTAAGAGTTCTTTCTCTTATGCACGATCACGCTGATAATGAGTTCACATATATAAAGTTCATAATCAATTACTACTCAGTTTGAGAATTCAGAATAATAACAATAAATATATGAATAATTTTATCTAGATAATGATACAGTTACCGTCTACGTTCAATAGCGGAGTTCACCAATGCATCACTAGCGGCAGTCTTCCCAAGATCCCAACCCACTTAACTATACCTTAACGAACCCACGAACAACGAGCGATTCCAGCCAGACAGAACCTTTGTCTTTAGTGCGCGGTTATTTTATACCGAATCTCGTAGTCAGACAGTAGTCGGCAGTGCGGTCAGATCGAGCAGCGGGGTCAGCCGAATCTGAGGGACCTGATCCAAGAATACTGTTCCTCTAGTAAGCCTGACCTGTGAAACAGACTGGGTCACCCAGTTCTGACCAACCAGATATAAGAACAACACCGACAATGTATCCAACGAGTCACTAGTTCTGACCTCTGGCCGAATACCTTTACTAAAAATACAGGCCGTCAGACCAACTAATATCATCACTAGTGCATAAGCAATGACTACCTATAACCCAGATCTAGTCTTAAGCACTGCCTCCCTGGAGTGGTCTGTCTAACTATAACGTAGCATTATATTGACCCTATGATAGAAGCGTACGACGATATCGTATCGGAAAAACCATGGGTAAGTATAACATGAAAGATATGGAAAAGAGTAGAACATCAGAGCACATAGGAAGCACCAACTAAGAACTTAGTAAGCAGGACAACCGATAGAGCTAAAGACGAGTGGTGGGAGAAAAAATGCGAGGAACTGGAGAGACTACAAGTGAAAGGAAGACACGATCTAGTACACGAGAGGATGAAGACGGTGATAAAATAGAGAGACAAAGGAAGAGGATGTGCAATAAAGGACAAAGAAGGAAACTTAAAACCTAACAGAGAATGAGGGAGCAATAAGGAGACTATGGAACGGGTATGCCTAGGTATAGGGATCATATGCAGGAAAAAGTAACATGGAAGATATCAGAGAAGAAAAACAACCACAAATGACGATAACATAGGACCGGAAGTGTTAAGAGACGAGGTTATTTGCCACAATACAGGATTTTAAAAACAACAACGTTGACGAAGTGGATAACATACCAATTTAGACACCGAAGAACCTATTAGAAAGACAATGGAAGAATAAGCCAGAAGATTTTAATTTAATTCTTGAAATTTGATATAGCCCTTCTTCCAATATCTTTTGCTCAGAAGTGCACACGCCTCGACGGCGCAATTGCAGTTGTACTGCAGAGCAATGGTACGCGAAATACTTGCTCAAGGTCCCCACACAGTGACTGACGCCCAGGACGAGGCTCGAACCCGCGCGCTCAGCACACACTGAACGCTACGGGCCGACCGCTCTAACCGATCAGCCACTGTGCACATAGGAGATATACGATATAGGAGTAAGACCAGAGTACTTCCTACAGACGATGACGATCCAACTCAAGAAGAAGACAAACGGAACGGCATGTAGAGAACAGCCTACTCACACACGCGACAAAGAGCCTATTAAAAATTGTCACGATGAGACTGTAAGAAAAGATAGAGGGAGAGGATAGATTAGGTGAAGATCAATATGGGTTCAGAAGAGGGAGAGGAACACGCAATCGCAACTGTAACAATACTAATATGGGAAGAAAGTATACAAACTGAACAGGACGTATGATTCGTAGACTATGAAAAGGCGTTGGAGGATTGAAGAAATTAATGTACATACTGAGTAGAATGGGAGTAGACCATAAAGGAAAACTTGGGAACTTTGTATATTAGGGTGGTCCAAGATTACATGGTAACAAAGGTTTTTTAACAGTGCTGCTCCACACGGCTGCCTTTATCCAAGTGTGTTCTGCTCATGCAAAATTTTAACTGAATCGGATTATGGAGGTTGCAACAAAATAGCACTTTTTGAGTAACGAATATAAATGTTCGACTTCCGATTTTATAATTTCTAGGCAATGTAATTTCTATGCCAATGTGAATATGGACTGTTTCATTAATATAACTATAATGTTTGATGTTCTGTATAACAACTAACCTGGTTATACAGTTACCACTCACCAAGTGGTGATTGTATTGTATTGGCAATCACAATAATAACTATCTTCTAAGAGACAAAAATGTACAATTAAAAAATATCTATAGCATTTACATTTTACGATCAGTTTAATATTTGTTTAAACTTAGGTTTAAAGGAACATAAAACAGCCTGCTATTAAATTGAAACAACTGTTACTCAAATAACAAAATCGTGGTTAACAGTAGATAATACCACATCATAGCTAACTATCATTAGTAGATATTATAAATAAATTTTTGTTGGATTCCAAGTATAAAAATTATAACAGAAAGAAATTTACTGTCAATAATGAATGGTACATAATCATATTGATTATGTAACATTATGTGACACGTGAGCAGTGTTCTAACTCCACCACATTCAATATGTTCAATGTCGCCACTTTTCTAGACTGAAGAAGATTAGAACCTTATAATTAGGAAATATCATGATTAAATATAGACAACAGCGCACTTCAAATAAAAACCATACTAATACGAACTCACATATGAACTTAAAAGACAGAAGTTTTTACAAACCTGTCCCAATAAACATTCTTCCATTTTTCGTCAGGTCTGTCAGCTGTATGGCCAGTCTGGATAAATTCAGAGGGCATTATAATGCGACAGCACAAGCTGATGTCCGAACACACCCCCTTCAACTTCTGTGGAATTGGTCACTCTACCACATCTCATACCACAGTGTGACTAAGAAAGTTAATGATTATATATTAGCAGGCAACAATAACTGAAGTTGAAACCCTCAACCATCTGTCCAACTGGTCTGTCAACTTAAATACTTTAGTATTTTTGTGTCGCTCAGAAGCGAAAACAATAACATAAATAAAAAATTAATTGGATAGACTCCATGATCTGTATGCTATTATACTGCCTTGCATTATATATATATATGTATATTATATATATTATATATATATATATATATATATATATATATAAAATAAAAATATATGCATCTATTTTGTCAGTGTTTGTACCGGCTTGACAATGAATTTGTTTGCAAAAAATATACTAAACTGAACGGATTTAAAAACAATTTTCTAAGGAATGCAATAGTGTTTCAAAATTCTTGCATTGGTAAGAACACTGCATAATACATGATGTGCCTTGACCATGCAGGGTGGGAGTCAGTGGTTATATTCAACCGGATCTCGCCGGATCTGAGATCCGGAACCTCGGATTTGAGATCCACCACTTCAATCATGATATCCACCACCCAAAATTTCCTAACTATAGGAAAGTTTCTTTCAAAACTCAACCACAGTACCACACATCCTGTTTCACACATTTTATGCTTATCCGACATCATATCCAATTATATCCAGTTACAGATTCACAACCTAGCCTGGCTTAGGCTTAAGTTTTTAATTCGTAAATATTTGTATGTGGCAATCCGGCTCGCAAACTTAACAATCATTTGTATGTGAATCATCACAGGGGCGTCCAGATATGGGTGGGTGGGTCCAGAGGCACATGTCTCCACTTTCAGGTTTTTTTTGTATCTTGCCTTCCTGGCACTTTGGACCGACGGGTTTGCCCTTATTAACTCAGAGGGGATAGATGCCCCTGAAGTGTAATTATTTAACCGGAGAGGCCACCGACTACGAATAAAATTATGATAATTTTTGGTCATTCTCTCTAATAACAGGCATAATTTCCAAGATGAATGAAACAAACTGCTACTTCTAACTTTTAACTTGCAGTTATTGCCAACATATGCACCAAAGTATTGAAGTAATTAGAATGACAATAAGAGAAGTCAAGCTCAAATAAAAATAATATTAAAGTTTGTCATGTTTAGAGAGTTAAAATTTATTAATTACACGGTTCGGCAGATCGAACTGGATATTGTTTAAAACGGATGCATGGAAATATAGGAAAGGCAAAACTGACTATATCCCCAGTTAATCATCTGGATAACTTCTAGTTAACTGTAATGTGTAAAAGCTACAAGTGTTTATGCAGTCTGCGTCACTGGTACCAGGAAGTTTTCATCAGCACTAAGTAAATTCTTAGTCAGACGATCCGTCGAAGGACGAAGCGATACAACGAACCATCCAAGAACTGCAGTTATGCCACGGATAAGATTCATTATCTGCCACTGGAATAGGTAGGTATCCGTGTTCTTCACCTACAAGATGATTAAATTCACCTTAATAATTATTACCATGCTTAATGTATTTAGATAAGCACCACTAATCACATGAATGAATCATATTAAATGACTATACTAAGGACAATTGACTTGATAAGGGTTTAACCACAGCAGTATGTAATAACAGGAAACCGTTTTAAATTTCCCCAAAGTCACATATGTTGTCATATAATTAACAAAAAATTGAGATGACATCTTACACCATGGACAGTTTCCATGCAAGAACACTACTAGGACCCAAACTAAATTTAATGGATGGAAATTGTCCATGGTGGAAAATGTCATCTAAATTTTTTTTAAATTATATGATAACGTATGTGGCTGGTAAATTGGGAAAATGAAAATGGTTTCCTATCATTACACTGCCCCACAGTGGCGGAGAGAGAGGGGGGCGAGAGGAGCAAACCGCCCCAGGCGGCACTTGTCCTAGGGCAGCATTTTCAGTAAAAACAAAATAAATAAAAAATTATTGTTGTATAACTTGCATTCTTCAAGATTTTGGTTACTCTTGTTTAAACCTTGCACCATGCTTTTTCGTGACTTAAAACTAACATAATATATACAGAAGGACAATCGAAATGACAGAATGGCACATAACAGACATGGCACAAAAGAGAATGTACAGTACACATTGTTAATATAATTACTAAATTTCTTTCATTTGATAGGTGCGAAAGTCATGGAGAAATTAAATTAGCTAGCGTCCTCTTTACTTGCACGAGTCTTGCGATTAATATAATTAAAACTTGCAGCTGACAAGAACATCTCTGGTGTTTTTTTAATATTTATTAATTTCATCTAAACCTGATTTCAACTTATCGGGTAAATATGTTTACACTAACTTTAGTCATAAATAAAAAAATCTTAATTTATTTTGTGATTTTATTTGCACTTTTGTACGTTTAACTGTTGACAAATATACGAAAATAGACAGAGGCGGCATTGCCATTTTGTAGCCTACCTTCTTCCCAGGTGGCACTTTGTCTCGCTACGACACTGCCAAACTATGTGAGTCATGGCCTAACTGATCTAATAAGTGCAACTTACATGAATTGAACTTACTCGATCTGTTATACACCCATGTTTCAACAACTTTCCCTACAGTGCATGAAACCCATTTTGTTGAATCCTGAGTTTGCCATCATTAGGTCGAGTGTGCTTCCAATACATTTATCTTGAAGATGGTCCAGATAAATTAGATGTATAAATCTGTGTAACGTGAAATATAATGTAACTAGCTGTTAACCAGAGAAAAATCACAAGTCCTATTTAATCCATGAAAAATGACATTACAATATATTTAATGTTAAAAACTGGAAATATACTTGGATAAAACGATGTATAACTCATATGCGTCAATATTATTAGGATAAATCTTCTGCAGCAGAAAATTCGGCCCCAAAACAAGCAAAAATGTTACTTCCACGGCCGAACCCATAAAAAATTTAGTGCGTGAAGACCTCTGCGCATGCGCTATCATTGGCGCATGCGCACTGTTAAAAACACCTCAAATTTGTAATTATGCATCGTGAGGGTTGCTTAGGGTTAGATTAGGCATCGTGAAGGTCGGTTAGGGTTAGGCATCGTGAGGGTCGTCTAGGGTCAAGGTTAGGGTCATTTTAAGACACACACAAATAACTTTCGGCCGCAGAAGTAATTTTTTTTCATTTTTAGGCTGAATTATCAGTTGCAGAAGCTCCACGCTTAAACATGTACATGTCCATATTTTAACTTTTTATTAACACTATTTGAAGTAATTTACAACAGCACTGGATGGAGTAACGTACGTCGTTTGCGCTGCATATTTTTAAGGTCAACTTTATTTGCATCAGACAGATAGACAGACAGACACACACATGTGACCTAGGTAATTACTATTGTTGATATGAAATATTTTCACATTACATTAATATTTATTATTGCTATCAATTAAATCTGAAATGTGAATAAGAGGTGCTGATAATCAGTTGCATGAAGACGATGCAGTTTAATTCCCAAATCATTGAAACCCATAGAGAAATAGTGAGTTTTTAACTGCTTTTTGGAGGAAAGAATGAATTTTGAGTGAATTTCAGCGACAAAGAGCAAGTTACTTAAAAGTAAATTACTTAGGAGCAGTGGCATGGAATCCACAATAGCCCCTAACTGTTCTGCATCGTGGCTCAGCTAAAAGACCTGTAAAACTAAGTAAGTAAAAAGTAAGTACGTACTTTATTGAACCGCTTGCAAACGCACTGCGGGCACATAATATGAACGTTCAAAAAATGTACACTCTCAAAATAAACATATCAGCAATTGCACATCCTCAAAGTAGTTAGAGTAAAATAATGTAGGCCTACACTCATAAAATAATCATAGCTAGCAATTACAAAACAGACATCCTATGAGTAGCTAGAGTAAATAGAAATCAAGCAATACTAGGCCTAGTTACACTCACAATAGGAATAGATTCAATTGTATAGCATTTGGGTGATAAAACCACATCGAATTAGTGCGTCAGTGCGCGGGATCTCACCATTGTACGATTGAGGACGGAGTGAATAGGTAACAATATTTAAAGGTGGCAAAAGACAACATGGCAAGGATTGTGTAGCACAGAAGAGAAAAGAGAAGAATCTGCACGACCACCGAGGTCGTCAAAAGTCACCTGGTCAAAAGGCAGAAACTTGAGCAGTATCAATTTACTTACAATTGCGTTGAGAGGCATTCTCTGGTCAGCATGAGCAAAGCCTGACCATGCAGAGGAAGCATAGAGGACATGGGAGAGCGAGGTAGCCCGATCTGCATCATATAAGTGTGTCCCTGACAGACCATGAGCAACAAGGATGCATAGTGCATAGTGATTGGCTGACCTTTATGCAGATCCGGTCAATATGTAGGTTAAAACAAAGTCTATCAGTAATGATTACCCCTAATATAACAGATGATACCACCCTTTCCACACCTGATATAGGGGTGGGAGATAAGGTAACTATACATCATCTCTTTAGACTTATTACTATTGAGCTTGAGATTGATGAATGCAAGCAACAAAGAGGGATGCAAGAAGCTAGTAGGGAATGAGTAGGTGTACTGGTGCAGAGGACTGTAGGTCAAATTGACAATATACAAATTGAAATTTTAGTCTGAATGCAACAGGAAGCCAATGCAGCTAGTGGAGTAGGACTGAGTGGCATGTTTATAATGCGTTTTGGATGCATTGCTGCCTTTTGAGTTAAAGATCTGACACCAACCAAAAGAGGAATATGAGCTTGTTATGACCAAACCATTGAAAGAAAACCAAGCACTCGTGATGTTTTTTCTCTAAACTGATCTGTCTTGTCAGTGTGTAACAGTAAAATGTGGAGCTAAATGTAATCTAATCCACACACCGCTGTAATTGCATTGCAAAGTACTTAGCAATACGACCGATTGAGGAAGTAAAGACTGTAAATAACGAAGGGCCGAGAACAGATACTTGTGGAACTATAGTGGTGCAAAGTGTGTGCTCAAACCGAGCAGTCAATCAGGTAAGAGGCTAACCAGTTTCAGACAGTCCGAGAGATACAGAAGCTTTTCGGTGAGCTGGTGGTCTACAGTGTTGAAGGATGCACTGAGGTAAAGGCATACTAAGAGGCAGGTTTTCGCCATTGTCAATAGACAAGAAGATATTATTAAAGTGTAGAGCAGCTTCAGTATGCTGACTGATAGGAACTGAAGCTGGGAGAGGAAGTAATGTATTTTTGATAAGCACAAGAAAAAGATGTCAAAGGATCTTGGCAATTTTATTGCAGATGAATTAGGGACCATGTCCTTGAAAAGATTAAAGACTTAAAAATAGGTGACAGATGGCAGAGTCGAGCATCAGGTCATTTATACTAATCTAGCAGTACATCTAACAATTTACACTTAATATAATTTATTTTTAAAAAGGCAGCAAAGTTAGAACACAGTCTGATTCTCATGGTTTTGGCCTTGGCAGTTAATTGTCTCCTTTGAGTGTAGAACCTACTGGAAGATGTGCCATTGGTCCAGTGGATTCTCAGCAAATATTACAACCAATATCTTGGATTCTCCGATGTTATTTTATATGAAATTTAACTCCAACTAACCATTGACTGATGGTCATTATGGTATAGATACTATTCATCTGATCAGATTGGATAAAAGCAGCAAGCAATTGAATCGTCAAAGTACTCCACTAAGTAATCCACTAATTTCTGTATTGCCACCTGATTGATAGTTGCATAAAAGCACCTCTGAGAGGCTCTTATGATGCACTATAAAAGTATTCTGTTACATTACATTACTGGTTTTGTGTGTTTGCCTCCGGGATCTCTCAATTCAGTTGTGCCTTCGAGAAAGGAGTCAGTGACAACACTCTTAAAAGAGGCAGAAGACAACCTAGGACATGGCTAGGGGTATTAAAGCACGGAAGAGAAAAGGGAGAAATCGGCATGACCACAGAGATCATCAAAAGTAGCCTGGTCAAAAAGCAAAAGCTTAAAAGATATTGAGTCTAATGAAGAGAGTGTATGGCTATTCAGTAGAAAGAATAGCCATACACTCCATGCAAACTTCCAAATGTGAGTCAACTGTATGTATGTAAATATCCGACATTAGGCAGGCCAACTGGGTCCCAAGTCAAATGATCTACGGAACCCCGACTGTGCAGTAGCAGACCATTTACGTTTAAATAGTCCAGCAACAGTTTTCTCAGTTATTTTAAAGACAAATGGCGCATTTGATATCGTTCTATAGTTAGCTGGGTCTGAGGCACCCATGGTCTGAGGCACCCAGACCGTCTCGCTTAATGGCCGGGAACACCAGCAAGCGCTTCTTGGTGGCGTATCTATTCCATGCTTCTTTCTCATGGTCTGACTTTGCCAATACTGGCCAGTGTGCTCACAACACAATAACACAGAAATGATACAGAGATACGCCACTGCCTAATGTCAGATATTTACAGTGCTATTTACCGCCCTCAAGTCACCCTTCTCATTGCTTGATGTTAGTGTCACTTTTGATTCTGAGAATCATGACATCCTCTTGCCACGGTTATCAGTTTCTTTTGGCCCTACTGGCCGACCACTTGAGTGGCTCCGTTAATTCCTATATGAGCGCACCTCCTTTGTAATCTTTGGGTCATCCAAGTCCAAATGGGGCCCTGCCCTTTTTGGGTTGTACCAAGGGTCTGTTATGGGCTCTCTAATTTATATTGTATACATTTCTGAAATTGGAGTGCTCCTTTCTTCCTGTGAAGTCCTAAATCAGATTTGTGCAGATAACATGCAGGCCTATCTACCGTATATACTCGACTATAAGTAAAAAAATTTAAGACTATTTCAGGACGGCGAAATAGATTTTTCGACTTGTATTCAAGAGGCAAAATAATGGGAAATTTTCGGACCGAATATTCAACATTCAACAGCAGATATGAAACTATATATCTTGATTTATGATGGCCGCATGTATTAATATTCATCTGCCCATAGTAAAATATATATTTCGAGGAGTAATCCGGCGAATTTTTCTGCCGAAAAACAGCAGATATCAGGGCAGACCTCTCGATATATGATGGCCGCATGCATTAATATTGCTCCCCATAGTAAAATATATATTTCGCGGAGAAATCCGAGGAACTTCTCCGCGAAATATATCTTCTGCTATGGGCAGATGACAACTGGAGCAAATCCATCGGGCGTGTGCTAGCCTAACAGGGGGCGTCTCCAGAACTGACTGTTGCTAGGCGGCAGCACTGATTAAATTACATGTATAACGTAATGGGCACCTAGCTTGGCTACCGAAAGTTAAATTTGGCTCCTGTAATAACTTGCCATCATTCATTCATACTCTGTTGTAATCAGACTGTGATTTCTCAGTTTGAAATTAAACTAAAATTATTATTATTATTATTGTCATTGTTGTTAGGACAGCAATATGAATTTCACGAGCCAAAAAAAGACAGAAACATAGAGGTTCAATCAAAAAACTCAGACTAATCTGTTGGCAACAAAGCAATCTAAATGTAATGCAATGTAATAAAACATTTGTATCATTTGACTGATGTAACTTTACTCCAAAGTAAGTGGCTGATTAGTGAAGAGAAGATTGTAAATAATGGGGAACTAATGCAGTACATCGACACTTCAGAAAGACTCTGCTGGGGTCAAGAGAACGTTCAGACAGGACAGTACCAATACCCCATTTGTGATCAGAAGAATTTAGAACATTTATTTTCACAATTTGGTTATTAAGGTCGGAGATAGGTCTAAAGTTTGACAGGCTGTTGATTTCTGGGTGAGGTTTCTGAAGTAAAGGCATGGATAAAAGATTTAAAACATGATGGAAAACAGACTTCAGTAAAAGACTGTTTGCAACATTCCTCATGCTTGCACCTCCACCAGAGCGAGCTGTTCCTTGAGAGCCCCTTGATTTGGAGCGGCCTCTCTTGCCGCTCTGCTCTCTTCCTGGAACCCATTCTCACGCAATGCAGCTGACATCTCTCACTTTAAGATGTGTTTTGGCTGTGCTGGGTTAGGGATTGCCTCTAAGTTGTCCCCTCTATAAATGGTCATTATGAATGAATAAAGTGGGAGCCAGAAACAATGAGTGATAAAGGTATGAAGTCCATTGTGGTGGATTTAGGGATAGCATGACTAAGGGGTAGAAACATGACTCATACTCATGCTCTCACTGAGAACTGTCTTGAACATAATGAATTATAGAGTTTGTCCTTTCTCCCACATAAATTTTACATCAATAGTAACACTGTTTGACTGGGATATAGTTTGTGCTGAGCATTGAGCATACATAACCAAATCCTGTCCACATCTCAAATCCACATTTCATTTGGTAGTTTTTGTGAAAATGCTGCTTTTGAAAGCACTCTTGTATGGTGGCCAATATACTGTCCATTGTTGCGGGGAAGCAATTTAAGAAATTTGAAGGGTTTAAAGCCCAAGTTTTGGGGGCGTGGCTAGCTGCTAGTTGGTACATTTGCTCTTGACATCTGATTGGACATAGGTCTTCACTGTGTATTACAGCGCTCTGGTTGACCAGATCAGAGAAACAAATTGCCTCTGACCAAGACCGTGTTTGGGCCTCACCCCATGGCACCTGTGTTGTGCGTGTGTATATAATGATAGACACCGTACAGATCGCAATGCTTGAATAAATATCCCTTCCCCTCTTCTTTTATATAATATGCATAATGATACACATGTATGTGTGTGTGCTTGTGTATGTATATATATATATACATACATATATATATATGTAGACTGACAGAGGAAGAGAAAGATCCAGATATTTATAATTGAACCGACAGGCCTAACAAATAACAAGAACTGACCAGGGCCGTATGTACGGCTCTCAGGTTGCTTATTTGGATGATGTCCATGGTTTGAAATGTGTGTGTGTGCGTGTGCTTGGGTGCGCGTAGGTCTTTATGTATTTCATAGATACATCCATCAGACGTCTCCTAACTCTTCGCGTGATACCATCAGCAATACCTGCTGGCATTGTCTGTTGTAATATCCACCTTCCATACTTTGCTAAATAAAGAATAGTTCAACCTAATTACACTATACTAATGAAGAAAAAATAAGCTTAGCCTACAACTTTACTAAATGCACGTTATAAGAATAAACACACTTGGCTGAAAAGATTTATGCGACATAAAACAGTTATGATGAAAATGAACAGTCTTGCAAGCAACAGCTTCTAACACGGCAAAAGACGAACGCTAGACCGTTGCAGAACACTTTCATGGTTCATTGGCATCTGACATCTGATGAGATATAGCCATGGCCTTGGCTGAGCATTTGAGAAATTTGAATATAAAGAGCCTCCTGATTGTGAAGTCAATTCACTGCTATGGCAAGCATGCATATACACAATACACCTTCCACAAGTCGGGGTCGCTGAATAAAGGAAATTGGAATCATCAACCATATTACGTCAGAAGCTCTTCATTGGATTTGGGTATAAACTTCTGGCCTTTGGCAGGACGCATCAATTCTCATCCGTGACGCACCCCCTGTGCTTGACTTAGTTTCCTTGCCAAACGTAGCGCATTGGTCCACCCAAATTACAAAGAACATTCAAGTATTTTTCATACAGAACTCGGAATAAAACTGTGAGTAGGGTGCGCTACTTGTCTTCTGCCAATACATTCCACAGATGAAGTTGTGGCGGAGGGTCGCGGACAAAAACACCCCTGGACAGACCCCTCGAACATAAACACCCCAGGACAAACACACACACCCCAAATTAGGACAAACCCCCCTAAGATTTTTTTACTTTTAGTACTTAGAAAAGTGTGTGTCCAATGGTACGAAGACAGCCTTGAAGTCGCGATTTACAACACTGCAGCAAACTTCCCGCATGTGTTTAGTTGCACTTTTCACACGTTTGATGGGAGGCTGTCCACGAGCAGCTTGCAAGATGGCCGTACTGGCTAAAGCTACACGCGCACACACGCTGTTTATATTTGTATCTCTGCTGAAGGACTATCTGTGAATTTCTATCTCACAGTTTATCTTAGCATTCAATCTTTGGTGTTCATGGTAAGAGGGTTCATTATCGTAAGCGCCTTTTCACCCAGTGTATTTATTTCATATGGTTTTCAGGGGCGCGTTGAGAATAGGGACACAATCTTGAGTTGCAAGACTGAGACATTGTGGCATAATGTAAATAGATGACTAATTGTGATGCCATTCAATCCAATGAATCTATGTAAATATTGATGTGGATGTCACATGCTTTATTAAAATGCACATCAATTAGTTCTACCTGTAGACATGTAGTACATGTGCCTCATAACTCGTCTGTTATCCAATTTCCTTTATTCAGCGACCCCGACTTGTGGAAGGTGTATTGTGTATATGCATGCTTGCCATAGCAGTGGATAGACTTCACAATCAGGAGGCTCTTTATTTTGCTCCAACCGCCGTATTTATACACCTATAAAGGTCCATGGGCTAATATCCTGTATGCGTCCTTCTGCGCTTTGGCTCATGGCTTTATATATATATATATATATATACATATATTATAAGTATATGTAGACAGACAGACAGACAGACAGAGAATGACCCATTCAGAGGCATGCAGGCATTTCAACTTAAAGGAAATTAGAATTAGACTAGAATATGGCGCTTCTTGACTGTAGCCCCTCTCAATTAGTTCAGGTTTGATTGACAAGCAGTTTAACGCACAACTGATCACCCAGAAAACTTGGCCTTTAAATCTTTTAAATTAGATGACTCAACTAGTTGAGTTGGATTAAACTGAGGATAAGGTGATGGTTTTGATTCTACCATGTCTCTTACTGACTACATACGGATTATTGTAATCCGCGATACATGTACATTTGTTAAACATGCAGAATTAGCATAATGTGTATTCAAGTACATCTGTTGTAAACCCTTGGAACTTGGAACTTTCATTAACAGTCCACGCACCTGGAATTACTGACACTCTCACCTTCCACCTTCTCAGTTCCAAAGATGCGTTAGGACTTTTCTGTTCTTAAGCCCAAGCACAGATGCCCATTAAGAATACTGCTGATTTTGAGCGGTGCTATGCAAATGTTATATAACATTACCTTGTTATCGTATTTCCTTACTTACTGTGACTCACTTCTTTTTGGCTCGCAATGTCAATTTCATAGGTCTGAAAAATGTCAGTGTAAACAAACCTGTGTGCCATTAGTCCATAACAGTGGATCAACGCCATATAATGAAATACGCTCATCAACGAAGACTGTCGCAAGTGAAAATACTAATCCAATAAAGTAGAAACAGACAGAAATTGTTCCAGCTTGAAATGTAACTGATTTAATGAAAAGCATTCGCGTTGGCCGAGCCAGGTCATATCTAAAAGCAAGTAAATCATGCAGCACCAAAATTAGCATCATATGATGTGTATGTAACGTATAAAAAATTGTATTTTGGCCCCCCCTCTCCCTGTGGCACTGCATACATTTTGTAGACCCCTCACTATGCGTACGTTTATCTCAGTTCTACCCCTAGCAAAGGTTAAATAGCTAAAGACATATACAAGACATTGATTTTACCATAGGCTATGTCTTTTTGACCTGCATCATATTGAAGAGCATATATTTGTTAACTGTTATGCAAAAATAAAACAGTAACACTTGCATTTTAAAAAGTTTTAATACTACATGAAATTGGTTAAGCAGGAATACAGTCCGTAATTGCGCATACAGTTCTGATTTTAATATTCCGTAATGTGGACATAATAATTAGACAGTTATATTTGCGTATGTACATACTCCCCCTTGCCATAAACACTTTTATGCAAATCGCCAAAATTCGAAAAACCCCACCCTAGGGTGTTCCTAAAAAATTAAAGTGTCAGAAAGTTATTCTATAACTTTTTGTTGTGTGATACTAAGTCGAAAAAGTAACCAGTAAAACTTTGAGCATGATTAAATAATATTTAGGATTTGCTCAAAGCAATCAGTTTTTTTATAGAGTTATCATAAAATTGTCACATATAACGGTAATAATCTAAACAGCAGGGACACTGAAGACTAAACAAAAAACATGTATGAACAATGTAAAAGGCAGGGTAGAGTTAGTATATCAGAGCCAAGTACATAAAATTGTCACTTCGTACAGTAATTAAATACTGTAGCTAAGCGTAGCAATGTATCATCTACTGAAAGCAATAAACGGTGAACACTATAGTGTACACGGTACATGTATATGCAAAACATTATTTCTTGCATTTAAACTTAGAATGCAGATACCATCATCCCACTAAAATTCATATTGCCAGTTTCTCCGGAATTCTTGACTACTCCTCCTTTAGCCGACACTCTGAAATTGCTTTTATTGACTACTTCCATCTGTTTCTGTTCTTGCTTGTTAAAGAAGCATTGAATTCTCCAATAAAGACATCATTCTCCAAGGTAAATCACAACCTTCTTAGAGGCTTTGCGGCAAACATTTGTCCTCTAGATAAGATACTTGGTGAAGCCATTCGTTGGAGTCAATCTGCAAGAATTCTGGACAGTGGATTTAAAAAAATACTTAAGTGAGGCAAGAAGTCAAAACCTGCCGCTTGTCGGCTCCTAGTCATTGAGATAATGGCTGAAATAGGTGAGAGTGGTCAAAAACACAGAAAATCATTTTATGGTATATTGTTACAAATAATTATGTCTTCTTTCAATATTTGAAATAAAAAATGTTAAATTCAAATATTTAGCTGGATCACAAAAACTGACTTTTAATGCAAGTAGGGTCAAGATTTGCATTGCTAAAATATGCATGTTTTCACAGGTGAACGACCTTGATTTCATATGCCGACCTGACATAATTTGCAAAGTAGCTAACAAATTTTGATGTCATGTGCTTTATATCATACAGAATATAGCCATGTTGTATGCAAGACTTGAAACTTCAAGACCAAGACGAGACCGACACAGTGAGGTGCCTAGACCGAGACGTGAGGCACCAAGACCGAGACACTAGGTTCAAGACAGTACGAGACAGTAACAGACAAGTGAACTTATATAAAATGCTGCAAAATACTAATGTGTCAGTTTTTGGGAATAAGGTTCATTTGTAATTTCAATTTTAAACTTATAATGTATATAGTACCAATTCCTGAGAACAGTTTTTGTATTGCCGCGTTCTATCTTTTTCGATATCTCTTCGTCGGCCTATCTTTTGAATAGGCCTAGTATAAAGAAAGCCTTTTTAGACACGTCTGAAATTTTCTAGACAACTTTAAACAAGGAAATTCGATACCAAATACCAAACGAAATTAAAAAGTTGCGCATATCCTTACTCACCCTGAGAAACTCGAAGTTGTTCCAATTGTTTCGGTTATGGTGGTTTTACATCAATGACCAACCAGCTATTTCGAGGCACGGCATAGCTAATGTTTGTCAATAACTTCAAATTGCATAAAAGGAAACTTCAAAATTTCAGGTTCTCTCTCTGACATTTTTCCACTTTAATATAATTGAATTGATTTCAGCATCATGTGACTCACGCGTTAATCATAATTACTGTTTCTCGTAGATTCCGGTTTCAGTTTCTAGTGCAATATTCTAAGACAGTTAACAAGAAACTTATCGAGACCGCTTGTTCAAGACAGAACAAGACTTTCACTTCAAGACAGTTTCTAAAAATTTGAGACACAACCACGAGACTGAGACAAGAGGCTTCCGAGACCGAGACCGACACACTAAAAAACTGTCTCCAGACAGTGTCTCGAGACCATACAACTCTGGAATATAGCCCTTTATTGTCCAGCAGAGTTGCGGAGTAATAAAGTGATGGTTGCTAAGATCTTTGATGACACGAATATTCTGAAACTTTGACTTCGATTTTCTCAGTTGTTAAGATTATACTAATGAATGACTCAAACGAGTATAACTTAAGTTAGATAAAAGCTATTTCGATTCTGTACATATTATTTTGAAGCAGATGCATTGTAGAATATGATATAATAGAAAAGTCAAAAATGACAAGAGATGGGTTTTGACCCCTCTCCTCACATATATGACAAAGTCATGTTTAGTCCATTTTTTCCTTGATTGACAAATAATGATGCCATATTTTTCCACCTTGAGGACTGCAAAAAATGAATATTCATCAAATCGATTTAAGAAATCTTTGAAATGGCCTTATAATTTCAGGATATTTTAAGACATAATAGATGCTAGAAATCTTATCCAGCATGATCTCCTAGATGTGATGATGGCATAATTATTTAATTTGCATAGGACCAATGGGCTAGCGAACATATGCAGCACATATACTATGCTGTTGTACAGCTGGCATAATTTCATAATTTGTATTTCTGTCTATAGCAGAAAGTAGCTTCCACCTCTTCTCCTGGTGCTCGAGTCAGTTGTATCGAAGCACATGGCTCTGATCCAACATATTTGATTCAACTTATACATGTTGTTAATCACCGTCTCTGACATTGTGACGTCTCTCTTTCTGGATAGACAATAACTTCACTATATTTTCTTCCAGGGCTGTAGTCCACCATAATTTTTCAATCCCAATGTAATAGCAGGGTCACTACAGGGTCGAAGATTGCCTTCACCTTTGCACTGAGTTAAATTATTTATTTGGTGATGGTTCATTTGTGCTTTTCTTATCATCTTATGGTTGAGCTAGTGACGACATCCCCTGGAATCATGTGGGACCTGTCTTAATAATGCCATTGCAAAAATATTTGAACAACCTCACTGTCACTTGTATTGAAATGTAACTGATTTTTAACTTTTTTTTTTTTTAACTGATCTTAGACGTTCTAGCCGCCGATGATCGAACAACAGTCTACAACACGCACGTGAACGATGCTGGTCTTATATCGGATCACAAGTTAGTACTTTGTAAAATAATGACTTCCATTATCACCAACCAGTGCATCATGTATTCCAAAATATCAAAGCAATAGACCCTTTAACACTCAGTGACTTGTTAATTGACTCAGACCTATTCACAGCTCCTGCAAGCAGCGCAAACGATCTTGCAGAACAAATGAAAACAACAGTGTCACTGATATTGGACAAACTCGCTCCGAGTCAGTCTTGCTACAGGCGACCATCTAAACCTATTACAAGATGGCTCTCATCTGAGCATCCCGTGCAAAGAAGGAATGTCGTCGACTTGAGAGAAAGTGGAAACATTGTGGACTTGATGAGGATAGACAGTGTTATCGTTGACACTGCCGTGTAACAAATAAACTCATAAACGATTCACGAAGCTTGTATTTCTGCAGCCAACTTGAAAGTGCTGATAATCCTCGGGACCGATGGCTCATCGCTCAGCCTCTTCTACCCTCAAATGATAAAAACAACTGCCAACGCTCAGACACAGAAAATCAGACTCTGTGTGGAAATTTTGATGCATTTTTTGTTAACAAAATTATCGATTTTAAATGTAAAATTGCTAGATGTGCAGCTAATTTAGTGTGGAATGATCTGCTGCTTGACTCTGATCCTGCCTTTGTTGACATACTGCTTGTCACATTCTTTGAAGTCTTTAATCTTCTCAATAGCATGGTTCCTAAATCATCAGCAATGGACTTCATACCTACATCACTCATCGTCTCTTGTTCTGATGTATTCTTTCACCTCATTGCACACTTGGCCAACCTATCTTTTGCTGAGGAGTGCTTTCCTTCATGCTTCAAATCTGCTTTAGTCATGCCTTTACTTAAAAAGCCTGACCTTGACACTAGCACTTTGTCTAACTTCGGACCTATCTCCAACCTCAATAACATTTCCAAGATCCTTGAACGTCTTTTTCTTATGCATATCATGAGACACATTACTTCCTCTCCCACCTTCAGTCCCTACCAGTCACCATATCGCGAAGGCCACTCCACGAAAACTGTTCTTGTCTCTACACTGGATTACATCTTCTCATCTATTGACGATGGTAAAGCCTGCCTCTCTGTGTGTCTTGCAGCCTTTGACATTGTAGACCACCAGTTACTCCTTGCAAACTTGCAAAAAGCTTTTGTGTCTCTGGGACTGCCTTACACTGGTTAGCTTCATACCTGGTTGACCGCAATCAGCAGATGGGCATTGGATCTGCTCGGTCAGAGCCCACACTTTGCACTGCTGGAGTGCTACAGGGATCTCTCCTTGGCCCTTTATTTTTACAGTCTTTACTTCCCCAATCAGTCGTATAGCTAAACACTTTGGAATTCAATTACAACAGTATGCAGATGATACTCAGCTCCATATTGCTCTGTCACACACTGATCAGTCTGGTAAACTAAAACTGGAAGAATGCCTCTCATCTATATATGCATGGTTCTGTTTCAATGGTTTGGCCATAAACCCAGACAAGTCTGAAGCAATTGTATTTGGCTCATGTCAACGCCTGCATTCTTTCCCTATGCTCTCTAGCATTGAACTGGCGGGCACTGTGTCAAAACACTTGAGGTTACCCTCGACAGCAAGCTCACATTTCGACCTCACATAACAAGCCTTTGTAAATCTTGTTTCTACCACATCAGGGCAATACGTCACAAAAGGTCAGCTCTAGCTAAAAATATGTCTGAAACTATAGCCTGCTCACTTGTCTCCTCTTGCCTCGATTATGCTAATTCACTTTTTGTCGGTCTCTCAGACCTTGAACTTAAAAGGCTTCAACGTATCCAAAAGTTCCTTAGCTCGAGTAGTGCTACGTGTCCCACTACGAACATGCTCCTCTGACCTACTCCATGAGCTGAATGCACTTGTTGGCTCCCTGTTGCATTCAGAATAAAATTTAAGTTAGCTTGTATGACATACTAAGCCCTCATCACCAGTACACCTACCTATATTCATGCTCTAATAACGCCTTACATTCCTCCTCGTTGCTTACGATCATCAAGTACAGGTCTTTTAGTTGAACCACGATGCAGAACAGTTATGGGCTCTCGTGCATTTCATGTCTCTGCTCCTAGGGAATGGAATCGACTGCCACTCTCTTCGTAGCTCAAATTCACTTTCTTCCTTTAAAACCCGACTCAAAACTCACTATTTCTTTTTGGCTTTCAAGGATTTGGAAATCTGATTGCAGCTTCTCTTGGCGACTTACTATCCGCGCCTCAGATTCACATTGAGGCGTGAGCCTGTGCACGCTACAAATTTAATAATAATAATAATACTCGCGTATAAGTCGAGAAATTTAATGCCATTTTAGGACAAAAACGGCCCTCGACTTATACACGAGACGCGAAATAGACTAGAGATTTTCGGAAGGCCAAATACACATGCGTTACGAAAATGAATTCAAAGCTTAAAGCCCTTAGTTATCTTGTTATTTTCACACCGATTTCACAAAAAAATCAAAGTTCCACAAATTACTGACTACATACAGTTAAAATCTATAAGTAATTCTATTAAAATAAGTTTATTATATACCTGTATGATAGTATTCTATTAGAAAAATGTTAGGTTCTAAGTTTTGAGATTAGTGCAGTAAAACACTTACAGATACTTTCCACAATGAGCAACTTGTAGGGAAAGTGAGCCTCCTACGAAACTGGTTTCAAGTTGAAAATTGTTGAGTATGCTGAACTGCATGGACATTTGAATGCCATGCGAGAGATGTCTCTCTTACTTACTAAATTTCTTATACAGACCGAAGGCAGTGGACAGAAGTCATTCGTGTTTATTCACATATTGATTGTTTATATTATTTTTAATGATTTTCAACCACAATTTTATCAGATATTGTGTATTCGGGAAAATTTTCTAATAAGTACAAAATTTCGTCATCACTCGCTCTGAGTTTGCGAGTTCGACATATATGTGAGTCGTCGATTTTGGACGCTATTTTTGTCAAAAAATTACACTTCGACTTATACGCGAGTATATACGTTAGTTTGATTCTTCGATTAGCTAGATCGTTCAATTAGTACAATTAGCTCAAGTAGTAATATCACAACTCGAGATATTAACTCAATGATTTCTCTGTTACAGTAGTCTGCGTAGATTAATCATGGAAGTAGCATTGCATCTTATTTATGATGCGGATGACATATTTGTCTATGTTTCAGTACTGTTGCAAATTAGATGTACAACATTATGGTGCCATGCATGGCTGCCATAAGTTTTACTTGACTCCTTTGTACTGTACCTGTAAGTGTATTGAAGTTTGTCAGTTTTAAATTAAAAAAAAATTATTATTATCATTATCATTATTTTCTCCCCCAGGTACACATGATCCTTCGGGATAAAAAAAATCAGGGAGCATTGTTCTGGAATGACTAGTCTTGCAGATGGTTTTATTGGTGGAGAAAGTGCAACAAAAAGCGACTGCCTTGAAGCGCCGGATATCCACTGACGAGCGCTAATAGAGGAAGGTAGTCTCTTCTCTTGTCACCTGATACCTGGGTAAGCTGATGGCCAAGGAGGTTGATCAGTGCAAGGCCTTCCTGGTTCACAGGACCCAGTGTCTTAAAGGCCAAGGGCACAAAGCAGTAAGATGATGAAATAGCTGTGTGTTTGGCTGCTTTTCTGTCTGCTGCAATCTTGGCAGCAGCGCCCACAATCTCGGCTGATATGGCGCGGTATGATTCTGCCCGGGTGTCAATAACAGTGGCATACCAGGCAAGGCATTTTCCACCTCCCATGGAATTAGAGTCACACCAGCCAGGCATTTCCCATCAGACCTAGCAAGTCCACAAGGTTCCTTTGTGGCCGGGAAACCAGCTTTGATCAAACCACACCAAACGATATCGTCTAGCATGGAATGTCTGACAGTGCGACTCGGCCCAAGGCTGCATGACATACCATGTGAGCCACCTTAGACCATAGCTCCACAAGGGCATTCGGGAGGAGCACATAGGTCGACCCCAAGATGCAGGGCTGTCGTAATACGGACTGCCTCGTCTTTTAGCCTCAGTCGGCAAGCGCTTATAGAGAGCGCAAGGAACCAATCACCCACATGCAGGAAGGCGATTGCTCTCAACCTGGCCTGGTAGTAATCAGTTGCTATGAAGGCCTCTAAAGCTGCTTGGTCTCTCAGAATGAGAGGGCGATTCCAGGAACATTGCTTATGGGACAGACTTTCTTCAGGAAGTGGAGAACTTGACTTAGACAGCCATTGTTCATGGGCCATTGCAAGACAGCGAATGTGGGGTGCATCACAGTTGAACAAGATGGAGGCTTGTAAAGATGAGATGCTTGCAGTTAAAGCCAGAAATGTGGTTAATGCCAGCAAGGACCCACAATGGATGCCAAGACCTCCATTCCTTACGGGTAGAGTGGTTCGAACCCAATTGCTCTGAAGCAATGGTCTGATTAAAGATGTTTACAAGACCGTTGTGCATAATTTGGTCAAACTGGAGTGGGTTTCCCATGAAGTTGCCATACTTCAGGCTAGAGGGCTTACTGTAATCCAAATCAATGACATTTAATACCGCGATACTTAATACCACGACAGTTAGTGTCGGACATACAGAGCTGTATTAAGCTTTTATAGGCCCATGTCTGGAAAACAACGAAAGGTAAGGAGGAGAATAGGTAAACTGAGAGAGCTGCGAAATAAAATCAGGGCGTCGTCTTTAGCTGTTGATGACAATCGAGAAATGCCAAGTGAAAGCATCTTGAGGGCAGCATAAACTGTATTTGACTCACTCTGTGCTGTACAAAAAAATGAAAAATCTCGATGACGGGACTTTGATGCTGAGAAAGAATCAAAAATATCTTGAAAATCAAGGCTTTGAACGATTTCGAATTCAATGTCCAGAAGTGTCAGGGTGCTTAATTTTTCGTGACCCATGGTTGATCTGACAGCCTTTATATTGCGTTTGAGGTGACTTGAGGAACGTTCACTGCTGCAGTTAGAAACTGGCAAAGTTAAGTAAATGCGCACAGCGACATAACACATTTGAAAATCCGATCTGTTCAATTCATTCATCAATTTTAACATCTGCAATCGTGTTTTCCTTGTCGGTAACGATTGAAGATCTTTTAGAAATGTTTTCTATTGAATCCACTCATCATAGATTCATTGGTGACATTGTCAGAGTAGAATTCCACAAACAACTTTTTTTCCATAGAGCCACTACAAGGGCCGGATCTTTTAACCAATTGATCGACTGGGCCACATTGACAATCTGCTGCCTTTTCAAAAAGAAGTTTCCTATAGCGCTTCTGAGTGCCAGATTCAAATTTCTTCATTGTTAACTATGGCAGGCTTAATTATTAAATTTTCTATAATTACTAACTGTAATTATATCTATCTCTTATTGAAATTTTAGATACTTGGTTAACATAGGCCTAATAACAGTCCCACTTGCACAAATATGTGTAACTAGGCCCAAATCTAAAATCGAGCCAAAAAGATTTTCTTTATAGGCCAATTCTAGCCTAGGTACAGTATTACTTTCGAGTCTATATGAAATATCTTCTATTTTAGCCAAAAAATTGTAAATTCGTTGTCAATTTGACAGTAGGCCCTTAATTTAAAAATTTACGGGTAGGACTGTTTCAATTGGCTTGTGACATACTAAGAATAAAAAATTTTGTGGCACACTTAGCAATACTTAGGCTCCTACCTTTTTACCCTCTTTTCTTTAAGTTTGTCAAGAATGAGATGTTGGTTCGTCGGAGTTCTTTCAACTCTTTTTTCGGTATGTACGCCTCATATAGTGAAGTGTTTACCCCTTGGTGGAGGATGAACGACGTGACCATTGGAGTGACCTCGACTGACATTGGCTGGTAGCTATTCAATCAACCGACCAACACATGACTTTTCTATGTTGTCCTTGTGCCTCAACGAATGTCCAGACATACGTCATCTTCCACCAGTTAGGGGCTATTCGTCGACAACATCCCGACAGTCGTCGCCATACCCTTTCGACACAACTTTGCCCAGAGACTCCAAACATTCCTGCCATCTGTCAGCTGTCATTGGGAATCTCTTGGTTTATTCCACGCCTTTGCGTGGACCCATCACTGGTGACTCTTTCAGCTTACTGTGCACTGTTTTTGCTAACTGTTGTGATACTATTTGTTTGAAATGACAGTGCAGAGAGCACCTATGATTAGTTGTTATTCTGTAAGAGGCTTTATATAACTCTATAAATACAATACAACACAATACAATGACTAACATGACCAGCGACATGCGCAGACTAAATTGACCCTCACCATCCACTCATAAAATCAATTTAAAACTCAGAACATACGTGCTATGAGAAGCAACAACAACAACAACTCCACTTTTGACATAAGATTAATTGATCATATTGAATAAAATTTACCTGTCAAGTACGGCTACAGTTGAAACCGCAAAAAGGAAGTAAAAGATGCACTGAACTGGACTGGCTAGCATGTGGTAATTTGTCAGGAAAGTTGTGGATCCATTATTTAAGAGCATGTAGGATGCAATCATTTGCCAGAGTGCAATGCCAGCAAAGAGACCTTGTAGGAAGACCGAAATTATTTTGAAGATTCGATGAGTCGATATTGCAAATTCAATTGTATTCTGCTTTAGAACTGGACCAGCAGCAGCAGCAGCAGCCAGTGCCTGTTGGCGTTCACGGGCCTCTGCACGTTGCTGAGTTACTTTGGCTTTGTTTCTGGCTTTGAATCCATCTGTAAAGACAATAATAGCAATCATTCAAACAGTATAAGGCATAACACCAAGACCAAGAGCAAGTGAGAGCAATGAAATCGGCTTTTAAGGTTCAGAATGTGTTTGTAATCGGGAGAGTTTGTTTAACGTCCGAAAAACATCCTCACCTCTGGACTGTTTAGCTAAAGGAAGCATTGTCAACAGATCTTCAATAAAGCTTTTCTCAGTGAAATATCGAACATAAAAATATAATGGCAAAATATCAGTGCCATCTGTAGACTCATCACATGCCAATGCAAATACTTGTGCCTTTTTCACATCCTGAAGTAGCTGCTGGAATACGTTTTCTGTAACCCTGCGGCCGTCAGAAAGGATTCCTGTGATCGCTTCTGAACTTTTTTATCGTCTAAGAATGTCGAAGCTGCCTCTATCACAACTTCTGCTTCTGCTTTTTCCGTCTTCCCAAAGTCCATGTAACACGAAGTGATGCCTCTACTGCTTTTTGCTGAACTGTTGTCGTCTTTTTCATCATCACCATGCTGCTTTTAAGGCCTGCTTTGAGAATTTTCACTGTATTCAATCGAAGACTTGATCATGGAGGATATTTGGAATTAAAATCCGTGTGCTTGCTTTCATAATGTCTCTTAATGTTTCCACTCTATATCACAACTACTGCATCATGACAGATCAAACAAATTGGTCGGGCATCGGGCCGGGAAGATAAACACTAGGGTTATAACTTTTTACAACCTCACATTCCTGTATCATAGTTGGGTGAACTTTTGCCCAAAAACAAAGAAATGAACCGTCATTTCAACATCTTTTTAAAAAATGCAACCCCGAAATCGATTTCTGTACCTGTATGTGGAAAGTGTGTGCAAAACTGTGTGCAGTACAATGTGTATTTTGTGTAATTGTCTGTTAGGTTACATTGCATTCTCTTCAAAACATACAATCCAAAGTAGAGCTAGGAAATGCTTTAATACCTGTGCAGGTACATTATATCAAGTTTCATTGATATAGCTCTTTGATTCATTCATATTTGCTGTCTTTAGACTCAGTAACTCAACCACTTCATGCAAGGTCGTAAGATGTTGATGTTAACGATGAGGCCAATCCATGATGCAGTTTCATCTCTTTGAGGGATGAATTGTTTTCTTACTTGCAACATAATCTTTATAGTATCCCTCCACTTGTCCTTTGTCTTCTAATTGTAGGTGGTGCAGTCTTTTGTCTTCGGTGGATAGCCAATACCCATTTACTTTGTAATACCAAAAAGTTTACTCAGAGCATCTAACATAATATCTTTATTTCTCCCTCCTCACACATTCACCATAAGTCTGCAGCATATTGTGAAGCTTTGCCCATATTACTTGATCCGACACATGTGGGAAATTCAATTTATTCTTCCATTATTTTCTTAACTTCTTTGGACATTTCCGCTTTCATTCCTTTCTTCCTTTGATTTCTGCCCTAGAATTTGCATTTGAGTTGGCATTCTGCATTTTTCTTTTTGTTCTTCTGCTATGTGACTGCTGAAAACTCACCAGATTATTGGTCCGGATCTTCTGATCGTTCTGTATGGTTGCATAATTTTTCTTGTGAGATATTACATAATGACAGCGAAAAAAATAAAGAAATTCAATAGTTACATATAATTATATATTATATATACAATCATATATTATATATAATTATATGTATTATATATATTTATATATATAATGCATTACACATCAAAGTTCTAACCAGTTTTAGGAACTTCCAACAGTTTTCAACAGGTACAAAAGCTTATGACATTGCAATTGCTTCTGAGTAGCAACGCTACATGAGTGCTGAAGTGGTGATACAAACTTTTGATTTGGGGGCGAACTTTTTTATTACTGATAGAAATTTTAGCCTTTTTCATTGTTTTCAAGCAAAAGTTCATAGAACCATGACACAGGAAATCATTTATTCCAAAAAAATTATTAAAATAATTTAAAAAGTTATAACCCTAATAAACATACTGTCCATGATTCATGAAAATGTATGATTTTTGCTGTCGATTTTTGCTGTCGATTTTTGCTGTCGATTTTTGGTGCTTGTTAGAATTACTACTGTTGTCGATATGAAAATTTTATCAAATTCATAATTATTATTTAAAGTACGCCTATTATTTAAAATCTTTTAATACAATCATACAATGCGATCATTGCAGAAATATTCCCTTCCAGAAGTGTCCATTGACAGATTATCCTATGCAGCAACGCATAGGAGTTGATATATAGGTGAGCTGGATAAAAATACATTTTTGTATGGAATTATTTTTTCTTGAACCTTTGCGCGGTCTGCAACAAGAGGTCTGGCAGTCCGGATATGGACCGCGGTCCGCCATTTGAGTAGCCATGCTCTGTGCATATAGAAACTTCATTCTTCCTCATGCATTCACATACACCAAAATGACATACCCAGAAAATAGTCAAAATACATAACACAGAAAAAATGTCTTAGCAAAAGTAAACTCTGACAAGATAAGTATTTTTGGAACTGGTTCTTGATACTACCAATCAGCCATTTGGAGGTCGGTGTCTTCCACGGTGTTACCACCATGGTGCATGAATTTGTTTGAACATGCACAGTTGTACACGCATCGATTATTGTAATTTGCTACTAATTGGGCTTCTTGAATCTCAGCTGTCCCCTGTGCAATCCATCCTAAATGCTGCAGCCAGGCTGATATTGAGACATGTGTGTAAGAGGTTAATTGTAGACTATCTAGAGGCATAGTGGCTTAGAAGAAAATGAACTGATTATTATGCACCTGAGAAACTGGTGTCTCAGGTGTCATGATGTCATCTCAGATGTCAACAACTAATGCTACTAATGTAATCTGTCAAATATTTGTATTTGTCAAATAATTCTAAATAATATTTACCTCATCAAGCTAGAGCTTGATGTGATAAATATCACTAAGAATTATAAGAATTTGCTGATTAACATCTAAGTTCGCAACTTAGATGTTAGATCTGACATGATTGATCATGGCACAGCCAGCATCTGGGTTTTGGTGTCTGATTAGAAAGACTACAGTTGCATGATTGCACTCGATGACCACTCGGATCCCAATTGGCTGCATGATTCATGGCGCGACCAAAAGAGCGCCCGATAAAAGAGTGTCACGACGATGGAGCACCTGACAAAAGAGCGCCTTGACAAAGGAGGGCATCTGTATCGATGAAAATTTTTTTCCTTAATATGGAAGTCAGATTCATGCAGAGATTCATGCTTAAATGGAAGTTTAATTGATGAAAAGGAGTCTGCTTAAGCAGAAGCTGTATTGGCAAAATTATCAGCATTAACTATTGAGCATAATTAGAAGAATGCTAAAGGGGTTAATGAAAAGACTGCCGCTTAAATGGAAGCGGGATTGATGAAAAGAAAAAAAACCCTGTTTAATTAGAAACTGGGTTGCACGATTCCTTTCATCAATCCAGCTTCCATTTAAGCATGATGAAAATTATTATAGTTATTCTTTTCACAGCAATCCAGCGCCGTTACTAACGGAATTCTTTTCATCGATTCAGATTTTAGTTTAACTGCATTTCTTTCATCACTCCAGCTTCTAAATAAACAAGATTCATTTAATTAACCCGTTCGCTGCCATTATGACGAGCGGCACTCGTCATGTATATTTGGACCTCTCTGCTTAGTGCGGCAATGCAGTCACTGGCTATGAATACATAGTCAAGGCACATGAAAGTCAGTACTGTATTTTCTTATATGTTTGGGCTACTACTGGCTACTTTTTTGTGCTCTTTTGTAAGTTGTTGATACTACTAAGTAAGCGTCCATCACGCGTTCTTTCACAGAAACTTCGACATTCTCTTGCGACACCTGTGAATGTTGCCGTTTTTGAGATGAGTTTAAGTTTTTTGATTTGGCTGCAAAGACGTATAGGAAAGAAAACAGGCTTTGTATGCTATAAGATAGTGAATTTGGTGGCGATATTAGTAATCATGAATCGGGTGGTGAGTCAACTAGCGATAGTGGGGATGAAAGTGATGTTGATTCCATCGATTCGCAGATGCTTTACGAACTGGGTAGGCCTACGCAAACCACTTCCCCAGACATAGCTCAGTGGCAACCTTCATCAGGTCACACACCAACATTTACTGGACAACAGAAACTGCGTTTTGACAGCACAAAAACTTATATATATAAACTATACATATATACATATATATATACTTATATATATATATACACATGTATATATACATAGATGCATATATACATACATATATACATATCAACATACATACATATATATATACATATACATAAACATACATAGATACGTATACATGAATGTATATACAAATATATACATATATATACATATACATACACATATATACATATACATACACATATATATACATATATATATATGTGCATACATACATGGATTTATATATACATATATACATACATACACACACATATATACATATATATATATATATATACATATATACATATAAACATACATATATGCATATATACATTCATACAGACATATATGTAGACATAAAATTTGCTTGCCGTATAAGGGTAGGTTTTAAAAATTTTGCTGGACACTAATGGGGTTAACTGATTGGCACCAATTGTTAACATTGATGCTATCTCAATTAATTACCAAAATAATAGGATGATAATTCATCATCATCATCAATACCATTGAACCAACCAGCTGGGTTAATGTTCAAACTAGGGCTGTACAGAGTATTCGCGTCGTATTCGCTTCGAAGCCGAATAGTGGGCCAAATAGCTATTCGGTATTCGGCTGAATAGTATTTTTCTTTATTACCGAAATTTGATACCGCCTTTCTTCTAAAGGGCTCAAAAGTGCACACACACGCCTCGATGGTGCAATTACAGTTGTACTGCAGAGCAATTGTGTGCGAAAGACTTGCTCAAGATCCTTACACAGTATTATATATAAGATTCCCGGATGAGGGTCGAACCCACTCGCTCAGCGCACACTGAATGCTACAGGCTGACTGCTCTAGCGATCGGCCACTGTGCCACACAATAGAAGCGGTAGGACCAAATACGAATAGTGGTCACACAACATTTGTCTCCGCACACGCACCTGCTATAGCATGTGGACTGAGTAACTCTCCTCTCCTTGGACCACGGTATTGCAGTGCCAACCGTCTCATTTACACTTAAATTAGTTTCATTCCTAGTTTATACAGACTGGCAGAAGGATACAAAATTATGTGTAGCTAACTGTTTCTTTTAGTTTATGTATTAAATTTACTGAACTGAAACTTCTGCTCACATTTGAAATTCTGAAATTTGTTGATAGATTTATTATGTACACTATTCGTATTCGGCCGAATAGTGGGTCCAGTTATTCGTATTCGGCCGAATAGTGAAAATAACCTATTCGGTACAGCCCTAGTTATGTATGCATGTATGTACATACATACGTACGTATGAACACTTATATAGTGACCTACAAGAACCTCACGAGGGCGCTTACCAAAGCTAACTAACAGTTCTTAAATAAATGCGTCTTAAAAAGTCCAGAAAATGTCTCCTGTGCTACACACAATGGGAGACTGCAAATTGGTAACTGCAAGGAGTCCCAACATAACGGTTCAACGAATGAAAAGACGCAGCCTGCCCGCATGGTGGTACGAGAGCGCAGAACCACCAGGTCCCCACGAGACGCAGAGTACACGAACTGACACCCTGACTGGCTGGCAACTGGAATAAACAAATCACACATGTAACCCGGAACTGCACTAGCCAGCGACGAATGCACCATGAGGCCGATCTTGAAGACTTGAAAACGATTCTGCCTTCCACCGGTAACCAGCGTAGCGTGTTCCTCATATAGACTGAGATGTGCGAGAACTTCGGAAGCTTTGCAACAACTGTGGCGGCACAATTTAGGACGAACTGGAGCTGGCGTATACGGTATTTTGGCAAACCGACGAGGATGGCGTTACAGTAATCCAGTCGATTCAGCACAAATGAGTGCACTAACCTTACCTTACCACAGAGTTGCAGCAGTCTCCATTGACAGGTGGCATGACCCTGATCTGACGTAACTGGCAAAAGCAAGACCTGCAGAGAGCGTTGACGTGCACCTCCAATGACAGGCCCTTGTCCAAGAGTAATCCCAAGTCCCAGAACGCCTAATAACACCGGCATCTACGGTGAGCTACCGGAACCGATGTCCACCCTCATCCTGCGGCCAACAAGAAAAGAGTGGATCCAATCAAGTGCCTGTTCTCCAATTCTAAACGAGACATGAAGCCTAGTCAACAGGATATTATGGTCGACCGTATCGAACGCGGCACTCACATCGAGGAGCGTAAGCAACGTGACATGTCCAGCGTCCATAGCATCACAGATGTCTGCCACCAACTTTTCAACAGTCTTTGATAGGAAGGTCAGGTTTGAGATCAGGCGGTAGCTCCTGACATCGTCCAAATCCATCCCAGGCTTCTTAATTTCAAAAATATAACTGCAAAATATCAGTGCCATCTGTAGACTCATCACATGCCAATGCAAATACTTGTGCCTTTTTCACATCCTGAAGTAGCTGCTGGAATACGTTTTCTGTAACCCTGCGGCCGTCAGAAAGGATTCCTGTGATCGCTTCTGAACTTTCTTTATCGTCTAAGAATGTCGAAGCTGCCTCTATCACAACTTCTGCTTCTGCACAATATGCACAGTTGTATGATGGCACACTTCTGACTGTCGGGCAGGCGTCCCTCCATCAACGATGCATTGCAGAGGCAGACCAAGAATGGCAGCAGCTCATCCACAAATTCCTTCAGAAGGAAGGTCGGGAGCGGGTCCAGTGCACGTCTTCGATGGAGAGGACATAAGAAGGGACCTTAGCTCCACAGGTGTCACACTTTCAAGCCTTTCATAGCGATGACGAAAAATGCTGGAATATGCACAGTACGCGATGTGCCTAGAATAGCTGAAAGATCATTCCATAGTCGTCTACTGTCAGCTGAGTCACGTTCAATCAGCCCCTCCCAATATTCCTGCTCCTTGAACTTGAAGGACTCAGACTTCTCTCGCAGGAGCCTGATCCATTCAACCCAATCATCATCAAGGCCTGTATCGACGCTCTGTACGCCTGACAATTCAGCGCATCTGTGTGCATTCAGCATCGAACCAGGGAGTGAGGGCATTGCATGTGACACGTGCCGTCCGCCACGGAGCCATCTCATCGATAATTGATCGAAGGGTTGTTTCGTAGAGGTCGAACATATTAGACGAGGAAAGATCAGTGACCGCAGTGTCAGTGCAAAGCCGACTGCTCGTCAGACGGCAACGGAAAGCTTCTCGGTCCACCGACTTCTAACCTCTGAACTTGATCTCTGTAACCAGATAGACGAGCAGGGCATGATCAGAGACAGATGGTCGTTCCATCGTGACCGCTTCAAACTAATGAAGTTGAAATGAAATTACTTGATTCAATAAAGAAAAGGAAACTATCATTTTTGAACATATAACAAGAAAGACTGGAGATTGCTTAGAAAAGGAGCTCATCCAAGGCATAGTACCGGGAGCTCGACCCCTGGGAAGACCCAGGATGATATGGATAGAGTCCAGGAACAGGAGCAGCTGGTGCAGAATTGTCCATTGTGCAGCAAACCCTTGGACTGAGGTTAAGTTGAAAACAAGACAAGAGACAATGAAGTTGGAGACAATGAAGTTGGTGGAATGTTTCACACATCAATGTCATATAGAAGACTGAAATTGTTTTCAATTTGGTCCTAACAGTTAATCATCATGGCTGATCCACCAGAGGCTGTCTCTATGCCTCTGTGGTGGACAGGTCTCATGGATTTCTACCTGATTATGGCTATGTTTGGTGTGCCATCAGTTGATGCATAGTGCACTACACACAGGCATGATAGAAGTTACTACTAATTGTATTCTTATAAGAATCACAAATACAATGCAAATGCATCCATCTTCATTACTTACCTTTTTTCTCAATAAACACTTTACTGGCAGGCTCACTATGCATTACTGGAACAGTAAATATAGTGTCATTGTAGCTCTTGATATTATCATCAGCAGGGACAACATCTTCACTTAGGTCATACAGTTCAGTAGCAAGACCTATGTTTAAAGTACCAACTTCACTTCTGAAAGTAACAAACAAGATAGTTATTAAAATTATTATTATTATTATTAATGATAAACATCAAGCTAGCCCAGTTTTTATAGCATTAAAAAAAATATATTTTAAAGATACATATTGTATAAATATTATTATGACTGACAGTTCTTTAATTGACGATCCCTGTGGGCTGTTTGAACGTGCCTCTGAATGCTACGGCATTGAATCTTTGAGTGCAAATGGAGAGACGTTGAAACAAGTGCACGGTCTCCATAGGATCTTCTGATACGGTGGTCATGCGGCAACCCAACTCCGTCAAGAACCCGCGTCCAGCGCGATTGATGGGTCCCAGTGATTCGAATGCCAAGGGAATGAAGTCATGTGTGGTGGGAAGAGTAGAATACTTGGAACACTTTCGGTCCGCCGCATGTTCAGACGCACCGCCAGGCACTGCCGAAGACAGGTGGATGTATGAGGCGACACACGTGTGGATAGTTGTTGCATCCCAAGCGACGTATTTGCCTCTCTCGCCCACGGGATGAGTGTCGCTCCATCTGGTCTCTATCAGTCGCTCCGGATCAAACCTTGTGGCTCCTTCGAGGATGGAACGTCTGCCTTTAAAAGGGCTCTCCAGACAATATCATTCAAGGCGAAGTGTCGGGCCGCTCTTCCTGTCGAATGTCTGCAAACAAGACCGTGATGTCCTCCCGGGTCAGCGGTTTATCCACACTGACATTGATGCGGCGCACAGATGTTGAGACCCAGGCCCCCACCGTAGCAGCATAAGTGCGGCCTGAGCCTGGAGGCAGGTCAAGTCCTTCAATGCCAATTCCAGAGAATCACTATGTTTGAGAAGAACTTCATCCAGCGCTTGTCCCTTGAACAGTGGAGCGCCAAGAAGAATCAATGAAACACGCTTCATCCTCCGGAAGTCTTCAAATTCCAAGTCTGTTAGTTCGATTTCAGAACAGTATTCACATTTGTTTCTGTTTAGCCGAATGCCGTGCGAATACTCAAGTTCATTGATTGCGGCTAGGTCCTGCTGCACCTCCTCCTTCCTGCCCCAAGCGAGATGTCGTCAAGGTAGCCCAGTCTGAACCCGGAGCGGAGCAATTGGAGAGTCGACTGTAGCGACAGACAAAATAACGTCGGGCCTAACGGATCCCCCTGTTGAGGTCTCATCTGAGACTGCACCACAAAGGAACCAAACTGTAGTATGGACTCCGCCGAGTAAGCTTGATGGATGAACGCGTATAGCTCAGGTATTGTGTCATAAACTGCCCACAGCATGACATCTCTTCGTAAGGTATTGAATGCATTGGCAAAGTCCAGCTTCACAAAAACGTGATCCCACGACATATCCATGACGAAGCTTCTTGCAGAGTGAACCGCTGCTTCACGGCCGCCCGGTGTTGCAATGCCCACCTGGAGTGGGCCGAAGAAGGATCCTAGTCTGGTCAATGCGTATTTGTTTGCGCATTTCGCAGACAGCCGTCGCCAGACGTAGCCAATCACGATTGGTCTGAGACCTCCTGATTTTTTTTGAAAGGGCGATGAGGGTGCCTCCGAAAAGAAGTGCTCGTATTTCCAGTGGGCACTCACCCCTCAGCAACACATTGATGAAGACGGTCAACGCTTGTAGGAGAGTCTCAGCTGATTCTCGGTTGTTGAGCAGGTCGAGTAGGTGCTGGGGTCGCAAACCATCTGGTCCTCCAGATGAACCAGCCAGGAATGACCATATCGCATCCTCGGCCTCTCTATCCGTGACCTGGAAAGGGATGGCTTGCGTCACTTCTGGCAAGTCAGCCAGGTTGGCAGCCCAGTTATCTGTCGGATGCCTTTCCTGCATAGCTGCCAAAGAATTGTGTCGCCTTGACCGGACAGTCTTGACTGCAGAGGATGCGAGTGGCAGCACGAATGTTGCCCTGATCGAGTTTGGCACCAACCGCAGCCCGGCGTAGATCCTTAGCACTGGGGCATCTTGCAATGCCATCATCCTCCTGTTCCGTCTCATCCCTCGTACGCAGGGCTGCTTGGCTGTCAATGCGTTTCTTGATTACATTGGCCATATTTCGCCTGCGACCCGCTCTTGGTGGTTGTGCCAGTATGTTGGAGGCAAACCACATCAACAGACGCCAAGCCTCAACTCCAGCTGGGTTGTTATTTATGGAGTGCAGAATATCAGTGAGGGCCCGGGAGCAGGCAAAACGGGCTCCTTTTGGGACATGCTTCAGCAATCTGCCACCATTCTGCCTAGGGTGTCGGGCAACACTATTTGTTACCGCCTCGTCCACTGCTTCTACTCCTGAAGCATTTCCCGTGCGAATGCTCAACGAGACCAAATCTCCCCACTCCTCGTCGGCTAAACCCAAGACTGAACCAACTTCGACTGCCTTTGCATACAGTGCCTGCGCCAAACCATGGCCCGGTGGTGGCTGCTTCGAACTTGGACTTGGGCTGTTTCGCGGACCATGCAGATGAACTGTGCCGTCTTTCAGGTGCAACTGCCTAACTGAAAGGCAGTGACTACATACTTGCCTTTTTAATCCCTGTGCAACGTTCTGTGATTGGCCAGACTGTGATTGAGCGATCTGGGTTGGTTTCTTGTATGGAGACGCCATTTATCTGTGTTAAATAGTTTTCCGGCTCGGAGCGGGTAGTGACTGGTCTTTGTTGTTAAGAAATATGGATACTCGAATAGGAAGGGAATGAAGATATATAAAGTGGGAGGAATGGAGATGTAAACACATTCGGTTTCAAACGTCAAAAAATAAACGTTTTTACTGCGTTGCTATAGCAATACGCATTATGACGTCATGGTATGCTATAAATGATTAACGGTGAAGAATATTGAGTAAAAATTTGGTTTCCATTTGCACAGGTTACAAATTTTGATTTAAAATCCTGAAAAATCTCTATAATATATAAGAAAATATATAAGAATCCCTGATCCTGGCAACAGTTGGAAAGAAGTTATATAAAAATCGTGCGCTGACGAACTCTCACTACTTTAAAACACTGTATAAACCTAGGAGATAAATCCGTCGACTGCCTTGAATAACGCTTGTTATTGTATAATGTAAATTATACAATAACAAATTATTCTTAAATTATCTAGTACTGCATAAAATATAAAATATTCCTAGTTTTTTTAGACGCTCGTAGCACAGCGAGTCGGAACGTAACTCTGGGTGTTGACATTGACATTATTCTACTTCTAATAATTTATTCTAATTAAATATATTACCAAAGAACGTTTTTAAAAAGTTTTTTCTGTTGGGGTACGCACATAAATGACCTATAGAGTACAGATTACTATTAATCTGTAAAGATAATGATAATGATCTCATTAAAATTTTGATATATATATATTTATTTAAACTGTGTCCGGATATAAAGGGACTCCCTAATGATAATATGAAAATAAATAGTAAATATTCTTCAAAGTTTAACATTCCAAAACCGTTTTAATCCTGACATTTTTGTCCACAAATTTGTAATATATGAACGTTCTGATTAAAAAGGTATGTCATAATGACGTCTTTAAATAATAACTTCAATGCCTGGGAGGAATTTGATCAGCTGGTCATTAGATTTGACTAATGACGCACATGTCTTGAAGCCTGTGTTGAGGCTGAGGCTGTTCAACCACTTTGAACACACCTTGTAGTCTAATTTCATTCAAATACAAGAATAAATTTGAACTAAATTTATGGAAGATTATCGACAACATTTGAAAACAGTTGGAAATTATGTAGATGAGTTTTAGGTCGTCCTTAAAACTCAAGATTTGATGCAATTGACGTCATTATGACATCATTAGTCAACGACAGGAGCCATCATATTTTATGCAGTACTAGATAAATATGTCACGGTTTTGGAATTTTGAAAATCGACAATTATTTACTATTTATTTTATATTATCATTAGGGGTCCCTTTATTTCCGGAGACAGCGTATATATGGATATACATTATATATGATATGTAATATATATATTATATGTATATGTATATATATATATATATATATATACATATAATATTATTAGGGTGGTGCTCAAAAAGTTTACTTTTAGTAATCAGATGGGACAGCCCTAGTGCATAACTGGAAATCGCCTCGGACATTTGCCTAGGCCGAATATTGGACTATTCTTGAGATATACAGTCGCCAGGTGGCCAAGATGGACGCAAAACATTTACGCGTATTCACACATCGTTTTTTCTTATATTTTGTCAAATGTTGTGCTGCTTTTATATCTCGGATTATGGATTTATATCACCACTAACTGAATCACTGTTCATCACTGTTTATCTTCTGCAGCCATTAGATGCTCATAGCACAGCGAGTCAGAATGTAACTCTGGGTGTTGACATTGACCTCTTAACAACTTTACTCTATCAACAGCAGTTACCAGTCTGGCAATTTCACCTCTACTCGTCGTACTCTGATATAAATGTGCAGTGTCGTAGAATATCGCAAAGTTGCCCCATGCAAGCATTAACTGTACGAATAAGCCCCGAGCTGCGTCACATCGCAGGGGCCTTGTTATGGTTACGTATGGGCCGGCCCTTTTGTCCCCAGCGCCGTCGTTCTTTATCATGCATAGCTGTTGCATTGCTTCTGTTACTATCGGGTGACATTGAAAGCAACCCAGGCCCACTCTCCCGCAAAGTCCAGTTCAATAAGCCTACATTGAAACCATCGTCTATAAACTTTGGCAGGTTCAACATCCGTTCAGCCATCCGTCGCTCAGCCATCATACATGACCTCATCAGACACGAGAGGCTGGACATACTGGTACTGTGTGTGAGGTGAATTTGTGCTGACACTCTTGATTGTACCAAGCGTGACATCGCTTCCGAAGGCTGCTCTGTTCTCCATGTTCATCGGAATGGAACCTCAGGTCCCTCAGTGTCTGGTGGGGGTCTCGCTCTAATCTACAGGTCCACGTTAGAGGTCAGCATACATCCTCAATCCTCAAGGCTCTGCACCTCCTCGTGTGAACTTCAACTAGTTCGATTGGGCAGATCATCTTCATCAATAGGTCGAATGAATAGCATACTGGCCGATACCTTCGATACCTATGGTCTCCGCCAGTATGTTGAAATCCCTACCCGAGGAGATAACATCTTAGACGTTCTAGCCGCCGATGATCGAACAACAGTCTACAACACGCACGTGAACGATGCTGGTCTTATATCGGATCACAAATTAGTACTTTGTAAAATAATGACTTCCATTATCACCAACCAGCGCATCATGTATTCCAAAATATCAAAGCAATAGACCCTTTAACACTCAGTGACTTGTTAATTGACTCAGACCTATTCACAGCTCCTGCAAGCAGCGCAAACGATCTTGCAGAACAAATGAAAACAACAGTGTCACTGATATTGGACAAACTCGCTCCGAGTCAGTCTTGCTACAGGCGACCATCTAAACCTATTACAAGATGGCTCTCATCTGAGCATCCCGTGCAAAGAAGGAATGTCGTCGACTTGAGAGAAAGTGGAAACATTGTGGACTTGATGAGGATAGACAGTGTTATCGTTGACACTGCCGTGTAACAAATAAACTCATAAACGATTCACGAAGCTTGTATTTCTGCAGCCAACTTGAAAGTGCTGATAATCCTCGGGACCGATGGCTCATCGCTCAGCCTCTTCTACCCTCAAATGATAAAAACAACTGCCAACGCTCAGACACAGAAAATCAGACTCTGTGTGGAAATTTTGATGCATTTTTTGTTAACAAAATTATCGATTTTAAATGTAAAATTGCTAGATGTGCAGCTAATTTAGTGTGGAATGATCTGCTGCTTGACTCTGATCCTGCCTTTGTTGACATACTGCTTGTCACATTCTTTGAAGTCTTTAATCTTCTCAATAGCATGGTTCCTAAATCATCAGCAATGGACTTCATACCTACATCACTCATCGTCTCTTGTTCTGATGTATTCTTTCACCTCATTGCACACTTGGCCAACCTATCTTTTGCTGAGGAGTGCTTTCCTTCATGCTTCAAATCTGCTTTAGTCATGCCTTTACTTAAAAAGCCTGACCTTGACACTAGCACTTTGTCTAACTTCGGACCTATCTCCAACCTCAATAACATTTCCAAGATCCTTGAACGTCTTTTTCTTATGCATATCATGAGACACATTACTTCCTCTCCCACCTTCAGTCCCTACCAGTCACCATATCGCGAAGGCCACTCCACGAAAACTGTTCTTGTCTCTACACTGGATTACATCTTCTCATCTATTGACGATGGTAAAGCCTGCCTCTCTGTGTGTCTTGCAGCCTTTGACATTGTAGACCACCAGTTACTCCTTGCAAACTTGCAAAAAGCTTTTGTGTCTCTGGGACTGCCTTACACTGGTTAGCTTCATACCTGGTTGACCGCAATCAGCAGATGGGCATTGGATCTGCTCGGTCGGAGCCCACACTTTGCACTGCTGGAGTGCTACAGGGATCTCTCCTTGGCCCTTTATTTTTACAGTCTTTACTTCCCCAATCAGTCGTATAGCTAAACACTTTGGAATTCAATTACAACAGTATGCAGATGATACTCAGCTCCATATTGCTCTGTCACACACTGATCAGTCTGGTAAACTAAAACTGGAAGAATGCCTCTCATCTATATATGCATGGTTCTGTTTCAATGGTTTGGCCATAAACCCAGACAAGTCTGAAGCAATTGTATTTGGCTCATGTCAACGCCTGCATTCTTTCCCTATGCTCTCTAGCATTGAACTGGCGGGCACTGTGTCAAAACACTTGAGGTTACCCTCGACAGCAAGCTCACATTTCGACCTCACATAACAAGCCTTTGTAAATCTTGTTTCTACCACATCAGGGCAATACGTCACAAAAGGTCAGCTCTAGCTAAAAATATGTCTGAAACTATAGCCTGCTCACTTGTCTCCTCTTGCCTCGATTATGCTAATTCACTTTTTGTCGGTCTCTCAGACCTTGAACTTAAAAGGCTTCAACGTATCCAAACAGCAATTGCCCCATGCCTTGAACGAGTTGATTCACAAGGGCGGTTATGATCATGCACCTGCCAAAATGGACTCCAAGCTGCAGCAGACAATTGACAAAGCACTTGGTCAGGGATGCTTGCCAGCGGACAATCTTATATCAGCTGATGAATTCCATTGCTTCTTTGACAAGAAAAGTGGCTGATGTGAGAGAGTCGACTGCTGATGCTGCGGACCCAACCTATTCAACTACATCTCACCGCTTACCATCATACCTATTTAAGTTGGTGACATTCTGGGGCTTGTCCAGAGCACTTAGAACAACCAGTCAATAGCCGACTCGCTACTAACATGGCGCTTGCAGGAGTGCGCCCAAATGATTGTCACATTTATCATGCAACTGGTAAACTGCTTCACTACAATTGGCAGGGTTCCAACTATCTGTAAAGTAGCAACCATCAGTCACTGCCAAAGAAACCTGGCCTAGACACTGCAGATGTAGAAAGTTATTGGCCAATCTCCAACTTGTCTGTTTTGTCTAAATTACTTAAAAGGTCGTGGAGAACGAATTCTACAAACTTAATTTTTTCCCTATGGTCGATAGGGAAAAACTTAAGTTTGTAGAATTTTTTCTCCATAAGGCTTATTTTTTTCCACTCTGGATTATTATATAATTGCCCATTAAATTTCAACCTGATTGAGCAACATTTAGAGGTCAACACATTCTCAACATTTATTATACCTGTGCACTAAATTGCTAATGTTAAATTTAAAAATAGAATCTAACTTTACAGATCAAAGGCCTTGGATCTGACACAACAACCAGCAATACACGACTTTATAAAGGTGCATGCGTTAGAAATGCAAGATGCTTATTTTGAAGCAACTGATGATAATGAACACTTTCAAGATCCATTCTTGAACAAACTGTGACAGGAATTGCTCAGTTATTTACCATGTGCTCTTGGAGCCATATCCATGGGCTTGGAATAGCCAGGGTGTAACTCTTACCTCTGACATAAAACAGGCTTATGCTGGAGCAACGCGTAAAACTGCTATGCACGAGGTGTTACGCTGGACATAAAGCTACTCCTGATTGACCCTAGGTCTAAGTCCGCTATTCCCGAATAGGGCTATAATCAAAATGGCGACCATTGCTATGATTCGTTGCATTCGACGCAGTGTAATGACGCTTTTAGATGCTTCTATAGATTGTTGCAATCCTCTAGATCTACGAAAAATAACACATCTTATTATATCTTCCATTTTCGTCATGACAAAAGACTACTAGGCTTTGTTTGTGACGAAATGGCTGGCAATGTGGCACATGATGTGCCCTGTAGAGCAGCGGTTTTCAACCGGTGGTACACGTACCCCTAGGGGTACGCCAGCTGTTGCCAAGGGGTACGCAAGAAAAAATATTATAAAAAAATATTTTTGCAAAAACAGATAAAACAAATACTTTCTTGCTATTATTTTAATCCATGTTTAGCTATTCTATGTTTTTCATAAAATTACGTCACAGTTTCATGATACATATAAATAAAATAAATACTTTCTCGCTAACATTTTAATTCTTGCTTAGCTATTCTAGGTTTTTCACAAAATAACGTCACAGCTTCGTCATGGATTTTAATAAAATAAATAATTAAAAATTAAATAAGAAACAATATAGAATTTTAGATTTAAAGTTTTAAACTGTCAAATTATAGAAAAAAATATTGTAAAATAAATTAATTAAATACCATGGATAGATGGCTCAAACAACAACCATTAAAAAGAAAGTTATCCTCTGACATCGCTACAGTAAGCAGCGAAACAACAGAGACAGTCACTGCAAACGTCCGTGCAGATTCAGACTCCGATGAGGAAAATCAAAAACTTAGGAAGGTTAGGCGATATGATGAGAATTATTTGTCTTTTGGATTCTCATGGTGTGGTGAAGAAAAAGAACCGAAACCCCAGTGTGTCATATGTAATGAAAAATTATCAAATCATTCGATGAAGCCTTCATTACTTCAACGTCACTTCAATACAAAACATGCTCATCTCAAAGATAAACCACTCGAATTTTTTAAAAGGAAAGAAGTTGAATTGAAACACGGTAAGAGCACATTAAAATCATTCACAACGGCTAACTCACAAGCTTTAACGGCGTCTTATTTGGTAAGCCTGAGAATTGTTAAAACTGGGAAACCACACACTATTGGGGAGAGTCTTATATTGCCTGCAGCTAAAGATATTGTGTCATCCATTCTAGGACAAGCTGCTGCCAAAAAACTTGATGTCGCTCCCTTGTCAGACAATACGGTTTCTCGAAGAATTCATGATTTAGCATCACAAGTAAAAACAATTCTTATTAAAAGAATCAAGCAAAGCAAATATTTTGCAATTCAGCTGGATGAAAGCACCGACGTTACAAATTTTGCACAGCTTATGATGTATGTCAGGTATGAATTTGAACAGTCAGTTGAAGAAGAATTTTTGTTTTGTGAGCCTTTATCTGGGCGGACAACAGCGACAGAAATATTTAAGAAAGTTGATGATTTCATGACTTCAAATGAAATAAATTGGCAAAATTGTGTTGGTGTTTGTTCCGACGGTGCAGCTGCGATGACTGGCAAACACGGGGGAGTTTTAACACAAATTAAACAAGTTGCACCACAAGCAAAGTTCACACATTGCAGTATCCACCGTGAAGCTCTTGCTACCAAAGCCATGCCCACCAGTTTAAAAACTGTTTTGGACCAATCTGTAAAAGTTGTTAATTTTATAAAAGCTCGGGCTCTCAACTCTCGATTGTTTTCAATAATGTGCAATGAAATGGGGAGTGACCATAAAAAGCTTCTTTTGCACACAGAAGTAAGATGGTTGTCACGTGGAAAAGTGTTATCTCGACTTTTTGAACTTCGCTCAGAAGTTCAAATATTTCTCACAGACAGTGAATTTCAAACAGCTGATTTATTTCTCAATGAGTTATGGTTAATGAGGTTGGCGTATTTAGCAGACATTTTTGGTAAACTGAACGAGTTAAATTCTAGCATGCAAGGACGAAATATAACTCCATTCGTTGTGGCTGACAAAATAAATGCAACAATTAAGAAGCTTCAGTTCATGTTGTCAGATGTTGAACAACTTAAAGTAACTGCATTTCAATCACTGCAAACTTTCTTGACAGAGAACGAACTTCGACTGCATCCTGACATGGTTGAAGATATTAAGAAACATTGTTCTCAATTAATTTCAAATTTTCAGACCTACTTTCCTGAACAGTTTGATGACAAGAGTTGGATACGAAATCCTTTTTCCGAAGTTGCATTGCCAGCTGATTTTTCTGTCCAGGAAAGAGATCAATTCATTGAACTTTCATGTGATGGTGGATTAAAAAGCGAATTCAACAAGGACTTTTTGAGTGATTTTTGGCTTAAAAGAAGAGCAGAATATGGATTGATTTCCGACAGAGCCTTGAAATGTTTGATCCCTTTCAGTACGTCATATCTCTGTGAAACTGGATTTTCTGCAATGCTTGCAATTAAAAACAAATAAAGATCGAAACTTGAACTTGAGCCAGACTTACGTCTAAAATTGACATTAATAAAGCCTGATATTGCAGACTTGTGCAAATCCAAGCAAGCCCAGTGCTCGCATTAAAATGATTAAACTTCCATTTGACTGATTAGTTAGCGGCTATTTGCATGCTATTCGAAAATATTAAAAATAAAATAACAAAATTTTCAATTAAACTGATTTTATTTGTGTGCAACAATAATAATTTCAATATAATTATAATATATTTAGCAAAATTCATATGATATCAACTTATGAATATAGGATTTCTTTAATATATAGGAGGATAGAACCAATTAACTAAAAGTTGTCAAGTAACTAAAAAACGTTTTGAAAAGTATTTTTCTGATGGGGTACCCACCCAAATAAAATTTTAATTTGGGGGTACAACAAAAAAAAAGGTTGGGAACCGCTGCTGTAGAGGTCCGTTGCCTTTGGCCATGCAGTAATAATTAATTTAATAAAATGTAAACAAACGCCATATAGTTTACTCTGACATTAAGTTGATGAGCTTTTTGTATTGTATCATACATGTATGATTAATTAATTTGGTTGATTTCCACAAAATGTGATTTAGGACTTTGTATCTTTGCAATCCGAATTAAGCGTTATAAAATCTTTGCGCATGTGCAGTTATCATTACCCACTGAAATCATTCCGTAAACCCAGCATCAAGCATGGTCTTGTGAACGTTATGTGAGATGCAACTACTCCATGGTTATTTCTCGCTCATACATAGCAACGATGGCCACAGCCTATTCGATGAATAGTTACATCAGGTGTAAGCCTTATTCAGCAAATAGGCTATTCCAATACCATGCATATGGGCCCTGAAGCCCAGTACACAAGAGACAATTATAAAAAATGTCTACTTCTATTCTTCTCGTTTCTTTGAGGACACAAAGGCAGTGAGTCATTTCGAGCTCCAGGTCCACCTCATCATGCCAGATGGATGGCAAAAGCCATCTATGCACTGAAAATATCCCTTATTAAGACTCAGTTCAAGTTGACAAGTTGACTGACAGCAAATCCAAGAATATCACATGGCCCTGTTTATCAGGCTTGTTTTTGTCAAACAGTTGAACGAAGCACCGCGAGGGATTTAAAATCCAATGGTTTCTTAATGACACAGAATTTTTAATGGTTGTCCAGCTTCAATGTGCACTTCTTAGAGTAAGGACTCAGTTTTGGTTTTTGATTCTGAACATGCCAATTACAAACTACGCTTGCTTAATGTCAATTGGCATATCATGTCTTTATTCTGTGATTCATCATTTGGGCCATTGACACCTCATTCTTGAAGTCTCTTTCATCAGCAATAACTAATTTATTCATTCAATTTTAAAATTTATATAGCGTCCCTCACGAAACCTACTTGGAGACGCTCCCAGTTAGAGCTGTATCGATTAATCAACATAGGTCTTGTGCAGAGTGAGACACAGTGCCTGCTTAAAGGCCAAAAAATGGCTAGCCAATTCAAGCCAAGGAACGGCTGGCCAATTCAACAGAGAAACGATGAATATACATTGTGGAGGCATGCCTACTGAATACATGCTAGCTGCCAATCAGATCTACCCAAAACATTTCAGTCGCCTGAGACTAGATGGGTGGTTGTGAATTGGCCAGCCGTTCCATGGCCTTTAATTACATTACCCTGGGCACAGTTTGACAGCGGGTGGTGCATCTAATCTGTATTGCCTGCCTAGGAATAGTCCCCAACTACAAACATATGTCTCCTACAGAGCAAGTGTTTGCTTGTATAACGACAATAGGCAGTAGGTCTATCTTTGGGAAACACTATTAAATAATCGGCACAATAATCGGCTAAATAATCGGGTATCGGCAAATGAATAATCGGCAATAATTGGTATCGGCATAATTGGCAAAAAGTGATATCGGTACAGCTCTACTCACAGTCCAACCATGGCATTCCTCTTCTAGTGGAAAGCTACTGGTCCCTCCCGCAAGCACTATGACCATGCAGCACTGCAGTCTCTCAGCTGCTAGCCTCTCCATCTGGAATGCACATAAATCAGATGGGTCTATGACATTACCCTCGGACATTATCCCCCCCGGACATTAGCCACCCCGGACATTGCCCCATTCCATTACATAAATAATGTGCAATCTTTATGATATTAATAAATTGGAATTTATCAGAAATTCATAAAAATAGTATGTATGAAAATATGTAAATGTATGTAAGTACACAATACACATGCATACATGTATGTATGTATGTATGTATGTATGTATACATCAATCAATCCCGAATTTTTTATTGAACAGAACACAATCAATCAAATAAATAAATCAAATAAATAAATCAAATAAATAAATCGTGTAACACAAAAATAACCAGATAATGAAAGAGAGAATGCTAATGAGCAATAGGGAAGAAAATCCTCTAAAGAGCCCAGATCCTGCTAGCAGGGGTACCCTTAGCATAGATAAGTAATGGCAGTGGAGGTGAGAGTAGATTAGACAAGGTTAATTTATTTAAAAAACATTAACTCAATTAACTACATAGTCCACGAGAAAGTTATGTGTCAACTTGATTAGAAACTATTAAGTGTCAGATAATAATTATGTTGATGGGGTGGTCAGCGCAAAGAGGTAACTTCAAAGTTATATTTTGAACAAAGATAAATTGGGCAAATTACGTATATCATGGGGTAAAGAGGTAACTTCAAAGTTTTATTTTGAACAAAGATAAATTGGGCAAATTACGTATATCATGGGGTAATTGGTTCCAGGCTGCTGGGCCGGCAAAGGTAACAGAGAATTGGCGGGTTTTAGTTCAAAGATATTTAGGTCCATTATTTCTGGCATTTCTGAGGCAATATGGGTTTAATTGAAAAACAGTTTTAAAGTAAGTATCAAAGCATTGTGGGAGCAGATTGAGTGGCAGTAGGTGAGTGATGCATGATAGGATGCCTACGTTTTTTGCTATCTTACATGCCACTCTACAGAAATGGACATTCCAAGTACCGTATATACTCGAATATAAGTCGAGAAATTTAATGCCATTTCAGGACGACGAAAAAGGGCCTTCTAAAGACAGTTCTGGGTACAGCGGCATTATTTAACAGCAAAATTTCCCTGGAGTCAGGAGGTTTCTTACAATGAGAAGCAAAGGTAATGTAGCTAGTCTTGGCAGTGTTGAGTGCCAGTTTTGAACCAGTCCCCGATATGCAACAGTTCACAGTTTAATAAGGTTAGCAAATTGGTATAAGAGGAGTTAGATACAATAATATTGGCCTCATCTGCAAACAGACGAAAATGTACAAGATCAGAAGCATTAGGTAAGTCGTTGATAAATATCAGAAAAAGTAAGGGGCCCAAAATAGAATCTTGAGGAACTCCATACTTAATGATATAGGTCTTTGAAGCATATCCATTACACTGCACATATTGGGTACAGTTATGTATGTAGCTACTCCACGGACGCCTATGGAATTTAGTTTAGAAAGAAGGATTCCATGATCGACCATGTCAAATTAGATATATCAATAAATAAACCCACTGAGAATTCATTACGGTCAAAGGTCGCGGATATGTGGTCATGAAGATCATGCAGAGACATAACAGTAGAATGTCCCGCCCGAAAACCATGTTGCGATGGGCATAGGAGTTGATTAGTTTCGATAAAATTAAAGAGTCTGGTATACATTACTTTTTCAAGTCATTTAGAAAAGAATGGTAGAATTGAAATGGGCCTATAATTCACTGTGACTCTGCTTGTGGATGGGTATCACCTGGGTAATTTTTAAGGCAGATGGAACCAAACCAGTGCTTAAGGAGCAGTTGACAATTGATGCAAGAGGTGTAGCAATAAGAGGGAATATAGGAGCAATTATAGAGGGAATATAGGAGCAATTATAGAGGGAACATAGGAGCAATTATAGAGGGAACATAGGAGCAATTATAGAGGGAATATAGGAACAACTATAGAGGGAACATAGGAGCAATTATAGAGGGAACATAGGAGCAATTATAGAGGGAACATAGGAGCAATTATAGAGGGAACATAGGAGCAATTATAGAGGGAACATAGGAGCAATTATAGAGGGAATATAGGAACAATTATAGAGGGAATATAGGAACAATTATAGAGGGAATATAGGAGCAATTATAGAGGGAATATAGGAACAATTATAGAGGGAATATAGGAGCAATTATAGAGGGACTATAGGAGCAATTATAGAGGGAATATAGGAGCAATTATAGAGGGAATATAGGAACAATTATAGAGGGAATATAGGAGCAATTATAGAGGGACTATAGGAGCAATTATAGAGGGAATATAGGAGCAATTATAGAGGGAATATAGGAACAATTATAGAGGGAATATAGGAGCAATTATAGAGGGACTATAGGAGCAATTATAGAGGGAATATAGGAGCAATTATAGAGGGAATATAGGAACAATTATAGAGGGAATATAGGAGCAATTATAGAGGGAACATAGGAGCAATTACAGAGGGAATATAGGAACAATTATAGAGGGAATATAGGAGCAATTATAGAGGGAATATAGGAGCAATTATAGAGGGGTTGAGTTCATCAGGGCCAGCTGAGTGAGTAACCTTCAAGGAACTATTAAGAGTGATCAATTCATTAGGTGAGGTTGGGACAATGCAATGGAGTTAGGATTTTAAGGGCCAAGGTAAAACTCAAAAGTGTTTGGGGAAGATGGTATCTTATCTACTAGTTCACTAGCAATATTTGTAAAATATGCATTAAATTTTTGGGCTATTTGCTCATGGTCAGAGGTTTCAATGTCATTAGTCACAATGGAACTGATGAGTGCATCACGAGGTTTTACCTTTAGAATCGATTTGATAACCTTCCATGTTTGTTTAAGATCACCACTATGTTTAGTAAACTCCGCTGCATAGTAATTTTGCTCAGCTTTATTACGTAATGTTTTGAATCGATTCCTATATACCGTGAATTTCGTTTTATTTACATGTATGTATGTACACATGTATACATCTATGTATGTACGTATTATATGCGCTATGGAAATATTGTGATGTCTGGGGGTAATGTCCAGAGGGGAATGTCCTGCTACCAAATCAGACTTGAACCCGTGAAACAAAGGCATGTTACTCCTGTATAGCAGTCGTAGTTTCATCTCTAATGGGAGGCTGCTCCAGATGGAGGGGCTAACAACTGAGAGGGGACAAAGGCAGGTACAAGGGTAAATCTTCCATGACCGTTTCTTCACTGTGGTGTACGGGTCTACCAAGACTCCATTGACTCCTGTTCCGTTTGGCCTGCTCCAGGATTCTCTTCTACATATTATTTATACTGATGATCTTGGTCCCTTTCCTGGCTCTGGTTCTGTGCTCAGCCAACCTTATGTGGATGACCTGCAGGCGAATTTGCACAGTCCGGGCCATGAACTAGGTAATGGAGGCTCTGTATGCCTAGATGTCCTCCAATTGCTTTCAGCTTAACTTATCTAAGACCCAGTTTATTTTGCTTGGCACATGCCACCAACTCCCAAAGATTCCCAACTCCCTGAAGGTCCTGGAGTTCCCACAGTCTGTCTTCTCATACTCTGTCCAGGACACTGGTGTCACATTGGATCAAGAACATGCAATATCAAACTGCTATGTCATGATTGTTATCACCAGTTGCATAAGCCTAGAGCGATCTTCTAAGGCTATATCGATTAATCGGGTCAAATATCAGAGCAATCCATTATATCGGTATCGGTCATTATAATCGGTGCCGATATTAAGAAATATATTTTTTATTTTATTATATTATTTTCAGTCTTTAAGACCAAAATGACGACTGCAACATCATTTCATCAAGCTTACACATTCATAATTTCATTGTATTACATTGTAACATTACATGACATTGCCCTGTTCTTGCGTTTATGTCCGACGAGAAATCATATAGTAAAGTAGATGCCCAGCATAAAAAGGGCAAAAGTGGTAAAGGGCCTAACTTGATTAATTAATCCAGGGTATAGGACATTAGGCCATATGATCCTCATATAAAATCGTGTAATCTACATATACACCATTCATACACAGGTCAATTAATTAATTAATGAGGCACCCAGTTAGATAGCTATAGGTTCCACTTAATTTATCAACATCTAGTCATTCTAATGGCCCAATATTTCGCATTACACAATGATCAACTATCGACCTATATATAACGCATCGATATCAGGAACACAATTGTTGTCTCAAGTGCATCTATAATCAATAAAATAACAGTTTCTAGTGATGATTGATAATGTCGAAGCACTCAAATTTTATCTGGACTTAGTTTAAAATCAACGCAATTGCAGGAAGAGATGCATTGATTGTCCATTCAAAGATGCACTAAGTTTAAGATTCTTACACGCATCAATGCCTGGATGAGTGTGCTATGTGGTCCAACATTTTGGGACTTTTATTTCAGTGTCATCCTACTCAGGCAACATATCTTTTGGCACTGCAACACAGGGTAACATGGTTGTCTCCCCCTTTTGCTATGGTCAGCTCTCTCATTCTGAAAAAGGTTTCTATTAAGTGACATAAACTCCCTTTTATATGGTTGGGAGATGAGTTTTGTTGAAGAAATTTAAATGCTTACTGCATCACTGTAACAACAAGTGATAATTTCATAAACCACATGAATGTCATATATTTTTAGTAGGGACTGACCGTAAATCACCTTGGACATTCACCGCGGCCGAATATAGCATTTGTTGTAACTATTCGGAAGTATTCGCATCGGTAAATAGTACGCACACAAATAGACAGTTTAAAAAAATGGAAACTATAAATAACATTTTTTTAATTCAATAAATAATTTCATTGAAACATTTAGTACCTAATCATATAGTTTCTAGATTTCTGTATTCAGTATTAAAAGGCTAAAACTTAATTTATATTAATGTTATTTATTTATTATAGGTACAACATTTTAGTTAAACAACAAGTGAGAAATTCATAAACCACATTATAAAAAATCTTAATTTTGAACTTCACCATACATGACGACGATTGACGAGGCAATGAGACATGCAGACATACTTGCCGGAGTGGCCGGTCTAGTAGCGACCCACTACTACTCGGTTCATACCCGGATCCGGCAAATCATTCAAACACTTGGATTCAGTACCCATTGGAAATTGTCTACTTAGTCGGTCCCTAATTTTTAGCCTGAGCTGAACTGATCAGTCTGTCAAAGAAACTGCCGATGAACACATACATATTTTCAGTTGAATTTTTACAGTAAATAAACCTAACTAAACGATACTCACTGAGCCCTTCGTTTCCTTTTCTTCTTCATTGATTGTATAGGAATTGTTTCTGATATTTTATCATCTTCGCGCATTAGTGTTTCCTGACATCCTGTCATAACCTGCAAAAATTAAATCAGCAAAAAGACTGCACATCAAAATAAAGTTAAAACTGAAAGTTCAAATGCAAGCTTCTTTGAACAATGAACAAGTCACTAAAGAGGAATTCACAATCACTGTAGTCACTAACCAGCTTTGTTGGTAATTTGGGTAAAAGAGGCTATGATTATCACATCAACCTGTAAGAGATCAAACATTCTCAAGTTGCAATATGTAATGTAAAGTAATTGAACTTTTACATGGCGCCCCTTCATCAGAGGCACTCTGTTAAGTGTTAAGTGTCATTTCACATGAATATTTTATATCAGTTAGCAAAATAGAGCACAGTAAGTTGAGTCACCAGTGGCAGGCCCACGGACAAGCATGGAGCCAACCAAAGGATTTCCGCCAACAGCTGACATCGATGTTCAGAGTCTCTGGGCCAAGTTGCGTTGATAGGGCAGAGGGACGACTGGTGGCAGCGTTCACAATCACGGGGACGATGTCGCATATTCTGCATGTCAATATGTCATTATAACATAAATCTTTATTTGAATATATATAATACGACCACAAACCAATGGTTACAGAGGGTTTCACCTGGCACTTCTCACATACAGAGCACACACAGATCATCTGTCCTCATAATTGTCTTCCACGGTCACACTTTGCAGTTCTCAGGCCACATTCTCTCTTCGATCAGCCTTTGCTGGAAAGTATGTTGTTCCTGGTACAAGTCTTGTCCTCGACCGGCAGTCATTCACTGTTGAAGTCAACTCTTAATTGTTGCTTGGCTTTTCTTCTTCATACATTCACCACCCTGTCAGAAAGACTGAATTTCGCTCTAAGCTGAAAACCAACCTCTTCCAGCCTGCCAATGGCTCTTAATGGTTGCCCAGCCTCAATGTGCACTTCTGAATTTGTTGTTGTAAGGAGAGCATTTTCGAATTTCAGTTTTATTGTATTGTGTAACACTACATGCAGCCATGTCAGCGGAAGAACTACAAGTGTTGTGAATCGCGTTGAAAGTGCTGCATGAGAATATAACATGGCGATTAACACCTCAAAAACAAAAACAATTACTAACACAGAGGATATACTCAAAATCGAAATATACACCGGAAGACTGGAGCAAGTAAACTCCTTGGTGTATTTGGGCTGCAGGGTGACGAAAGATGCGGAGGTGAAATCGAGGCTGGCCATGGGGATGGTGATTATGGTCAAGTTGACAAAAATATGGAAGAACAAGTCCGTGAGCAACAGGACTAAATTACGACTGATAGGAGCTCTGGTGTGGCCAGTAGCAACGTATGGTTGCGAAGCCTGGACATTAAAGAAACGTGAAGAGAAACACATTCAAGCATTTGAAAACAAATGCATTAGAAAGATGATGAGAATTTCTTTGACGCAAATGATGACCAACAAGCGGGTATACGAATTGGCAGAGGCCAGAAATGAACTGTTGCAACACGTCCAGGCATGAAAACTGCGCTACTTCGGACATATTATGAGACAAGTTACAACCATGGGACAACAATGAGGGCAGTCTGATGACAGGTCTTGTTGAAGGGAAGAGGAATCATGGAAAGCCTAGAATGTCCTGGATTGACAACATTTTTATGTGGACTGGGCTAAAGGGAACTAACCTGATGAGCGCAGTACGTGATAGACGATGCTGGGCTAGTCTCTCACGTAGATCCATTCATGTAGCCAAACGTTGCAAAGCGACGACGACGTTACGACATGACATGCTTGTATTGCCTTCAAGATTTCCTTTCTCATGTACCACATTCATAATGGAACTTCCCCCTCGTACATGATGTCCATGGTCGCGTCATGCGCTGCCTCTACCTCAAGAGGACTCCGTTCATCTACGCGTGGAGACATTACCATACCTCGCGCTAACCAGAAGTTTGGGAACCGTGCATTCTCAGTCCCAGGACCCACAGAATGGAATAGTCTCCCAATTACAGTCCGTCAAGCCACAACCGTTGCACTTTTCAAGACAAAACTGAAGACCTACCTATTCTCCCTGATCTATGACTAAGAATGCAACACAGCGCGCTTTTGTGCAAGATTTGTCAAAGCGTGGTATAAATGCCTAGTTGTATTGGATTGTATTGTATAGTTGTTCCAAGACCCTTGTTATTTCCTCTTCAATATAAACTCTTCAGATTATCAGAAACTGTTTAGACATATGGTTCACACTTGAGTCCTGCAATGGCATTCAAACTGCAAGAAAGCATAAGTTATTGCTTCTTCAATATAAACTCTACAGTTATCAGAAACTTGTTTATTAGCCTTCCAACTGCAAGGAAGAATTTTCTTCAAATTTAAGTCTATGTGTTATCAGAAACAATTGGCCCAATCTGCACATGTTGAACTGCATTCTTTGACCTGCCATTGGTTCAATTGCTTAACCATAGGCTCAATTTGCACTCATTATAACCACAATTGTCATTTATAAAAATCAACGTGACACTTCAGCTTCAATTTGTAGTTGATGTGACAACATTTTACTGTCATGAAGTGAAATGAGACCAAAGCACCAAAATATCTGGCAGAGGTCAGAATGATAGCTATAATATGTTGCAGTCAAAAGGTTTTACTATATAATCGTTTTGTAGAAGTGTTTGCCTAGATACCTTTGAGTTCCTCTGCTGCTGAGGGGCTCCTGTGACTGTAGGTGACTTTAGAGGCAACTCCATCTCTCGCTTCTTCTTACGTTTTGTTGCATCATTATCCACAAGAGGTGGAAGTCTACGGCTGTTTAAACGAGACGAATCCGAGTGGAGCTCTCCTTCATCCGAGTCCACTTCAACAACTGTTTTGACTGAAGATCAAAATACATTGATTCTAAAAGAAACAACTAGGCCTACATCCATCAACAATTCTCATAATAATCACTCTTTCATGCACAGATGCACACGGTTCTAGGGCCTTTCACCTACATGCAAATCACCTCTAGAGGTTTTCATCTTCAAATATTACCTCCTAGGGCTTCCACCTATAGGGAATTTCATCCCCACACCCATATTAATTAACTTTTTCCCTTGTTAGTAAGTGTCACATGAGTGTCTGCAATTAGCCAAAAGCAGATCATAAATCAAAACAAGATAATAAAATATGATAATTACCCAGAGGCGTAGCTAGGGGGGTGGCAGGGGGAACATGTGTCCCCGGGCACCAAGTTGGAGGGGCGCCAAAATGACGATTACAAATCTTTTTTTAATTTTCTTTTGATGCAAACTAATTCATCCTAACTAAGTTAGTAAGATTAAATTTTGGCACCCCAAACATATTCATTACAAAACAGATTAAATTTTGGGTCCTCCTGATCAGTAATTTTTACCCCTCCCCATCTTCACACACCTTGACAAAAGTTAACCCCCGAAATAAGACGTCGCAAAGCTCTGCACCTCCCTACGGACAAAAACAGATGTCCATAATGTTATATGGATATTGTCTTATAATTATCCAACAAAGTAATTATAACTATAAAACTACTTGAAACCAAAATAGTAGAATGATGAAAAATGGAGAAAGTAAAAATAATGCACTCATTATGCAGTCAATAAGATGAAGAGTTATGGTAGAATCTTTACATTTTATAAGAACTGTTTGATACGTATTAACTTGAAACAATCCAAATTTTATGCTTCTACATTCATCCACAGAGAAGCAAAATGCCCCTTTATGGAATAAATAGGGAGAGCTTGGACCTCAAAATCCTGTTCAATGGATATTCCATTCAGATCCAGCCCTTCTTCGTCTATCCAATCTACACTCTCAATTTACGATTACGACCATTAGTTCACGTTGCTGACATGCAGCGACTTTCCATGGCCTGATGCATTTGGACGGAATGATTGATTCCTGCTTGTGTGCTATTGATTGGTATTGGCTGCCTAACTTCCAAAACCCAAAAATTGACACAGTGTATTAGTAATCAATTTAAATACACGTTTAACGTCGAACGAGTACTCCTTGATGAGCTCCATTCCTGAAAGTTTACATTAACAATAATATGTAATAAAAAATCTCTTAAACAGACCAAGACCGATGGTCCGAGACCAAGACCACAGTTTTCCGGTATTGAAACCGTCTCGAGACCAAGACCGCGGTCTCGAGACCACATTCCTGTCAGGGTCATACAAAGAACTGACCTCTGGTGCTGCTGCCACACTGGTGCATTTCTTCATCCTTTCTTGTCTTGATAACTGTAACACTGTTTACACTGGTTTTCTCACTCCTCTGTATGAAACAACTACAATCGATTCTACACTCAGCTGGCAATATACCTCATATATTGCACATATATTAGGTGTTATATACAACAAAACGACATGCAGCTCTACACGTCAGGACCTACATCAACAGCCGTACAGCAGCGGCACTGAAAAGCTTGAAATCGACCAGATTGCTGAGTGGATGCGGTCAAATTAGAGCTGTACCGATATCACCGATACCAATTATTTTCGATTACTCATTTGCCAATATCCGATTATTTAGCCGATTATTTCTTTTTGTGTTTCCCAAGATGTCTGGTTCCAAAAGATAGACCTACTGCTACTGCCTATTGTTGTGATACAAGCAAACACTTCCCCCGTAAGAGACGTATGCATGTAGTTGGTGACTAATCCTAGACAGGCAATAGACAATTAGACAATTAGACACTCCGCCCGCCATCGAACTGTGCCCAGGGTAATTAAAAGCACGGCTGTCCTATCTAGTCTCAGCCACTGACAAGTGTTGGGGAGATCTGATTGGCAGCTAGCATGTATTCATTAGGCATGCCTCCACGATGTACATTCATCGGTTTCTCTGTTGAATTGGCCTGCCGCTTGTTGGTCCATAAGCAGGCACTATGACTCACTCTGCATAAGACCTATGTTGACACATTCTCACCGTCTGTACTAACACAGTGGGTGGTATCACCACTGGTCTGAATAAGCCATTGGCTCGACGACACAATATGGGAACGGAACGAAATGCCGTCCTTCACAGACCCAGTGATGTTGCTGTCGTCATTTTGCTTTTATAGACTGAAAATAATATTATTAAATTAAAAAAATTATTTTTAATATCTTGCCGATATTCGATATTGCCGATATCTCTATAATCGGCCCGATAAATTGACCGGCCGATTAATCGGTACAGCTCTAGGTCAAATAGACTATGGCTGAATCCAGAGAAGACTGACTTCCTGTGGTGGACAACCAGCAGAAGATGTCTCAATATTGACACTGGCGCTCCCAGTGTTTGTGGGGCTTTGATCGCACCTTCGATCACGGTGATCATAGGCGTTGTGCTCGTCCTTGAGGCGCCATGTTGTGTGGACTATCAGCTGTTGCTTTCGTCAGCCCTATCTCATCAGGAGCTGCATAAAGTCCTTGCCTTTCGAGGCCGCTTGAGCAGCCATTGCTGCTTTCATTAATTCTCAAGTGTACCACTGCAACAGCTTGCTGGCTGATTTGGTTGTCTCTTGGACGGTCTCCAGTCGGTGCTCAATGCCGCTGCCAGGAGAAAATACAATCACGTGACACCGCTCCTCTGTGATGTCCTGCATTGGCTGCCAGTCCCGTTTTGCATCGAGTTTAAACTCTGCTTGTCCATATTCAAATCAGTTCACGGGGGCAGCGTATCTGCATGGCTATTACACTGAGACACACTCCTCTGCATCTGGGCTGCAGCTCAAATCGCTTAAGAAAACCGACCAATGCATACAGAGGATGATGATTGTGCTTTCTCAGCCGCCTGTCCTAGATGCTGGAACAGTCTTCCACCCGCCATCAGATTGGCAGACTCAGTGGACTCCTTCAAGTCTAAGCGCAAGATTCATCTGTAAGGCTTATCCCGCCAGTCAGTTGTTTGTGAGGCGCCCTTGTAGCGGTATGATTGTAATATGGTGCCATCGTGTGGCACACTGGCCGATCGGTTAGAGCGGTCATCCCGTAACGTTCAGTGTGCGTTGAGCGAGCGGGTTCGACCCTCGTCTGGGGAGTCACTATGTAGGGACCTTGAGCAAGTTCCTTCCATTGCTCTGCAGTACAACTGCAATTGCGCCATTGAGGCATGTGTATGCACTTCTGAGCAAAAAATGTTGGAAAAAGGGCAGTATCAAATTTCGGTAATAAATAAATAAAATAAATAAATATAAATTGTCGTTATTATTATTATTATTAACCTACAATTGCTTATCTTATACAATACAAGATCCTTATCGTTGTGCAGCGTTCCATGGCTAGTATAGTCACAGAATACATCAGTGAGCTGCTCATTCTGTTTCCATATGGCCTAGTCACTGGATACTATGTTCTGTAAAACAGATGATTTGATTGTGCCATGATTTCACACCTTCATAAATGCGCATCAGAGTTCCTCTGTTGTTGGACTATCGTTATGGAACAAATTACCTACTGAGATATAAAATCGCTCAGTTCTACTTGTTGCTGAAGGCATTGCATTTTCTTGAACATTAAACGGCAAATTTGCTGGGCAATCTATTACATCTTGGAATTTTGTTTCTCCCTTATTTTCTTGCAACGTGTTCATCCTGATGATTGGTTTCCATGACTACACGTGCCTGGAGGAAACTGTGATATGGCATACTATGTCTTCAGGGCTGTTAATATCGCGATAAAGTATCGCGATACCAAAGTATCGCAATACTTTTGTCAGTATTGCAGTGAGTATTGCGATAGTTTTATTTTGCTGGTATCGCATGTGTATCGCGATACCTATTTTTAGCCTGTCATCGATACTCGATACCAATACTTATCTCACTGAAATTTACATGATTTCTCAACAAATATGCGAAGTCAATCGTTGCGTTTTGATAAATTCAAGCCTTTATATACATGTACATGTATAGCCTCTTTTGGCCTTATAAACCTTGGTGCAAATAGATGGAGTATTGCATAGGCATAAATAAAGAAACGACCGTAGTAGGCCTATGTCCTTTTGCGTTCACTGGTAGAAGTGTATTGCCTAGAGTGCTTGCGAATTTAGTTGATCTTGAAAATGAATAGGACTGAGAAAACAAAGATTGCCAGTGCGATATCAGAGCATTGTGTTCGAGCAGTGTGCCTGAAGGCTGCTTCAAAGACATTGCGATTGGACCAAGCACCAATAAGCACAGAACTGGAAAGTTCCCAGTTTTGAGGCGATATTCAGGGGCCATAAATTTTAGATCCTTTTAAAATAACAAGCTGATTCATCAACCTTTAGTCGTGAAGCCAGATTTACGAATGACTATCGGGTATGTCAGCAAAATAAAAAAAATGCCGATAGAGGTTCAAAACACCATATTTTCATATAGAAGAAAAGTTTAGATTGGGGAGACACCGGTGTTTAAGAGAAAAGTTTGTACACGGAAATTTGACGAGTAACCATTCCTCTTATTTAACGATTGGCCTAAGCCGGGCCAAGTGATTCCTTGTGAAATTTTCAATAATTATCGGTGCATGAATTATAAATTTAAAAGGCTAAGATCGAATTCAGCAAGCATATTGAAAAGTATTGGTAAAAGTATTGGTATTGCGATACTTTTGAGGAAAAGTATTGGTATTGGTATCGCGATACTTTTATTTGGGAAGTATTGGTATTGCTATTACAATACTTTTTTCAAGTATTGTTAACAGCCCTGATGTCTTTCAATAATATCAATAAAATAATAATAGTTATTAATAAAATTATAATAATGCTAAGGACTCATCTACATATTATGTATGTTAAAAAAGCCTATTTTCTGAACCTGCACATCTGTGGCTCCACATGCATTCTATGTACCCTCTCCATTCATACATACATACATCTGAGCTCTACCCCACTCCTCCATTGCCAATGCTAAGTAGCTAAAGACATGACTGATAAAGACAATGATTTTACCATAGACTATATATTTTTGTTAAGCATCATATTTTTCCGCTTAAATTTTAAGAAATAAAATACTAACACTTGCATTGCAAAAGTTATAATGCAACATCAATGTGGTTAAACAGGAATAATAGTCCATGATACAGTTCTGATTTTAATATTCCGTAATGTGGATGTCATAATTAGACAGTTATATTTGAGTATGTACACACTTTCTGGACCCGCCATACGCAAAATCACCGAAATTCGAAACCTCCTCCTCCATCACTGCATAGGTAATATGTGGATGACCTCTAATTATAATTGTCATTTTGTATTCCTTTGTATGTATTTGGTGGCCCCAAAAGGGCCGATCAGTGGAGTGTGATGATTAAGTATTCCTGCCTAAAATGAGGGTCAGGTTTATGAGGGTCGTTTATTGTCAGGTTAGTCATCATGAGGGTCGGTTAAGGTCAGGTCAGGGTCTTTATAGTCTTGGGGTCAGACCATCAGGATTAGTGTAGTTTATAAATACAATACAATCATTTACAGGATGGGCACCGACATTCCTGTTGCGTCTGAGAGAGCTCCACTTCGTTGCCGAGCGATCATTGAGCGCCGCCTGATCGTCGTCAAACAAAGTCACTTGCTGCAATTGGCGCATTTCTCCTGCCGTCCTTTGGCTCAGCCCCTGCCTGGAATATACGTCATCAATGCCAGTTCTCTCGCAAAGCCGTATGAGCTCAACCAACTACGAGCAGAGCTGGTAGGCTATGGATTAAAAATTGCATAATCAAAATTGATGGCCATCGGGTCTTCAGACGTGATCGGCTGGGGTGTCGGTCAGAGTGTCACCATTTTTGTTGCCGACGAATATCCAGCCATGGAGATGATCATCGAGGAGGATCTTCGAGTGCTCGAACTGCTATGGGTCCGGATTGCATTGTCAGCCAAGGTGCTATAACGTTGGCGCCATCACCCGCCTAAGCCAATATATGAGACAGTTGCTCTCCTTGAAAGACTTGAGCGGTCGATTGATGCGATTGTGGCTGCTGATCAGGGAGCAGTTATTGCTCTTGGGGGAGACTTTAACAAACTAGATATCACAGAGGTGGTGAAGAGCACAGGATTAATTCCTCTTTCCTGTCCACCAACGTGAGGTCAGAGCGCTCTTGACAGGCTGCTGGTGTCTGAGCCTTGCTATTCCAATGTTAAGGTGGTGACATCAGCGCTCAAAACCGATCATCACGCAATTGTTGCTATGGAAACTGGACCAGACATTAGACGCAACAAACGCCCGGTCAGCACTCACTTCCAGTGTCACACCCCTAGCCAGAATGCCGCTCTTCTCGGTCAGCTTTCAGCTGCCGACTTTGATCACATATTCGCGTGCAACGACCCACAGCTCGCTTGAGACCTGTTTTACGAGGACGCACTTGACTTGATCAAATTTATCCCATGCGCGTGGTCACAATTACGTCATCTGATCCGTACTCCAGAGATCAAGCTACTGCTCAGAAAGAAGAACCGATTGATGCGCTCCAGTCGGGTCGAGGAGGCGTCGTCCTACGCCACCAGAATTGAACGATGCATCGAACGTGCAACAAAATCTCATTTGAGGGATGTTCATCGACGTGGCGATCTTCGAGACCTCTGGCAGAGGGTCAATCGAATTACCAAGGGGAGCATGCGGGCGCCCCAGACGATTCACCCACAGCCGAGGGTTTCAACGAACATTTCTCCCGGTTGTTGACTGACGTGCAGCATGTGCCGCCACAAAAGCGCACAACAGCTGCTGTGGAGAACTCGTTCACCTCAGAGATGAGTTCATTCCATCTGTTGGACCACCTCCGCCACACTGTGGACGGGAATGACCGCCTTCCTGCGTGGTTCCTCTGCCTGTCGGCCCCGGCTTACTCAGCACTGCTCTCGCATCTGATCAACCAATCCATCGACCTGGGTCACGTACCAACTCAATAGAAGATCGCCATCATCCATCCTATCCCCAAGATCGATTCTCTGGGAGGACCGGCGGATTATCGCCCCGTATCGGTGGCTCCGGTCCTCTCGAGGATGGTTGAGCATGTGGTTGAGTGTGAGTTAGTCAAGTTATTTCTACCCTTTGTTCCTAAAACCGTCCCTGTCAGACCTCTTGGCTGACCAATACGCCTTTCGTTCGGCCGGTTCCACTACTGCTGCGCTGATTGGAATCCTCCATCACATCAACAATATGCTTGGTGACGAAGATTATGTTACCATCATCTCACTCGACTTTGCCAAAGCGTTTGACACAGTCAGGCACTCTGTTCTAGCGAGCAAACTGTCACAGCTTAACGTGTCAGACTGTGTTTTCAATTGGCTTGTTCAATTTCTTCACGACAGGCAACATTCCACACTTTTTGCCGGGCGACGATCACCAGTACCATTTATCAACGCCAGCATTGTACAGGGATCTGGTCTGGGCCCTCCAGAGTTTATGGTCAATGCTTCCGATCTACATCTGGTGAACGAGCGCAACAGGATAGCGAAATTCGCAGACGACACTTACCTGATTATTCGGGCTTCCTATGCTTAGTACCGTATATACTCGACTATGAGTCGAAAAATTTAAGATGATTTCAGGATGACAAAGTAGCCCTTCGACTTATACTCGAGAAACAAAATGATGGGAGATTTTCGGACTGAATATTCAACATTCAACAGCAGATATGAAACTATATATCTTGATTTATGATGGCCGCATGTATTAATATTGATCTGCCCATAATAAAATAAATATTTCGCAGAGAAATCTGCCAAACTTACCCGCCGAAAGACAGCAGATATCAGGGTATACCTTTCGACTTATGATGGCCGCACGCATTAATATTCATTTGCCCACAGTAAAATCAATATTTCGCTGAGAAACCGCAGAACTTCTCCGCCGAAAGACAGCAGACATCAAGCAATACCTCTTGATTTATCCTCGTTTTTGATTTTATGGGTTTGAATTATATTCGAGCCGTGAATTTTGGACGCTATTTTTGTCCAAAAATTGCACTTGGACTTATACTTAAATCAACTTATAGTCGAGTATATACGGTAGCTAGCATGATCACTGATGAGCTGCGGGCAATTCAGGCATGGGCCACAATTAACAACCTATGGTTGAATACAACTAAGTCGAAGGAGATGAACGTTGCACGGTGTCTATCTCCGTCGCTTCATCCGCCCCCCTTACGGGATAGTGAAAGAGTACCAGAGATGCTCATCCTTGGTGTCATCCTGCGAGGGGATCTTCGGACCCCCTCACATGTCAACAGAGTATTGGGGACGCGCACCGCCTCACTACATGCATTGAGGGAGCTGCGTAGCCATGGGCTCTCCGCTGAGGCTCTGTCGGCGGTCGCTCAGGCCACTACCATCTCTCGCCTGCTTTACTCTTCGCCGGCATGGTGGGGTCTGACACAGGCCGAGGAACGAAACTGCCTTGAGGCCTTTATACGAAGATTGAAGCGCCTCCAGTTCCTCTCCCCTGTATCGGCCCTGTGGAGGCACTTGCTAGGGAGGCTGACGTCCGGCTCCTGTGCCGTGATCAGTGATGGCGTCTGATACCCACGTCTTGAGGCCTCTATTTCCTCCAATTGCACTTTGCTCCTACAACCTATGACCCAGGGCTCACCCCTTTCAGCTCCCTTTAAAGACAATAGATATTTTATAACCAGTTTTGCTTTGTAATAAGCCAAAGTAGGCCATATCATTTACTTTTATGGGATAACTTTAATTTTTCTTCAGTTCTTTTCGAATATTATTTGCTGCGGATTGTCAGCTTTTTAAATAAACGAAGATATAATAAGGTTCAGGGCTATGGCAGCTTATAAAAGGTCAGGCAGGTTATGACTAGTATCGCTTATAGATATTGCTGGAAAGCCTCATAATTCTGTCATTTCTCATTGCACTTCTGCATGCAAAATTTCTTCCCATTGGAAGAAATTTCTTCCCATTGGAAGAAATTTTCATGAGCACCTCTGATATCAAATGGCTATATAAGTGCTCTGTTCTTAAAGCGCAATTACAATTGGTGTTATCCTCAGGCTAAAGAAAGCTTTGAGTGTTCATAACATGAATAATAAGCAAGTAAGTATGTACTCTTTTGAACCGCCTGCAAACCCACAGCGGGAACATCATATATGTGGAAATTTTTTTAGAAATCAGTCGCTTGTCGCTGGTTACAATTAGGCTCAAAATGACCAAAAATGACGTGAAACCTCAAACCGGTCGTAATTGATATTAATGCAGAAACAATTACAAAAACATATATTTAATACAAATAATATATAAAACTTTTGTTTGGACTTTCATAAAGGCTTCAAAAAAGATTTTTACCAACAGCCCTATAATGTAACGAGACGGAAAATCATAATTTCGGTTCAAATTTCGCTATCTTTGTTGTCATATTTAATTAGGTTATGGTTCGAGATTTCCCGCTTTCATGGTCTCGTTTTGAAGCAGAATATCTCCTTTTCCTGTTCTATTAATAACATATGACCTTAGCCTATTTATTATGCACACAGATTGCCCAGAAAGAGGTCGACTTATGTAAACAATAGCCGATACATGGTTAGCAACCGAAGCGCGTGATTTGATCACGTGATACAATCTTGAACTGTGGTTGGCTGATGGTTTTAAGGTCAGCTATGCGCATGCGCACTCGGTATGACCCGGTCACTTAAAATGTCACGCACACACGAAATGCATTCTAGTTTGTTGATTTTGAAATACTTAATTCTCGAAAATGGAAGAGATTATCACGAATTTGATTAATGCTAAAGGGTTGGATCGAGCAAAAGTGCACGAATTGTTGCAAGAGTATTTGATCATCGATCGCGATGACGATCGCGATGAAAGCGAGGTTTTCAGTGATGATGATTTTCGGACAGAATCTGATGCCAACAACGATTCAGATGACCAAGAAGAAAATGAAATGAATGTTTCGGATTTCGAAGAGGTCATGACGCACGCTAAAACATCTAGCAAGTTCGTAACTGATGACAATGCCGTTGAATATCAGAAAGCGGTTGAATTCAGATAAGCCACGATTATTTTTTAAATACTGTGCACCACAGGATCCTTGTGTATAGACATTCACGTACTGTTTCTGATTCACTGCAACTCCTATACGAAAATCAATTTAAACTAAGCTCTAATTGAGCTAATTATTATTATATTGTATGTTGGTGCTACTCCACAAAATTTCTTGCACAATAAACATATCCGATGAGACTTGTCGCAGCAGGAAATCCAGCCAAGCGGTGCGTCAACATCAGCGAACATTATATTATTTGGAAAGCCATCAGATCTGCTGTACAACCTTTAAGTTCATTCACGGGATTAGCCAGAACAGACTGACGGGATTCTCAAGTGGTATAAAACAGAAGGTTTAACACCAAAAGAAAAACAAAGTGGTGGACGTAAGAACAACACCCACTGCTTTCAGTTTAGCGAAATTGAAGATATCATTCGCTTCCTGACAAATTATGCCAGTGAGCATGCGATGATGCTTCCTGGAAGGGTTCCTGGATTTAAGCGGGATGATATCAAGTTGCTGCCATCGAGCCACACCAAGACCAAAGTGTACGGCCTATACCAAACGTGCATGGAACAACATGGAAAATGAGTCGCTGGATTTTCAATCTTCAAACAGTACTGGCTTCAACTCGTTCCATTCATCACGACGTGCAAGCCAATGACTGATTTGTGTTGGACTTGCCAAAACAACACGTTGATCTACCGTAGTTCCATTATCGAGGATCATCATAAAGGTTTGACTTGAACTGCATATGTTTATATGATTTTCCTGAGAAAAGCAAAAAATTGTTTTTCAGAAATCTGAAATGCTCCAGTGGTGTTCTGGTATGAGGAGCACCTGGGGCTTTGTTTACATTTGAGATTACAATTTGCACTTAACATAGTGGTGACTGGTTGAATAGTCACACGTTTTGTCCGAAATATAAAGACAGTTCTCCTGCTGGACTAAGCAGCTAATTCATTTATAAAATATTGTTTATGTGTGGGTGGGCTCGATTGTGTTATGGGATGTGTGCTGTATTGTTAAGAGAGAGATTAGAGATTCAAATCTTCTCTAGTGAAGAGATTTGCATCGAGATTTCTGCTTCACCTGTGCCATTTTACCAACTCAGCTGTGATGAGTACATTGCTCGTACACTGTCGGTGGAAGGATAATACGGCGAGGGAGAGAATTTGTCACTCGCCCTCATATGCTGAGGCTAAGATATGAAGTCACAGACACTTCACACCAATTACTGCCTCTCAAATTAGTTTAAGGAAATGCTCTTTGCCATTTATCTATAATTTAGATCTAAAATTTAATATTGTGATATTTAATTCCTGTGCAAATTATTCCTCTTAAATGTCTTTTAGTATTTGAGACTGTATACTATAAGATAGGTCTTATTGTTGTAGATCCATGGAAGAATTTGATTGCCCGTTGCTACACATAAGGAAGTAGCCGCCATGGACAAAAACAGAGTCGATAAAGATATTGAATAAAGACGCAGCAAATCCTTTTCGACTCTACCACTACCATTACTCTGGCAGTGCCAGTCTCAAGTCTGGATAAAGGAGGAGGGCGACGACAATGATCCTTTTTATCACACAGCATCGTTAAAATGAAGCTTGTTCATCGTCTTTCGACGATGCAGAACCACAAATCATCTTCGCACCAAACTGGAGGACATGATAGCAGGTGACCTGTAAACAGTGGCAGTGGGTAGACTGAAGGATTGGATCTTGTTTCAACAGAGGAGCCAAAACAAAGAGGAAGCTTGTAATCCAATGATGATTCACAATCACCTACTGCTGGAACATGTAAAACTCTAGGTCGTGGTGGTGGAAGACCCGTGACTTTGCCAGTTGACGCTGAATACATAGTGTGACTGGAATAAGCTGTCATTTTATTTCTGTGTTTTATTATTTGAATGTTAATTTTATCCATTACTGTATTGCAATATCTAGTTCCTTAGCAGGTAATAGCTGCTTAACCTCTCTTGGAATTTGAGACTTTTGTAATAAAATTGACATTTAGTTTAAATGATTTCTCGTTGGTCAACTGGAATAACTTTAATAACTTTGTTCCTACTTGAGATATCTACACCAAATTTTGACAGTACATTTGCAATACCAGCAGCTGCAATGGTGCCAAATCGGTTCAAAAACAATAGCCGTTGCTAAGGAGATTATAAAAATAATATAGCTAAACTTTGCACGCAGTTTTCTCGAATAGCACTTTACGTAAACGGTCACATTGGAAATTCTATAACTTTGGCTGTATGCAAGGCATAAACTAGCTGAAAACGGTTTTGGAAAGGTAAATCTAGCAGCTTCAGGATGGTGCAAAAAACAGGAAAAAATATTTTGCATACAAGTGACTGGTTTCGTGCTGACAAGTCACATATTATTATATGATGTTCCAGCAGTGCACTTGCAGGTGGTTCAATAAAGTACATACTTACTTGCTTTAAAAAGGATACTCAAGTCTCCATGTCTCATTTTCATGTCCAATCATTGGAGACTTTCTACTTACCGTGGAGTGAACAAGAAAATTATAGATATTGCATGAAAGTTTAAAACCCAAGATGTAATAGATTACTACTTGCTGTACTAGGGTGCGCATACTGACCTTCTACCACAGAAGCTTCATGCAATTAGAAAAACATGGTACCTTCCACGCAGCGGTAAGACTATATTTTACCCCTACCCCCAAATGCTACCAAACTTTACCAGATGATACCTAAGACCATTGGCATTCATACGCGATCATCCGTTATTGGAGCTAACAATCCGCCGATTTTATACAATAATTTTTATTATTTAATAACTCATTGAAAAAAACACTCGCTACCACCATGTTTACGTGTGAAACAATGCCCAAAATTTTTCTTGTGCTCTTTAATTAATGAGCAAACACGTTGTTCACAACTGAAAGGCTAAAGATATGGAGACGGAAAAGATGTTTTTTGTTGGAATCTAAGTGTATAAATTATACGCACGACGAATTACAAGCATTGTGAACGGTGGCAATGGTTTTTGTTATCTATAAATATCTACAGGCATTGGTTCAATTAGATGTATAGCGTAATAGGTCCCTTGTTTGGCTAACACAAGTTAGCCAAACAAGGAATTCGACTTCTGTAATATCTTAGGACCATTTGTTCATACTGCTTGTAATCCAGGATAGAATGGATAGATGTCGCTAAGGAAGGTTTCTTTTTAGCTGTGTGGACTCTAGGGCAGGACTGAAGATTTTACCCCTAGCCCCAAATGCTACCAAAAGTTACCAGATGATATCTGAGACCCTTGGCATTCATACGCGATCAACCGTTATTGACTCTAACGCTCTGCCGATTTTATACAATTGTTTTTAATTATTTAAAAACTCATTGAAAAAACACTCGCTACCACCATGTTTAGGCGGACTCCTGCATGATCACTTATGTATCATCTGGTAAAGTTTGGTAGCATTTGGGAGTAGGGGTAAAATAGATAGTCTTACCCGCGCAGCGACGTACGACGTAACAACACCTGTAAACTTACGCACTCCGATGTCGCAAGTTTCCATCTGCCTGATAGCGGCGTCAGAGCTCTTGAGACGAGCTATACAAGTTTTCTGTTACATTATATATATACATATATATATATATACATACAAACGTATTGATAGTGATAGCACGTGTAAGTTACCATTCTCAGAATTTCTGTTCTTAACTTTCTGTTTCCTGCTCTCCCCATTGCTAGGCGCATAATTTTGATCTAGACATCCACTATCTCGACCGACTGCACTCATCGTGCGAAATTTAGTTCTAAGTTAATTGCTGAATGCTAAACAGCGACGATTTCTGTTTAAAATCACGCAAATCCACATTCTACTTCTACTATTCAAGCATGTTTATACATATCAACACATGTTTACGCGAAACCAGAGGAACGGAGCATTTCCGGTTCCTAAATACCCAGGAATTTATATTGGTCATTGAGCGACACCATTCTTCGAGCGACGCTCGTCTTACTTTAAAATGCTGCTGCCAATTTAAATTTGGGAAGTAAAATTGACGAATATTTACATTTGCAATACAGACCATTGCAATTGGACGTAAGGAATGGCATTTAATCTCATAAGTATAAATTGAAGAGGAGTGACATCTGTGGGTACGGATGAACATAATTATATACGATTTTAACGGATTTTTACCGCTGAGTTTCATGACATAGAAGAATGGATCAGAAACTGACTAGCAGAGGCGGTATTCACAGAGTTAAGGTATTAGAGTTTAGTTCAGGATTAGTGATACTCTGGCTAAAACTAACTCGTAGTAGCTATTAACGAGCGCGACTTAGCGGGCTGAATAGTCAGTCTGGGTATAAGTACCGTATAAGTTATAACTGCATGCGCAAACGTGCTTATGCGCTATGATACCGTTAAAGATAGGAACGTTCACAAGCCTAAAGAATTTTGTTGATCAATACGTCAACATGAACTGGTTTATTAACACTGTATTTGTATGGAAATTGCCTATAGGCCTGCAACTATCAGCAGTGGCTTATTTAGGCACAATAAACGATATTCCTCCGCCTCCCAATGCTCGCTGTGAAGTTATCCTGACCCCTCTGGAAACCGGACCTTGACCGTTATCGTAACTACCCTTAGGACAACCCCTCCGACTAGACGCAGCGTTTTTGAATAAGCTGGTGCTACGCTGTAGACTTGTTGTGAGACCAAACCAATCCCAGCCAATAAATGCCAGACGTATCCTTATTATGCACACTGCGCTACAGTGGCGACATTTCGCATGCAATATCGGCAGGCATCTCGTCAAATTTGAAACATTTGACCCAAAAATTAAAGGCAATATAGTTTTGGCCTTCGGTGAAAGAGGCGAGTTAATTATAGTACCTCTCAAACACCTTTCAATATCTAAATCGACGTCGAATGAGACGAATCACAAGGGCTGCCATCTTGCTTTTCGCCTTGAAGCTGGTATTAGCGGACTTAAACCTACCTGACTGACTGATATAAGTTTATTTAACGACGCATCCATAACGATGATGATATGCGTCAAACAAGATCAGTTATACAAGGTACATATTTACATTGTCAGTAAGTGTCTTTAAGTGTCTAGTTTTTAATGTTTCATATGTAATAATGTTTTATATGTAATATAATATTGTATAGTAGTGTTCACACTAAGTTGTTCATTGTCTATTTACAGTAGTCCTAGATCTTCCGACCAGAAACCGCCAGCCACTTGTAGATGGTGTCCAAGCAGCTGGTTTGACCGAGTGCGGTGCTCAGTTCGTACGGCCAGTTTTTCCGTGCGCACATCCGGATGAGTTAGTCCTGGAGGCCCAGCTGGGCCGGGCACTCCAGCAGGAAGTGGCGCACGGTTTCCTACCCGTCACCGCACTCGTCGCAGTTCCCGGTCGGGTGGCGGCCCCACAGCTTCATCTGTGGGTTTAGTAGGCAGTGGCCCAATCGGAGTCTGGGGGTTATGATGACTTCCTTATTCCGGTTGGGATCGTTATACTGTTTGGCCATCCTGACGTTTGGCTCCAGGGCTCGGTAGTGCGAGCCAGTGTCGGAGGTGGTCCATTCCGCTTGCCACTTCCGGAGGAAGTGTTCTTTGTACTTCGCTCGAGCTTCCTGGAGCTCGAGCGTCGTCGGGATGGCGATGATGTCGTTGTTTAACGCTCGCTTGCAGAGGGTGTCAGCGGTCTCGTTTCCCTCGATGCCGGTGTGTCCGGGGATCCAGACCAGGGTTGGGCTCGACTGGGTGCGTTGAGCGTATGCGTCCAGCACGTGAAGCAGTTCCGTGAGCTGCTGTGGTCTGGCAGCGGACTGCTGTCGCTCAATGCTCTGGATCGCGGCGAGGGAGTCGGAGAAGATGACGAGATGGTGTGCATCTTCGCTGGCGGCCCATTCCACAGCCCTCTTTATGGCCTCCAGTTCAGCTGCCAGGACCGATGAGCCGTCGCTCATTCGGCAGCTTTCGTGGTGGCCGCTAGAGGGCACGTAGAATGAGCACGACACCCTACCTGCTGCGTTCTTGGCTCCATCCGTGTAGACAGCCACTCGCGCGCTTAAACCTACCTCTAAGTCTCTAAGTGGATTATACTTATACCCCGACTAGATGGCTAATAGCCTAATACCGTCTCATGAATAGCGATATAACCCACTAGGCGGGTATAGGTCATATTTAATACGGGTATTAGCGTTAATCCTGTCTTGTTGATTACTCATAATTTATAAGCTAATGGAGTTCACTGGCGATTATTCTGAAGCGGAAAGTAATTATAAAGTGATCTTGCATACAAGTCTTCATATCTTGAATGGCAAGTAATCCGTGAAATACAAATTATATCGCATCAAACAGTGAAAGCAAATCTTCTATAATGCCTTTTAGGTTTGGCCGCATTATAGAAATTTTTCATTTTACCACTTGTTGATTTGATTGCAATAATCCTATTCTAAATTGAGCTCCAGGCGTGAATAAAATATTTGTTGACAATCGTTCTAGAACCGATACCGGCAAACTTACATGTATCACGTTATATATTATGAGAAGACGATGTATCACGTCTAGCGAGAGTATAAGAAAACATGAATATTCATTAGCATTTTTGCAGATCAAATTGAAGCTCATCGTCTGGTTGGCTGGGAGATACCCTTGCATCATTTAATTTCCTTGTGTACTTTCATTATATGCGACTGTGACAAACTTTACGCAACTAACACAAGCCAATTTCAATAAAAGATGATAAAAACACAGAAAGGCCTCTGTTATATATTATGGTCTATATAATTTGTTGATCCTCATAAACGGCAATTTTGTAGATTCCTTCGGTAACATCTGTTCTTATTAATAACAGCGGTATTAGACATGGGCCTAAATGGGTTCTTTGTAATCTTTGCATTTTTAAAGCGTCACTAGGGATCAAACGGGGCCGTCCATAAATGACGTCACACTCCCACTGTTGTACAATGATATAATTAATGTTCATATGCTTCATTCGCAAATTAACATGAATATTCATATACTTCAGCATATGGGCTTAAAGTAACTGACGTTTAGGCCTACGTGATTCATCTTGTGTTAGAATATCTTCGTGGCTTCGTCCATAGCTTATCTTTACAGGTAGCACATTGTGCAAGACGATAGATGAACTATGTTTATTTGTAGCTTACTATGTGCAAGACAATAGATGAACAATATATCTGTAACTTACTTCGCCTTAAAATATACTTTGCCTTTAAATGTACTTTGATTTCTTTTTTATATTGTGTTGGGCTTCTCATATGTAGCTTACTTTGCCTTTGAATCTACTCTGATTTCTATATTGCGTTGGGCTTCTCATACATGTAGGACCTAGCTTGCTTTAGGCACGACGATAAATACTAATCAGTCATCACTCATTATTCCAGTTCCTCTAACCCTCGACATCTTTGGAGTGTAGTGAATTTCATTCATCGTCGCAAATATCCCTCCCTACTGTGTCCAGCTCCTTTCCTCGCCCTCTATAAGTGAAATATTCTGTTCAATCCATTCGCTGTGCAGCGAATGGATTGAGCAGAATAGATCAGCTATATAGAGCTGTGCAGTCTCTTATTGATTGACATCTCTCCATCACCGATTCACCCCCTCCGAACCATACTCGTTCTGTCTGTCAGTGATCACTTAATTACCTGTATACAATATGTAGCGCTGCTAACTAGATCCTATCTTAGAACATACGTCCTCGTCCATGTAATAAAAACGCTCAGTCTACTTCGCGATAGTTTCAGGGATCTTGTCACTCCTCTTATAAAAAGAACCTTGACAAAGAAAATCGATATGATATCCGACCCATCTAAAATAATTTATTTCTATCTAAGCAAACTGAACGCATCGACCTTGCCCGCTAAACGAGGACCTCTCTTCCAACTCACTCCCCAATCCCCACCAATCTTGTAAGAAAAGTGATAGAACACTACGTACTACGACCTGCCTTCTGAATTCGGAAAATGTTTGGTTCATCCACCATTGCCAATGACCCACCATCATCTGCATCGATCAGGCTCCTCTGCCAGTCCACGGACTTTCCGCTCAAAACTGAGGTGTCATCTCTCGAAGAACTAGTACACTAACTGGTCCTATCTCCGCCTTCCAATTCTCGTCATAATAATGTAACTAACCTGCCTTAAAAGCTTCTCTGCCCCTCTGGAACCCTGGACTACCCTAAAGTTATAATTTGAAATAACGATATTCGCAATATCAGTAAACCCCTATTATGAATTTTTATAATGTATATAGTACTAGAGTTATAGAATACTGTGGCGAACGAGTCGGCACCGGACGCTTGTCAGGCCTACGGCCTATTACGGAGTCGCACGGTCAGGCGTAAGGCAGAGTTTAAAAAGCATATACGGAAAATCTGGATTCCTCCTTTTTATTCTGGTACCCTCATTAGGTCGAGCCCTGAGGTCTTCCCTTAGTCGTCGATACCCGCTAGGTAAGGCCAGGCTTTTTGGCACATGACTTCGAAACTGTTCCGAAGGTGGAAGTTCCTCTCGCAATTCGAACACTTTCTTGTATTACTCTTTTCAACAACGTCGAGGTCGAAGATAGTTCAGCACAATGCGATAAGCTGTCAGTTCAGCAGCAGCAGACAATATTTCGACAAGTTCGCCACTGTGTATTTCTCTAACACTGGAAACGACTGATCTATAACTTTATAACACCATCAAACGCCGAACTCAACTGACTGACCGGGCTTAACAGTGGACGCCCGTCAATCATTCTAGTCGAAGTCTTAATACAACTGCCTTGACTAAGCACTACTCGACCGTCTGTAACAGAAGACCGCCAACGGCCAACGTTTGAAGAACGACTCGACTGAAACGAACTTCTCAACGTCCGAAGTTCAACTGAACTGGCCTCACAATCAAACGCCGAACTCAACTGACTGACCGGACTTAGCAGTGGACGCCCGTCAATCATTCTAGTCGAAGCCGGCAGAGGCATGGCAGCTCTGCCGCCTCAGCAGATCCGTCATCAGCGCACGGGCGGTTTATCCACATGAACGTACGGGAATTGACCGTCCTGCGAAGGCTATAGTTTGCCGGCCGCCACCGTTGCTCCATGATGTACGGATTAGTGTACAATTGCTGCCACTTTGGACTGTGGCCCTGGCAACGACTTAAAGTAAAGTACCAGACGCGGTCCTCTGGAGTTAGAAGAACGTGCATGTCGTAAGCACGTTTCTGACGCTCCGCAGCAGTCTTCAGTTGCTCCCGCACCAGACGGCATTTTCCAGACGCTCTGCAAAATCTCTCGTGTAACTTGTATATTCGAGTCACTAGATACCACATCAGGCGACCTCTCGTAGACCAGGTCAATCGGCACCCGGACTTCCCGACCGAACATGAGAAAGTTCGGGGTAAATCATGTGCGACGACGCCCTATAGGCGGCCATGACTAGGGGCAAATGTTCGTCCCAGTCCCTCTGATGGCTGCTTTCGACCTTACCCAGCATGGCGTTAAGCGTCCTGTGAGACCGCTCAATTAAACCATCACCACTATGGTGATACCGGGAGGCCAGTACCTTGTCTATGATCAACGGCCTACATAATTCCTGAATCACGCTACTTTCTAAGCTGGTTCCCTGATCGGTAAGTGTGTGCAGCGGTACCGCGTACCAGACAATCACATTGTCGACCAGAGCCCGAGCAACCGAGTTCGCCTCCTGGTTGGTCATGGCAATGGCTTTGACAAACCTCTTAAAGTTGTTCACTACGGTCAGGATATAAGTGTGCCCCATTCTACTTCGAGGGCGAGGACCAGTAATATCGATGCTCAAATCTTCCAGGGTTCCCCGCACTGCATCGGCTGCAGTGCTCGCTGCCGGGGCGGACACTCGCGGTGATAATTATTGCAAGGGGCGCATTGTCGGCAAAAGCGCCTCACATCCCGTGACCACCCAACCCAGTAGCCTCGGCTATCACTTGCCATCGGGTCTGGCGCATACCCAAGTGACCATTGGTCAACCCTGTGTGTGCAAGCCCCATATATTCATCCCTCAGCCGTCTGGAAACCAAGATCTGCTCCACGATGTCGGGCGTTTTACGATAGAGGACCCTGTCTCGTAAATAGAGGCGGCCTTTCTGATGCGAAAGCACGTTCACAGCCACGCTCTCACGCAGGATGGTTATCAAATCCGGGGGCTGGCCTTCAACCGTTGGCCTCACTACACTACGGTCGGGATTATCCCTTTGCGCCTGAGCAAACGCTCTATGGCGTCGACTTCTGAGCGCAGTTGGGCTCCGTCGGACGCTTCGACGACTACTGCCGTCACATTCCATTCCTCCGATCCACACTGTCGGCAAGGCCGTCGCGACATGGCATAAGTCTCCCACAGGGTTATCATTTAAGTAAAATTCCCCATCACCATGGAACAAACTATTAGCAGTATTCCAACCGATACTCGATGGGGAAGCGGCTCTCGCCGTAGGGGCTGCCTCACAGGGGGCACATTCCCCGTTACAATCCTATGCTTCAAGACCGAGGTCCTTGCCAAATCTAATTCTCCTTCGGAACAGACATCTTGACATTCCCACAGCAGCTCACCCAATCGCGACCGCCGTCACCTACTCCGGACATTATCGCTTCATACGACGACACTTGGCCGCCAGGCGCTGGACTTGCATAGGCAGCCCGACTCACTTCAACCTCTACCAGGCGAAGCATTTAACTGATACTTACCGAACTGGACAGGGTCGTTGTTTATATTTACTACTCTCACTCGAGTTGTGTCGGCGCTATCGCCCACGACAACCCGAGCACGGTGAACCCCGGCCGGATTTCCTGGGCCTCTGTCATCCAAGCCGGCGCTACAGACCAAATCCTCGTAGATCGTTCGCACGGGCACGTCGCCCTGACATTTTGCCAAAACGACCACATCCTCGGCGACGGCTACTCGCCTGCACCACACAGACCCATTACCCTTCCCCAAGGGGATACGTTGGCGCCCAACAAATAACAAGTAATGTTGGACTCGTTAGCAGCCACTGGAAAACGATTACAGGGATGAACAGGTGCATGAATCCCTTCCCACAATTATATAGCACTGTGTTATAACATCAAATGCGGTATAGCGTCTGAGTGCACGGGGCCATCCTTCCACTCAGTATTTACGACTGACTGTGGAAATCGGTCGGAACCGGTTCTGGTCAGTCGTTTGACTTGTCGTATCGTCCGTTGGCCTCTTTGCTCAAGTTCAGGTGTCCGCCGGCTGCTGGTTTCATCCACCCTGGTCATCGGATGAATTGTTTAGTGGAGGTCTGCTAAGCAATCGGGGCCATCCGATATCTCGAAGCCTCCCACTGTGACACCCGAGAACAAGCAAATCTCCCTTTAAAATTCAGCATGGAACAGACATTTTGAGGAGCATCGTAAGATTCATTGCAAAAGATGACTTAAATTTTAAGAGATTTCGTCGACGTGAGGTCCAACAACTCTCCTAGTCTCACGAAAAGAAATGACTGGAAGCATGCAAGCGTCTCAAGCAGCACAATTACTTTTTATAAAATTTAAAGGACATCGTTTAGCAATGAGATTCACGGTACAGACTCTTACAAACAAACGAATTCATCATGTCTGTGCTCGTGTTTAGCAAAAACAACATGTACCACCTGGACGCTGCTGAAAGGAAGAAAGCTTTATCGCAAAGTGTCATCGTTTATGTTGCGTTTTCGAAGTTGTGCTGAAAGGGTCCTTTTTTAGTCCATCCTCTGTTAGGAAGCTCTTTAATCATTTGAAATTAGTAAAAATTCTGATCAAAACTCAATCATCGACTATCAACGGCGCCATTTTGCATCACTAAATGTGGCAGCGACTGCAGTCCCAAACATTATCTAAAATTTAAAACTGATGCCAGTTAGATTTTTAAAAATACTTTGGTTAAATATATCTAATGTGACGTGTTAAGTGTAAGTATCATATTATAAATATTGGAGAAGTTACATGCAAGCAAAGTCAGTTCACTTATGCTGGCCCACTCTGTATAATGTGTATATGATAAACTTATATGTGAGGATTAAGACGCTGACAAAAGGGAGAAACAGAGGAGAAGGAAGTGCAATGGAGGACAAAGAAGGAAACGTATATACTAGGGAATGAGGAAGAAATCAGGAGACGATTGAATGAGTATGTAGAGGAATTATACACAGAAAATAGTTATATAGAAGATATCAGAGAAGAACAACCCCCCCCCCCAAGTGACAATAACATAGGACTGGGAGTGTAAGTGTTATATATGGCGTCAATTCGAGATTTTAAAAACAACAAGACGAAATGAGGGGATAACATGCCATACTGTGGAACATAGCTATAGGAGAAAAGGCAATGGAAGAATTAGGTCATGAGATATACGACACAGGATAATGGCAAGAGGATTTCCTTCAGACGATAATGATCCCACTCAAGAAAAAGACAAACGCAATGGCATGCAATGGAACGACACATAAGCCCCACAGTGACCACTGCATCGACTGCACGGCAGTGAAGGTATGCTTGGATATCATCCGCATATAGTTGGTGCAAGCGCCAACATGACCGCAACAGAGAGCTGACGTCAGATGTGCACTGAATCTAGAGGCTATAGAGCAAAGGGCCCAATAGCGAAAGGGACTGGGACCCAGTTGGACCTACAAGATCCAACAATGACACATTTAGAGCGATCTGTAAGGAAAAAACAGCCACTCCAATGGTTTGCCAACAAGGCCAAAGGAGGCAGAGTGGCGCGGGTCCACAGCGTGAAATGCAGAGCTAACATCAAATAATGCCTACAGTGTTAGCTGAGTGATCCCAGCCACAGTCCATGGCACCACAGACGTCCGAAAGGAGGCGGACGTAGAGCGTTTCAGTTGAAAGATTCCTCCGAAAGCCTGACTGCAGATGAGATAAGGGCATATTAAATTTATATTTAAAACCTTGATTACTTTGTGATTTTTTAACCTCGGCCATGCAGTGTGCCTGAAGCCAGTTGCATTCCAGTGATTCGTGCAAATCCATTTGTAGCAATAGAGACCAAACAACTATTGGATCGTTTAGTGGGCCCGACTTCGCATACTTTAAACCCATCGAAGCTGAGATTAGCGATCGATAACTTGAACAATTGATCGATTACAGTCTTATCAGTAACGACCGAATAAATCTGGTCGCTAATGAAGAGGTAACGGACAGCCAGCCACACTCCCGCAATTGTGTCAATACATTTAGACTATAATATTATAACAAGACAGCGCCTTCTACATTCGAGCCAGTAGCGAAATATCGTTGCAGTGTGTCATTAAAATTCTCGACAAAATGGGAGAAGGCGAAGATGTAAGTAACAGCTGGATCTACTTTATGGTAACATGGAAATAAACTTTTTTATTACATTGCTTAACAACTGCTTGATTCTTTTGTAGATAGTGCAGGTCAGGGTCCGAAAGCACCTTTGACAATACTCGGAAAAAATATTGCAATACCAATACTTCATCACAAAAAGTATTGCGATGACAATTCCAATACTTTTTCTCGAAAGTATATCAATACCAATACGTTCACCAATACTTATAAGAATAAGTTAGTTTTTTATTAAAATAAAGCACGTGCTATAGATAAAGTGAGAAACGGACATTTCTCCCACCCCGGACATTTACCCCTCGGACATTTGCCCCCCGGACAATTACCCCCTATATGTATATATGCATGCGTGTACGTGGGCATGTATACATACTTACATGTATGTATGTATGTATGCATGCATGCATATGTATACATGCATACATAGATGCATGTACGTACGTATCCCTATGTAAGCATGCTTGTCTGTGCACATAATGCATATGCACATGCACGCTCGCACGCACAATATATAAATACATACATTCATACAAAAATACGTACAGACAGGCAAATAGACAAAGACGGCATGACACGAAATGACACGAAACGCATGAATGTTTGTATGTATGTATTTATGTGCGGGTGATTTTGAGTATAAAGGAGTCACGTAACATTCAACCATTTCGCCATACGTAGAAAACCCATCATTTCAATGGAGCGCAACGTTTTAGTACTCATCATTTGTTGATTCGCAATTTATTTAAGCGGAAGAGAAATTATATAATCTTCGATTACTGGCTAAGAAACAGTATCGTGATACACACACGATACCAACCAAATAAAACTATCGTGGCATAGGATAGCGCCAGTGAATAAGCTGGTCTCCCTGATGTGGCTTTTGTGGGCACTGAGAAATTTTCAAAGATTTACTATTACATTTCATTTACATCGCGATACTCGCTGCGATACTAAAAAAAGATCGCCGAAACCAAGTATTGCGATACTTTGTCACTAAACAGCCCTGGGGTCCGATTTGTCGTAAAAAGAAGCAAAGGGTCGAAAATCTACAAAGCTATTTAAAATTTTATAAGCCGCAATTAATTTTTTTACTCGACTTGTTCCTCTCAGAGGATACAATTTATCTGAGTTTCCAAAATGACCAGCTTAATTAACACAACCACGCGCACAAGCACGCGTGCACATTAGAGGTCTGTGGGTGAAGTGTTTTTTCTATCCGACCCGTACCCGTAACACAGGACCATTACCCGTACCGGTACCCGACCCGTACTCAAAATTCAGGTATACCCGTACCCGTGACGTCATTAGCATGCCTTCCCATTGTATTGCTACATACTAGGCTAATTGGATTACAACTTACTCGGCAAGTACTAATAATAATATATAGGCTTAAATGAAAGAAGTTGCAGCAGTGGAATTGAAGTGGTATTGAAGAAGTGGATGTAGTAGTAATAGTCGCCTATTAAACGAGCGAAGTGGACGGAGGGAGGAAACTGAATGAGGCCGATGTATTATATCAACCAGGTATCTCGGGGCAAAACCCCGATGAGCCCTAAAGACTAAAATGATAACCTTAAATTGTATGCGAGCATGGGGTGGGTGCCAATGAAGTGCATAAAACATAAAGGCAGAGATGCGAGAGAAATGTGGAAAGAGAGTTATTGATTTTCTAACGACACCGTTCTATATATCGAAGATAATTTGGTGTCGCCCTCCTTTTTTCTGGCTTGGGACTGGCACTGTCAAAGTCCAAACAGTGGCGGAGTTGAGGAAAGCGAGCTACAAGTCCTACTATAAATACAAAATGAAAGACCAATGAGACGGGAATTAGCGTGAACTAAAGTAGTAAAGGTGGAGGAAGATCGACGAATAACCCGGAGGCGCCTTATATGAAACTAGGATAAACGTTATATACAACGTTTATCCTATGGTCTATGGCTTATGGTCGTGTGATTATTGTCGGGAGATATAAATATATAAATGATGATCTAATAAACCTAGTTGTTTAGATGGTGAAGAGCTGGAGAATGTTACAGGATTTAATGGTTTGAAGGGTGCTATACAATTTTGTAATGTATGCGCACATAGATTTTTGCCCAACCACGTGATGTGAGAACGGAGATTATGTGGTGGTGGTGATGGTGTTTGGAAGCCTTGGTAACTGCACTATGCGCATGCGCAGACGTATTACGTCAGTGATGTTGTAAAAGAGGCAACTGCAGTAGTCAAGTTTAGGATTAGCAATTTCCGTGGCAATTGTGCAGGTGCTCTTATATTCAACTATTGGACGCAGTCGAGGAATGTTCATAATCAAGTGCGAGATAGCCGGATGAAATAATCGACTGCAGAGAAATGAGTCACAGATGGATGGAGAATCCAGGAATGCGAGCAGGAGAAGATGGACGGGAGAAGTGAGACCTATCGAAGAAAGATTGGAATAATAGATTAATTGTGTGGTGCCCCTGCCTCCGCGCCGGGTTGCTATAGGCCGTCGCTTGTATATGGATGTAGCTGGTCCGTCCCCCGTGATTCTCCCAATGACACGTGGTTCCCAGACTTTGCTCTCAGACAGGACTTTATGAGGGTTCATCTTCAACGGATCCCACATGCACTCTTTATAACTGGATCTCATTTTACTCTTTAACCTCTCACTTTTTCTGGGCTCATCTACTATTGGTTTGACAGGTTCCGGTGGTAAGGCCGCGGTTCTCGTGAGAGAAACAACCGATTCTGTCAGGGCCCGTACACAAAATCACGGTTTCGGACGTCTTGTCTCTATTTTTTACCATCCCTCGGTTCATCGCATTTATATTGTCATCGGTAGAGGGCATAATTTCAGTTACAGAGATTAATTTATTCAATTAATCAAATCAAACAAATCATTATTTTTCTCAGTCTCTCGTCTCTTTCTCTGACCTCTTCTCTGTCATTGCTTTCCTCCATCCTTCGCCTCTCATCTCTCTCTTCCATTAATTGCATGTGTCGGTCCAACTTTAGCGACATCGAGGAGGGTGCCCGTGACCCTTGTTGGCCGCACCTTCCCCTCATTTATACCCAATGTAATATCGTCAATAGACTGCGTAGACATTTTACAATTTCTTATTAAAACAACAATCAAAATAATAGCACAGTATTTCACAATAAGTCTTGAGTCCACAATTTAAACCAGAGCAATCAATTTTTTAGCACTTGGTCTCTCAGGATTATTCATATTTAATAAAAGACAATCTTGGTTGTCACTCAACGTCTCTTTTTGTCAGCACCTGTCGTTTCTCCTCCAAATCCGTCCGTCGTTTCTCTTCTGAATTCGTCCTTCGTTTCTCTTCCGACTTTTCTCCTGTTTCTTCACGATCGCTCATTCGTCCTACTTCTACCTATAATTTCTACCAACTATTCACGGGCTCGCTGCTTAACTTTTCATACTACTTTCATATTACTCTAAGTGCCCGGAGTCCGACTACTTGACAATTTCTGACAGACATCTCTCTTGCAGATATACGTCTAACCAGCTCAAATTGTTCTATTCGACTGACTTTAAGCTCAATGCCTCGACTGACTATCACCCCGCGTCCCTTTAGACGACCTTCACCACTTCATATGCATTGGTAGTCAACTGCTGTACCTCTGGCCTCCTTCCAGGAAAACTATCACGTGTCCAATGCATGACCAGCCTCCTGCGTCGTCGGGCAGTCAGCGTAGTCATATAGATCATATATACATATCATTTGCTTACATAGGCCATAATGTACATATTAGTTTTATGCAGCAATATATATATTATCAATTCTGTTTCATGACTATATTATATATCTTTCTTATACGTGCAAAAATCCACAAACCTCACAACTGTATAGTAGTAAGGGAAAGACAGGAGCTGGCCCAATCAAAGGGATGCCACAATTGGTTTATGTAAACAGTTATGTAAACAAACACCCCGAATTCGCACTGTAGCTGGCATATCCTGCCTAGCGCGCGGTCCTAGAGGCGTTCCTCGACTCGCCCTCTGGCCAGGCCATCTGTTTTTCTTATCTGAGTGACCTTTGACCTAGGGTTCAGCAGTGGTGCACGTACCGACTCAAGACCACCCCCCACTTGTTAACCCTTGACCTAAGTATGCCACGAGTGTTGTTTTGTAATAGGGGGAGGGGCCTGGACTAACCCTAAGTGTACGTTATTATGAAACGGTTGTAGGCGCATTCCTATTGGCTGGCAGTGGCATGGGAACGCGTGAATGGCAGCCATAGCAGAAGGCTAGGGTTCTAGCCCTAGCATCATTCCTACTGGCCAACGGCAGCGCGGGAGCCAGTGCACACTCTAACTCTAGTGACTAGAGGCATAGCGGTTCCTATTACATCATTCCTATTGGAGTGGGAGTCAGTGGGAGTCAGTGGATGTAGTGTCAGTGGGAGTCAGTGCATTGCAGGAGCATTCCTATTGGCTAGCGCTAATCTTCCATCGTAAGCATGCCGATAATTACATTAATATTTGTATTTCTAATGTTTATATATTATTGAGAAATTGCTTACATTATCTGTATAAAACAGACGTAACTGGTGGTTTTGTTCATTAACAAATTCGGCACTAGACCTTGTGGATTGTCTAATTATTGAAATATAAACAGCATTTATTTGTTACGCGCATGTTAAAAGAAGGGAATATCTGGATGGAGTCGAAAAGACAACTGCAGAACCTCATTGTGGAGGCGATGCTTATTGTGCAAAGTCGAAAGATGTGAAGCAACCTGAATTTGATTCTGAATTCGCTATACGCTATAAGATTTGTTGGGCGCTTTTCGTCTTGCAAATCTCAAATCGGAAAATCAAAAGTTAGGAAATATGCTTATTTGTAGGAATTGTCATTTTGAACTCTGTGGAATCATTGTCTCTGCCATACGCTCACATAGTATTGTGCAACGCCTGTGCTGATTTTCTTGACAACTGCCCATTATGCACGAAACGTATATTGGGCACAGTCAATTTTTATGGTATAAAATATATATATTTTTTTTTATAATACCAAATACTCACAGACAATGGCCACTTAAAGACGCTAGATGGACATACAGTGCTCTTCTCAGGTAAGACAAACAGGGAACACCACGGAGTAGCCATCTGGATGAACAAGAATGTTGCCTCTAGTCTAATATCTTACAATCCAGTGAGCAACAGAGTAATGACAGCCACAGTTTCATCTAGACAAAGAAACGTGATAGTGATACAATGCTATGCACCAACAGCAGACAAGCCCGATGAAGAAATCAATAAATTCTACACAGAGTTAAATCAGGTCATTGCAGAGACCCCCAAACGAAACATATTATTGATTACAGGAGATTTCAATGCTAGAGTTGGCGAGGGTGCATTGGAAACCGATGTTCTCGAAAAATATGGGCATGGGAAAAGAAACAACAGAGGACAAACTTTGGTGGATTTCTGCACACAACACAAGCTGGTTATCACCAATACGTTTTCTCGACTGCACAATGGACATAGATATACTTGGAGAAGTCCAGACAGGAACACCACATCGCAGATAGACTACATCCTGATTAATAAGCATTGGAAGCAATCGATCAATTACGCCCGCACATGCCTCAGTGCAGATTGTTACTCATACCACAGTCTAGTTATACTGACAATGCATTTAAGATTCAAAAAGAAACGAACCATCAAACCTCTTCTCCTAGACTTAGCAAAACTCAGAAACAATCAGATAGAGCAGCAATACCAAGTTGAAGTAACTAACAGATTCGAAGCACTTGAGGGAATTGCCGAACCACACACACCAGATTAAAGCAACAACTTAAAGAGATCACTCTGAGTGCCGCCAAAACAACACTACTGAAGAACTACGACAAGAAAGAATTGGATCTCCAGTGACACCTTTGAATTAATAAGAAAGAAAAGAGATGCAAAAACAAAGTCTCCACAAGAGTACAAAATTCTACGAAATGAGGTACAACGGATGTTACGAAGAGACAAGCAGTTGGAATTGGAGACATTATGCAACGAGCTGGAGAAGAACGAAAGGAAAGGTAACACCAGACCTGTATTCCAAATGGTGAAGAAGCTCACTCGTTCAAGCCTCGGACCACAGCCATTAATGACAACAACAACAAAAAACTTTAGACGTAGGAACACTTTTCGTATAAACGATTTGTGACAGGCCGATTTGGCCGATCTTTCTTCTTTGTCAACGTATAACGATAAAAATAAATATCTATTGATGTGTTTACCAAGTATGCTACTGTGCTCCCGCTCAAATCAAAAACTGGACCTGCATTGACAGAAGCCTTTCAAAGATGTTGTCTGGTGATGCACAGCCAGCTCATTTGCAAACTGATATAGGCACCGAATTTTTCAACAAGTCCTTTCAGATTTTGCTACGTAAAAATTCCATTTGTTTCTATACATCTGAAAATTGTGATATCAAAGCATCTGTTGTAGAGAGATTCAATTGAACGCTCAAAACCAAAATGTGGAAATATTTAACGCACAAAAACACGCATCGTTATACCGAGCGTATGGCCTCGCCCCAGTACTTTTTTGAACATTCTAAATTTCCCCAATTGTAATTTTTTTCCTGCTGTGATATAATAAAATGCCTTGGGAGAACGTGAAAGAATTCCGTTCTCACAGGTTGTTCGCAGCTGTGGCATAGATTGATGCATAGGGGTCTACTGGGAATTCTAGACCTTGGTGAAAATATAGCTTTAGCAATTAGGCGGAACTAATGGCGCAATGCATGCCATTGAGTGGTTCGAGACAGCGTATAAATATAGGACAGCAATTTGGACACGCGTGAAGTACAGGCTGAGAGGAACCACCTGGTTCAGCTGGAACAACATATTAATTTTACACAAAAAAACACCAACACGCACATCTACACACACATTATATATATATATATATATATATATATATATATATATATAGACTTACATAGTTCTCGACTCATCTTTATACACATGATTATACTTTTTACCTCAAATTTGAGTGTAGGCCTACAGAAATTGAAATAATTATAAATAGATGAGAAGTTATATATTATATCAAATTCTGCTTTGTCTAACGGAGCAGAGTTATCCCTCGCTGGAAGATGCTGTGGTGGGTAGAACTAACCATTGTTATCACCTGCTATAGATTTATATGGTGTTGTGGAAAGTATAGTATAGGCCTATGCCTACTAAATAGGGTTACAGATTATATTCAGTCACAAACTCATTGTTTCCAATATAAAATATAATGGCCCAAGCCTGCGCATACAGAAATATATAAAGAGAGTAGGAGATTGAGAGAGAGAGAGAGAGAAGGATGTAGTGAGAGAAAAAGACAGAGTTCAAATAACTATTATATAGTCCAAGCTTCATAAGCGTGCACATGTAAACTGCGTGTATTGCAACTAGTTAATCTGTGGTCAAAACTTTCGTTTTTTGTTAATGGTAATAGTAATTGTAGTCTGTAAATTTTTTAACATATCGTCAAAGTGGTTTAAGCGGTTCAGAAGACTATATTGGATGTTGCCGCTATTTTATATCCACTACATATTAACTTGGAACGCTTATTAACCCAATTTCCACAGATTCCTCCTACAAGCAGTGACTGTGTCCATTGAGATATTAGTAGGCCTACTGTCATCCAAGCAATATCACCAGTCTACAACTCTTGCACTGAAGAATGTAGGCCTACATGTTTGCCATAATGCTCTTTTTGGCTCCTCAAATACTTTATACCCATGTCCTCTAATTGCCTTGTTAAGTTTTGTGCTCCCAACCTAACTCAATAAAGCGGTGATCGAACGAAACGTCTTCAAGCGTAATTGGACATGTCTTTGCATGATTACCATTGAAACATCTTCGTTTAGGGTGCAGATCATGTCCTAAACATTTTTGAGAGACTAAGATTAGAATTGAGTTAGACTTGTCTGATATAACTTCGGGCCCAATTGTCTGAGCAGTGTTAACCTAGTGTGTAGGATAATTGTAGAGTTTAGTAGGCTTGGTGTTTTTGATTTTTAAATAAATAATTCAGATTGAACATATCTCACAGCCTCACTCACTATTGTCATTTGAATAGATAACTTTGTTGCTAAATGCTATTGCAGTATTGAACTGTCACCGAGCGTACCTCGAAGCAGTGGACATTAAAGTAGTTCTAGACGAATTCATTAGTAAAATACACTGGCCATGAAGTTGAATAAATACTGTAAATAAAGCCGCTCTTAGTGGCAAACTTAATGAAGGTGTCTGCGACTGCTTTACGCCATCAGGTTCGTTAGTGAAGTTAGTTATGTAGTAGCTAATAGTTACAGAAAACTTAAATGCTTATTTACGTAATAAGTTACTCGTTTTTGTTGTGTGTTTGTCTATGCCATCGAGCAAAGAGGAGCACTATTGCATAGTATAGTATTACTATAGTTTTTCAGTTGGAACGTTGCCAGCTGAAAGAGCTAGGGGACCTCGAGGAGCGGGAAGAAAGGAGATCCGATAATTGGGTCATGAGAATGAAATGTGCCTTTTAATAAGTTTATTTGACGACGCATCCATGACAAGGATGATATGCGTCTGTGAATGAAATTCTTATCCCAAAATGAAAAGCTTATGGACATTCTCACCATAGGCTTCAACTTTTAGTAAAAAAATGGAAATGAAATTCTTGCCCCAGTACCTTTTACTAAAAGTCGGCGCCAACTTGGGTGGAGAAAGGGCAACCGTTTCGATGAAAAAGAGAGATAGAGAGTGTGGCGTTTTTGCCATACCACCATGAGCTCTTTTATCTGCCTGCTATGTCTGTTTGTCGCTAAGGGTCATGGGGTCTGTCTGCCGCTATGGGTTCATTCATCTGCTCGCTGTAGGGACTCTATGGGCTGTAGGGTCCGGGGGACTCTATAGGGCCCGGAGGGACTCTGTGTGTTGTAGGGTCCGGGGGACTCTGTAGGGTCCGGGAGGACTCTATGGGCTGTAGGGTCCGATGAGACTCTGTAGGGTCTGGGGGGACTCTGTATGGTCCGTGGGACTCTATGGGAAGGTCCTTGGCAATAAATAAGAGAGCATTTCTGTACAGTTTTGTTCAGTTGGAGTTTGAGTTCAGTCTGGTTCGAGTTGTCTAGAGTCGTGGTTAGTCGGTCTGAGTTTTAGTTCTGACTCGATTCGTAGCTGGGAAGTCTGCTCGAGTCATACTGTAGTATAGTCGATGATGTACGAACTTTCCGTGTATTCTGTACGCTGCTGTTGAGGAAAAACGTTGTTAAACTCTTCGAACTGTGTTTCTTCTTCTACCGAAATATACTTCCTCGCCGTCTGATCCTGCCATCGACCGTCAAGGGGTGTCGCTGTTGAAACTGTTGCGAAGACCCGTGCCAAAAACCCAGGCTTTCCTACTTGGACATTTAGCAAGAAGGAAAGTTTGGAATTCGGCCTCCTGGGTGGTACCAGAGAATAGAAGGAGGTATTGGATTCTTCTCCGGGGTGTGTTGCCGTATCCTGCTGCTGCCAGACAAGCACCCGAAGTCGAACGAAAAGGAGGTTCGCCATAGGAGGTTTCACATTGGACAGTATCTCGAGGGTGTATTTTACAACTTAGTGGTTTAACGACCGAATTTGTAATTGCAGAGACCTATAGAAGCAGGTTTATAATCTTTGTTGCCGTAGCAACGAGAGGCACACAGTAAGGAGGATGGGATTGTCTTAATTTCGCATTGTTTGTTTTGAGAGGACAACTATTTCTGCTACAATATAACGGTTTAAACAAGCTTAATCGATACATTTTGTGGGAAAGTTGCGTCATTGTGGTGACCTGATTTCAATTGCCTGATTTCATTTGCGTGGAGGTTCATTTTGATTAGAGGATACATTTGGCGACACATTTATTGTGATAGTGTTTTGTAGAAGATGAGAGGTGTCACAGTGAAGAGGATGTGTTTGGGTCGATTTTAAAAAGATTTAGAGACGACTTTGAGTTTTCCTGAGTCCCGTGTTTCTCTGACAGAAGCAGATTGCTGCATCTTTTAGTAGAAGTTTCCAGTTGACTGATAACAGTACAACTGGCAATATACGATTATGTAGTTCCAGACAACGGAAAATTAGTTTCATGGCTTAAAGGAAGAAATTAGACATCGACTGTTTTCATGAGTTTCAGGCACACAATTAGCGTGCTTGTTATGGATATATGACAGTACGAAACTGTATGAACACAAGAATATGAAGTATACATTATAGCTTATAAGCATATAGGACAGAGGAACACAAGATCTAGAGAATGAGTTATTGTCTCACAGAGATCAACACTTTTTAAATACTTGTTTCTTCATCGAAAATTCAAATGTTGTCAAACTGACATTATTGTTACTTTTTCCAATGTTCTAAATCTCTCGATTTTTTACAGGGATATTTCAAAAACTATCCGAAGCATGTATTTCTGATTCTGGCAAACGAGTTTTGCGAAAGGTTTTCCTATTATGGGATGAAAGGTAGGTCAACGTGTAGCTAATCGATTTCAAATTGTAAAGAAATATAGACCTCCGTCACGATTGAATCTGCCGTCGATACAATATTACAAAGCTTCTTCCTTTGCTAATCTTTACATCATGCAATATACCCCTGGATGGATAATCTATACTACTAAAAATCGAAAGTTGGAGTCTTGAATGTCATCGTATTCTTTATGTCTAAATTCGAGTAAGACTAAATTCATGGGTACCAGGCAGCAACTTACCATGCTCAAATTAGATAACATGGCTATAAAATTTCTTATCTACGTGAATAGTTGCTCAGCTACTATTCGTGACCCTGGCATACTGTTGGATTAGGTGCTTACATTTTAACCGCATCTGCATCGCCTTAGTCGTGATTGTTACTACAGACGTAGTCACCCCGTACTGTTGCACGTTCGCTAACGGGTATACGGTTATCCACAAATTCCTAATATATTTTTATATCTATTATCATGATTATATGACTCGTGAACATCAAAGAAATATGGGTCTTGGTACATTAATGCTTCTGCCCCAGAGGTCTTGCAGCCCTTGCCTCTGAAACTCATTTAGGATTATCGACTCGACAGTCTGCTGAGCCATAATTTTATCAACGAACTGAAGTCCTTGCCCTCATTACAGCACGGCTTGATTGCTGTTTAAGACTCTATACGGGTCTGTCGGTTGACAGGTTATCTTGTCTTGACAGTGTGTACAGAGAGCTGCAGCGCACCTTATTGGCCAAAATGTAATCTTGATCCTGCTACAAGATATATAATTAACATCTTCGTGTGCGCATAGCATGTACATAATTACACAGAAATTTAAAAAAAATTATATTCTACATATCAGCAAATTCTTTCGCATATAATTTTTATACTCTAAATATATGATTTTGTGACTTTCAGCGTTTTTGGTCCTGTACCTGACGGATGCCCTAAATTTTGATGACAACACTGCAACCGCCATCTATCACTCGTTTGTCGTTCTCTGCTATTTCACTCCTCTTCTGGGAGCAATGATAGCAGACGGATGGCTTGGAAAATTCAAGTAAATATAGAAAAGTTTCTTTCGCTTACTGGGTGTACAGCGAAAATGGAGCAGGAATAAAATTTTGAAGTGTCATGCTCAAACACTAGCTATACTACAAATGCACAACAGGCAATAAATGAAAATACTCAGGTACGGCTTGCAGGACCTATGTAGCCGTACAATATGGCTGTCTAGTGTAAGTGGTGTGAATTTCAATAGCTGAGCAGTGCATTGGGCAATAACTCGTATTAATAGATAGGCTGCGTATACCTAGCTGAGAAACAGGTCAATGCACACGATGCCCTTTTACCAGAGCGACAACCCTCTCCAAGCTCAATCCAGGGAATGTTAGGAACTTCCGACGGTTAAAAACCCAAACCAGGTTGGTTACATTCGGAAGTTCCAGAACAGACATGCATAACTTGTACTTAACGTTTTATAAATAATTATATCCGTCTCTCATTCGTTGAGTTTTGACCTGACTATGACACTGTCGGTTACATTTTACCTTTCGAAGCGTTGATCAGAGAAATATAACAACAACAAGAGAAAAATCCAAAACCGCAACAATATTCTGATTTCATCCAAAACCATTATCATATGTCACTTACAATTGATATCATCGTCCTTCAGTTCATGCAGTTGCATGTGTGTAAACGGCATTATTAGAACTGACTGTCATCAAATTGACCGGATCTGAATCTGACGAACCCAATAACTATGAGCTAATGATAATGACAGACAGTAACCACAGACTCTGGAATATCTCTTATTTCGAATGGTTATGTGCAAGAGATTGTGAATTCGTTTGTGGTCTTTCTCTGGGAATCCCATTACAAACGGCATTGGGCATGGGTTCCATAGGGGCAATAGTAGGCCTAGCCTACAATTGATGATTTAAGAGTTAAATAGATGCTTCGTATACACAGTGCACTTGATTAACAATAAGTAATGTTGACTGCCCCATTATAAAGCTAGCGTCATAGAGAGTTCGAGCCCTCACGGTTTCTGTGCACTAGCTTTGAGCCTGTTGTGTGCCAATTGTAATTGGTTGCGCAAGTGTTAGTATTCGTGCAAATTTGAAAGTAAACTGACTTCCGAAGAGGGCAAAATTAAGTCAATTATCTGCTCATCAACTTTCAAAGTCATGTGCAATTTAACTATAAGAAACAACAAATATTTCTATTTGTTTCAGAACAATCCTGTATGTTTCCCTCGTCTATATTCTCGGCAGCATCATTATGACAGTGACGGCGATACCATATGGCGGCTCCTATGTTGTGTAAGTCAATCATAATTATGTAAAGCAAATGTTAACGGCCCTAAATTATATAGATCTATATGTGATTTATGACATAGGCCTATTGAGGCGCTGTTCTATAATGGTCCACCCACAACAGCAAATTATTGTTCCTGTTTAGATCAGTATGATAATCGAGTTTCAGTGAATTTATCACTGACATAATTATGACGGTCTAAGTCTACTTTCCTTCTCTCCTCCATCTTTTCAAAACTTATAGGGCTCGTTAGTTGTCAAAGCCTTGAGTCTTGACACGTCTCGTCCACCACCATGCCCCAACTCCTCTGTCCTCTTCTCCCTCTTCCTGACTGACTCCATCCCCTAATTTCAGACTGTCTTCCCTAACCTTAACCTAACAGAAGCGGCAGCATTAATTTGCGTTTAATTGAAATCTATATTTAGCAATCGCATCATATTTTAAACTCTTCTGATTGGTTGAATATTATATACCTATCCTTACTGCTAATTAAGAGGGCGAGAGTGCATTGCTTTGCGACACTCTTTGCCTTTAATTCCTTAGTACTCAACCTTTCTTGCCAAAAACGCAGTAGCTGAGGGTTATGCTCAACGCTTGTGAATGAGCTGGTGCAATGTGTTTGGCTTTCGAGGAGTAGCGCTTTATAAGTTTGGATAGTGCGATGACGATTACGACTGAAAGCTAAAAGTCAGACAGCGGCGAGTAAATGCGTCTAAGAGTGCGAATATCAATAGTTAATTTCAGTTGATTGAGTCCAATATTCGTTCGACTGGTAGTCAAATTTACAATATGTGTAATATGTTTGTGCGTTTTTCTGCACAGGCGTGCATTAGTTATAAATGAAAAATTAATTAATAATTTATTGTGGATGTAGATCTCTTACTGGACCAGCGAGTTGGCGAGTTTGATAAAGAGGAAATATTTACTAAACCTCTATTATGTTTAAAAAATCTGATATTGTCGCCTGTGTTGATTCCCGCGCCATCACTTTTGTGGGCGCTGTAGAAATTTTGAGATTACGATTAACAATTAACAGTTATAGAAAAATCATTGAATAAAAAAATTCTTCACGTGGCCCTAGACTCTACGCGTAGAGTAACGGATAGCACAGTGAAGTGTAGAGCAGAGGAAGCGAGTTCGATTGGTTTACCAAAGGATTGTAAACTAAGGAAAGTAGACGTACATGTAGGAGCCAGGCGATGGCGTTGGTTCCGTAAGATCCATCGCGTGATAGACGCATTGCATGGCGGCCACATAGTAAGAAACCCGTACTTGCAACTCGTCAATACACAAGCGTACTTGTGAACGCTGTACTTGTAATCCGTTCATACTGTACTTTTCATGCGGTTTATCAGTGTTTTTGACATTGCATTATATTTTGTAACCCAGACCAGTGGAACTAGGATTTATACGGCCAGACAACTATGTAGTGGGAGAACACGCATATAATACTACTTTATATAATATGTATATAAAATATAAATGTCCATGTATATATATATATAAATATATAATATGATGTTTTGCTGGGATATATTATTCAGTTAGCTGTTACAAAACACTCACTGAAGCGCCTCTGAGTAGATTTCTTGAAGAGGCGCTATGTCAAATTTAATTGATTGATTGATTGATTGATAGTTATAGGCCCATAGCCTACGTGTGTGGGATGATGTGGATAACGTGAATGAAGTAACGTACATCACCAACTGGCGTTGCCCACTATCTCACTATAATTGCCATTAAGGAAGTATTAATTAATTATTAGTTCGCGTATCAGGACTAAACTAAACGTTATAAAGTGTTTAAAAAGTGAAAGTCCTGCAGTCAGCAAGCAATGCTCAGGTCACGCGCTATGTAAAATGTAGGCTCTAAGTCTATTGTATACATGTCATCAACGGTGGCACGCACACACGCAGAGCCACAGATTAGGGTGTAGATAGACTGCTATATCAAGGACGTAGATAAGATAGGCCTACGGGTTGCCTAACATACTGTAAAAAGCTGCGTCCAGGTGTCTCTATGCAGGATAGGCATACGATTGTACGATTTCTCATTGTTTTTCCTACTAGGCCTATATTTATGTCCTACGAAACGACATGTCGACCAATCCAACATGCACTTCTTCGTCAACCATCAAGATTTATAAATAGCACATGCTAACGGTTGCCTGATGTTGTTAGAAAACTACAACGTATGGAAAGAGATGACATTCGTGCAGAAATGTTGAAAGTTGTGTTGTAGTTACGTGGAAGACGAGTCACTCCTACATAATGTTAAGTGTTTTGCAGATGCTCCTATTCAATCAAGTATCGATGCAGATCAAGAAAGGGGTTTGGCACATTTCAATTTAAGGACAACAACAAGGATAATTAGCGTCGAACCCTTCTTCATCCAGGCTTGGGACTGGCACTGTCAGATTACGAATAACGGCAGAGTTAACTCATCACATAACATAGATAATTAGATATGTATGTTGACACAACAGCTCGTTCACCGTTTTCAAAATGCGCTTTCTCAGTAAGGGCTTGATATGTTTATATGGTATTTTGTCAGCGCATTCACTAATCATATGAAAGATATTGGTGCAAATTTGGCTCTGATCCGGTCAGAGGTTGCCATTATACATTAAAAAATTCGAAGACGACCAGTTTCTCTGGAAAAATTGCCCACGATACAGTTTTTTTAATCATAATATCATTGTAAGCAAAATATTGGGCCTAACGGATCATAGCACAATATTGCTATCTATAGGTCTTACAGATGTAGGCTGTTAGCGTACAGTATTTTCGTCAAATCTGCATAACAACAGCACCGAATCTAGACGGCATAGACTGAATAAGCGACTGAAGTGTCCCAACCGCCATCGATCTCCACGCACGTTGGAAGCGACGTTTGAGCTGATCAACGTTCTTTGACTCAGGATCTTTATAAACTCTGTGAGACAAAATACTCCATAAGTTCTCAACAGAAGAGATATCCAGAGAGCTTTGGTGGCTAATCCTTCGGCTTCATGCGTGACAGGAGTGTGTAGTCTATATATAGCCACTTCGTCGTCACAGATAATGAATGACAGCGAGCATCACAGAGTGTATAGGGCAATTGCCCTCCGGAACAATTGCCTTCTCCGAACAATTGCCTCTGGACAATTGCCCCCCTCGATTTTGGCTGGAATAGTCTTCCACCCGCCATGAGGTCTGCCGACTCAGTGGACTCTTTCGAGTCAAGGCTCAAGACTCATCTCTTTTCTAAGGCTTATCTCGATTGTTAGTTGTTTGAGAGGCGCCCTTGTAGCGATTTGGCCGTGTAACGGCGCCATATAAATTGTCTTTATTATTATTATTATATTATTAAGGTTCCTTTATTTCCGGACACAGTGTATGTATATGTATATATATATATATTGGTAAGAGAGAATGGTGTGTTGTGATATAGACATGTCTTTCCACTTCCTACGCGCATTTTAGAACCTGTCGGACCACTGAGCTTGGGCAGCCAGTGACGCATGAACCGCATCTTAGGCGGCATGTTCATGTATCGTCAGAATTAAGTTTGTTTAAGTTAAAAACAGAAAACAATTATTCATGTTAATTTTAACAGAGTACTTAAATTAATATTTAAGTAACACAAGAGAATAATTGTTGTCCACGAAAAATGAAAAAATCACAGTAAATCGTATATGTTGTTTGTGAGGCATGCATGGTCATAATCCCGAAAAGAGAAACACTTCATAAACTCAGAATTTGGTATGCACTTGTGTGTTTTTTTATCAGATGGGCACCATTTATTGGACTGGTGCTGATAGCTTTCGGAACTGGTGGTATCAAGCCCAACGTCTCTGCATTTGGAGGCGATCAGTTTTCACCAGAACAGGTTAGCATTATAACATTCATTGACGTCAACACAAACAGGAAGTAGCTCTTCACAAACATGTACAATCATGCACATTTGTCATTTCATACATGCCTGACAATTTAATTAATCTGTTAAAACTTACACAGGTCACATTATTATGACCAGCAAATGCTGTAAATATCAACTCCAAAGAGTGTAATAATAGCGACTGGAATGCCAATGCAGTTGGTCGTTAAAGCGTGAAAAAGAATGTATCCATTATAATTGCATCTAGTGTTCAGAGCTGGATTCGATGCGAGACCAACGTACAAAGGATGGTAATCGACGTCGCTTTCAGAGTCTTTAGCGTTGAAGCCGGAGGATCCAGACAAACCATACAAAGTCTGGCAAAACGCGGTTTGAAAGGGGAGGCTGTGGCAGCTCAAACGTTGACTAACTGACGGGAACCTAACCTGGCAACGAACAGCCACAGAGGCACAGACTATTGTAATTAAGAATCAGATCTGAACAACTTTTTAATTAACCCTTAAACGGTAGGTTGGTATGAAGAGAATAGTTTGCGAGATGAGACACGAGAAATAGGTAAAATCCGCACAGCTTGTGGTTGATTGACATGGCTTGATTGATGAGGACCAGCGTATGGGCCTACAACAAAGCACAGACAGTTTTCTGTAAGTTAGAGCAATTGAAATTAACGTTAACTTCCTAAAGATACTGACTAATCAGTAAAGTAGCTCGGGCCCGGCGCTAGATGACGAAGCATCTTTATTTAGCCAACTCAACATTACTACTTTAAACGGACTTCCAAAACATCTCGACAATTCATTCGTTCTTCTATTTTGTCTCTTAATTTAACCAATATCCACTTGCTCTATCAACTGCTGCTTCAAATCGTGACAGTGGAAACCATTAAGTGTAAAATGGAAACCCAAAAACGATAAACCGGTTTTACGTCTTTCGATCCCCAATCAGTTGATCCCCCGTCAATTGGTCCCCTAGTCAACTGATCCTCTGAATATTGATAAAATATTCCACTTTCGACCTTCTCAATTTATTAGAAGAACAATGTAAAATAGCACGAAATGTTAAAATTATAAAAAATTACAAAAGCGTAATTAAGAGTCATGATATGATTAGTTTATCGGCATAAAGTCGTGGGATAAATAAGCCATTGTTCTGAGATATAGGAGAATATCCGAACGGACGTAAGCGGTTATAGCGCGGTTGACACGAGCCTCAAGCGAGCGATATCGTTTTGTTGCCCTGCTGACAACTCCGTGTAGAAATGTGATCTTACGGAGTGACACGAAGCCTCGGCATTAATTTGTTATATTACAAATCTGTAAAAATCAGTCTTTTGTTTACTAACAGTCTGGCTACAAGTCTGTGCGCAGCCTATAGATTTTAGGGGATCAGTTGACGAGGGGATCAATTGACTAGGAGACCAATTGACGGGGATCAACTGACGGGAACCAGCTGACGGGGGATCAAGTGACGGGGAATCAATTGACGCGATACCGTCTTAAAACCAAGTCGTCGAGTAATGGGCAATAGAGTAACAAACAGTGGCGTAGAGCTGAAGAACTGAGTTCGATTCTCGTATTCTCCCATAGGTTGACTAGTCCTTCTTTAGCTGATCGGCAGCGTTTGCTAAATTTTACAATTTTTCTCGAACATTTACAATTTAGAGCAGGTAAACTGGACAGGTTTTGAAGCAATTGTCAGACTAAAATGGCATCATGATATTTTGTATTTTTGTATTCAACGTGATTCAGTAGACCTTCAATTATTTCTGGATAATCCTCTTTTAGAGTTGTAAAACGGACCACGGCATCAGTTATGCGTATTTTGATTTATATGTTTCAGTCCCGTCAGAAGACGTCCTTCTTCTCTCTCTTCTACATGTCCATCAACATTGGCAGCTTGCTGTCGACCATCATAACACCTCTCATACGAGGTAGGCAAAACCTTCTTACATGAGTTGAAAATCAAATTTAAAAGGGCAATCAGGTTACAAACAATTACACAGCACAATCACACGAACAGAAGGCGAGTTAATTGGTCGCTGTGATGTTAAATAAACCAATCAACCAGTGGCGCCGGCAGTATTTTTAAAGTGGGGCACACAAAAACCAAGATTGTTAATTTTTGTGTGTGCCGTCCTCTTTTTCAGTGTTAAAGGTTATGAAAAATAATAATTGAATTTATTTGACATTTTTTAAACATCACTACTTTCTAAAGCATCACTACTTCAAAGGCTATAATAAACTGGCTGTTAACCCGTAAATAAATCACTGGTCGGATGTTATTTTAACTCACAATTCAACTGCAAATGGCACTGTTCGTTCTAGCTGTTAATCCGTGAATAATCACGGGTTAGACCCGATACTTGATTTTAGCGTTGCTATAGCAGCGGTGAAAACACTCTGAGGCAGAGCTAACATAGGCCTACACATTAATTAAGCGAGACGGTCGACGAACTGTGCGTCACCTACACTGCAAGTTCGCAGCGGTCAATAATAAAATGCGCAAAAATTACACATTACCCATTAAGTTTCCGTTTAGTTTTAATAATTGCAAATATACTTACATTACACGATAAATTTAGCTTTAATAACTGCATATATACTTACAGAGATGCGAATAAAAAATGTGAAACGCGAATCGAACGTTTGTTTACATTGACTTTTGCGTTCCATATTGAGGTCAACTTCTGTCCAATCACGCGCTTTTGCGCGGAAAATGTTAAGGTCAACTTCTAATGTTCAGGTCAACTTCTGTCCAATCACGCGTCTTAAATTCAACTTATTTCCAATCACTCGCCTTAGATACGACGGACAAAGCACGTGACTTAGGTAATCATAGATAATAATAGAATTTATTTAACATTAAAAAAGTAAGCTTAGAAATGCACAGTGTAACACACAATGTTGATTCCCTTTTCATAACGCATAATAATGAATGTGATGTAATGTAATCAGACATTTATGTAGCGACCCTTCAGTTTTCTACTCACAGGCCCTCTCTGTGCGGGTTTAATGATGTTAAATGTCACAGTGCACAAGTAGAAATATATCTATCAGCAAAACTATGCACAACAAGCTAAAAAGAGTAATCAATTGGGGTGTACACACAAACGAGGAACCAACCAACGAATTCCATTCGGCAGCTGACAGATGGCATGGATGTTCAGACGAGTAGAGCGACAACTGTCAACGCCGATCGCAGACACGGTATGTTGTCGACGGGTAGTCCCTCGCTGGTGGAAGATGATGGATGATGACGCGCGCGGATATTCGTCGATCAGTGGCTTCGCTGGCACTTCCAGCCTTCTTGGCATCGGCCGCAGCCACTGACAAGGATTTCTGAGGAAAGCCCAAAGAGGACCATGCTCTAGAGATCCTTCAGGTCTTATGGAGGGAAACCAGCGGAGTACCGGGATCAGAAGAAGCTTGGGCTCACAGACAATCAAGATGGGACGGCCCTTTGGTCGAACTTGCAGTGACAGACCTCGCCACCAGAATGCCTGATTTCAAGAACCAGGCACGTGGCAGCACCCCACGCAGGCGACTGGCTCTGAGCCCTACTGGTTATCAACTGCGGGCTGAGACTTGACGATGAGTCGCTGAGGGTGGCAGTGGGTTACAGACTTTGGTTACCCGTCTATTTACTTCATGGCTGCCCATGCAGTGCTCTGGTCTAGGGCAACGGATATCACGGTCTCTCGTGTGGCCTGTGCATGGGACGCTGGCCCAGACATGCAGCCCTGAACGACCTTTATAATGTAAAAGTCTAATCCGAGCAGGGATCCCCATTGTCAAAGAGCCGATGTGCTTGATCCGATCTGACGGAAAAAGACCAGGCGGACTCACTCATATACCATGGCGGGCGGGGCGATGTCTGATATGGGATGCGACTGTGTCAGATACATTGGCCACGTCGTATCTGCCAGAAACATCACAGCGACCAAGAGTAAACCAACGAGCAGGATCACTCCGGACGACATCACCACTTATTTACATCGTGAACCCTGATGGATTACCTATAATAATATTAATAATAATAATAAAAATAATAATACTATTACTACTACTACTACTACTCCACCACCTTCCCCTACTACTACTGCTACTACTATTTCTACTACTACTACTACTACTACTATTAATAACAATAATAATGGTCCGCGGGCTCAGCCATACCCTGGATCTCGCAAACTTCCCCTTGAAGGCATCTGTTTTGCATCAGTAAGTGAAGAAAACGAAAGACGGGTGGTAGAGAAAATTGAAGTGATCCGTCAGCGGCCGCAGAGCCTATTCGGACCGGTTCCTGTGGACGTGGGCGCAACCGATGGAGTGGCGAAAGGGGAAGCAAGGGAGTCCTCAGACACCCAACACATCCCATCACAGACTGATGATAAACATCCCTAATGCGGCCAGACCGTGCTCCGGTAGATTGCTGACAACCATTATCAATGGGATTTTGAGGGTCGCGGAGGAACCAACACGGTGGTAGGCGCTGTTAACCTTTGGTGCTGCGGTACTGGAACAACCAGCCAGAGGAGGGAAGAGACACAACTTCACATCAATAGTAAAGAAACGCGTGGAGGCTTTCCCTCGGATTGGGCTAGCAGATGGGACGAAATCTCGAGTCAAAGTTTGGGAGACGGAAATCCGGTAGGCAGATCTAAAATGAGCGAAGATCAGGCGGTGGCAGCACCGGTCGCATCAAAGTTGGAAGACAGCAACATCAGAGCGGCTGTTGGAATCCTCTGTTCCATTGATAAACCAGCCCCTGAGGATTTTGAGACCATGAAAGAACTTCGTGAGAAACATCATACGCCTCCGCTAGGCCTCCCAAAAATCCCAACCATCACTCGGTTACTGAGGATTAAATACGAGGCCACATACGATCTTTTCCGGCGGGCTCTATGGGGAGGGGGGCGGTCTTCGTTCCCAACATCTTCTGGACCTGACCAATTGCACCGGAACAGGACCAGAACTGATCAAAGCAATCACTGGCTTGGTCAATCTGCTATTGACCAATGGACAGTACTCTTGTCCAGAACGGATTAAGCCACTCTTATTCGGCATAAATCTGATTGCTATGAGGAAAAGGACAAGGGGTCTGCGTCCTATAGTTATCTGCTACTACTGGCTACTACTGGCGCAGACTGCCGTTCCTGGGTTCAATGCCTTCCGACTATGTCCCGGCTAAATTGGACTTCAGAAACGCCTTCAATAGTCTTTACAAAGATCAGATGCTTGCCGCACAGGACGAGGCGCTGCCGGAATTGACGCCATATTGCAGACTCGCCTACGCGGAAACAACAGACCTGCGCTTCGGTCGCTATACCATCTTCTCGGAGGACAGACCGAAGCAGGGTGACCCTTGGGACCATGGTTGTTCTCCTTGCCCCTGCAGCCAGTACTACGGAGCCTATCATCGTCACTGGTACTGGTACACCTTGACGACATCTCTCTGGCAGGAAGGGCAGACATCGTGATAGCGGACGTTGTCCTGGTTGAGCAGAAGAGTAGTCTGTTGGGTATGCAGCTCAACCATGCCAAATGCGAATTGATCGTCAACGCAACAGAACAAGAACCACCAACAAACCTCCAAAGATTCGCCAGAACACAAATAGGCTCAGCATTCTTGTCAGGAGCCCCATTGTCCACAGAGAAGGCGCTCACATCATGCTTTGAGAACAGATGCGAGGCGTTAGCGAGGGAAATTGACAGACTATCAATAATCGCTAAGCATGATGCACTCGTCTTACTCAGGAACTCGATGCGCTCTCAGAAGCTCCCACACACGCTGAGATGCTGCCCTTGCACGGGGCAAGAGCAGCATCTCAGCTGCCCTTGGCCCTAATGGGGCAAGGGCAGCTGAGATATTATTATTATTATTATTATTATTATTATTATTATTATTATTATTATTCTTAACATTATTATTATTGTTATTATTATTATTATTATTATTATTATTATTATTATTATTATTATTATTATTATTATTATTATTATTATTATTATTATTATTATCATCATCATCATCATCATTATTATGATCATCATAACATTTCATCAGGGCCTTCAATGTAAATTAAAGGTGATGTCGTACGGAGTAGCCCTGCTCGTTGAACTCATGAGCAGCGAAGGTTCCATTGAAAGCAACTGCGTTATAGCGTTGAATAGTGGCGCTGGTAGAGAAAAGTCGTCTCCCTTTGCTCCCCAGTGACGGCGCTCAGCGTGTGTCCCAGTTCTGAAAGGAAGCTTTGGCCTTCGGAATTGATGGGCCAAAGGTTTCGAATGCCACCGGTGTGAAGACGTGCGTGGAGGCTAGCTCGGCGTATTCCTGAGTTTTGAGGTTCGCCGCCCTCTCGGCCGTAGCGCCCGCTCATTGTGATGTTTCTGGCAGATACGACTTGCCATTGTATCTGCGACTGTCGCGTCCCATATCAAACACAGCCCCGCCCGCCATGGTATATGAGATCGGGCCAAGCCCAACGGCTCTTTGACAGTGGGGATCCCTGCACGGAATAAACTTCTACAAATAAGGTCGTTCAGGGCCGCGTGTCTGGGCCAGCGTCCCAGGCCCAGGCCACATGATAGACCGTGATATCCGTTTCTCTCGACCAGGTCATCGCATGAGCAGGAATGAGGTAAACAGACAGGTAAGCCACGTCTGTAACCCACCGCCACCCTCAGTGACTTATCGTCAAGTCTCAGCCCGCAGTTCGTAATCGGTAGGCTAAGAACCAGTCGCCTGCGCGTGGTGCTGCCAATGCTCTAAGACATGCCTGATTCTGGGAATCAGGCATTCTGGAGGCGAGGTCTGCACTCCGAGCTCGATCAAAGGGTCGTCCCATCTCGATTGTTTGTGAGCCCAAGCTTCTTCCGGCTCTGGCATTCCGCTGGTTTCCCTCCATTTGGCCTGAAGGATCTACAGGGCAGGTTCCTTTTTAGGCTTTCCTCGCAGAATCCTTTTCTAGAGTATATCAGTGGCTGCGGCCGATGCCAAGACGGCTAAAGTGCAAGCGAAACCCCTGATCGGATGCCCAGTCCTTCTCTTTTGATGGGCAGGGTGGCTTGGAACCATGCCTCGTCGGTGAGAACAAGATTGAGCACCTCAGCGAGGCCCACCCTCAAGGCCTTGTCATACTCCTCCAGTCCTTTGTGGCCTTCGCATGGGCAGCTTCTGAGGGTATATAATAGTAGGGTCGCACTCAGCGAGTATCGGAGCAAGATGAGGGCGTCATATGTGGCGATGGACGTTAGTTTTTGCATAATGCGCATTAGCTCCACTGTGCGCGCATTCAAAATGTTCGTCAACGCCGTATCCGTTGACAGGGGTGCGCCTAGGAGTGTGGCCTCTGAAGGATTAGTCCATCTGAACTGTCTTAATAATTCGAAGTCTCTCTGGATATCAGCAGAAGTCGAAATGATCTCACATTTTTTTCGATTTAGGAAAAGGCCGAATTTTTCGCATTTTGTTTTGAGTCTGTTTATATATTCCGCCACCTATTCCGCCCTGTCTTAGGTCGTCCAGAAAACCTACTATGATCGGCGATTTCATTTGAACGAGGATGGGCTGTAAAGGGAGACAGAAGAGTAAGGGATCAAAAGGGCCACCTTGTTGGGGCTCCACTTATGACAAGACACAGTGTCGACCGTATTTAAGATGTGAGTGTTAGAAGTAAGCTGCCTCATTTTCCTGGTACACCAACTCCGATTTGTCTGGGAGAGAGGTATTCAGCAACTTTAGGCTCCGCGTAAGAGCTGGCACATTTGGCTGTCAGTCTGCGCCAATAGTAACCAATGACAATGGGTCTCATATATGGCCAAACAAACATAACTTTCTTTTAATTACTTTTTGCATTAGATGAGTATTTTTGCTCGAATCCCAGAAGGGCATTCTCCTGCGAGAACCAAGTTTACCAGAGCCGTAATGGCGGCAAGCAGAGATACGCCCGAGTCTGGTTGCCTAGGAACTCTAGGATGTGCTGGGGGCGTAGGCGGTCTAGCCCCCCGGGAAGTTGCGAATGCATCTGATTACGTTCTCCTCGGTCATCTGACGCGGGGCGGCATCCGGTGGCCTGGGCACTGGCTCCTGGTTCTGGGGTGGGGGCGGATGTTTTGTTTTGAGCTCCTCCCATGTGGTCTCGCAAAATTGAGATTGGCTTGTCGTCCGAGCTCAGAATCCTAGCTGCTGCTCGGTTATTCCCATCTTCCAATTTAGAGGCCACGGCTGAGGCCCTCGTTTGTTCCACTTGTTTTCCTTCTTTCTTTCTCTGTTCTGATCCCTCTTGTCCGATAAAGAGCCAGTCGATGTATTTCTAGCTTCTGGCCAGGAAATCGATAGATCTTTGTTTGATTTGTATGGTCATATAAAAGTCTGCCTCCTTTTGTGGGCATGGCGAATGTCAGTGCCGCCATTGGGCCAGGGAGCATGGATCTCGGAGAATCCTTCCTATAATTGTGGTTAACAAGGCGCTCAAACCTGGTTTGGCTGCTTTGGGTATGTGTTTCATCAGACTGGCAGTCAAGCATGGATGAGGAATGGAATTGACTACATTTATATCATTTGTACCCAGAGATGTTGCTGGAAGTTGTGTCGTTGTATCGGGAGGGTTCTCGATCAGGACACGGGGACCAATTGGTGGTTTGTGAGAACCTGCTCACGGGTTGTCTCTGGGTCCATGTCTGTGCACGAGGCCATTCTTGTTGTGCAGTTTCCATTCGCTGTGGCATGCTCCGCAAATCCCCTTTTGTTTGGGCCTTGGTCACTCTTGTGAGTAAACGATCTGGGTTTGTTTGTTGCACGGAGAAGCCATTCAACTGCGTGATATGGTCTTCCGACTCGGAGCGGGTCGTGACGGGTATTTGTTGTTAAGTTACATAGATAACAGAAGGGGAAGGGAGCGAAGATACATGAAGTGGGTTGAATGGAACCAGATGTAAACAAATTCGGTTTCAAATGTCAATAAATGAACGTCTTTACTGAGTTGCTATGGCAATACGTATTATGACGTCGTGAGATGTTATAACTGTTTAACGGTGAATATTATAGAGGCTAATTCTGGTTTCCATTTGCACAGGTTACGCATTTTGATTTAAAATCCTGGAAAATCTCCTTAGTAATATAAGAAAATATATAAAAATCTCTGATCCTGGCATCAAATGAAACGGAATAATATAACAATCGTGCACTGACGAACTTTCACTACTTCAAACAACTGTATAACTCTACTAGGAGAGATAAATCCGTCGACTGCCTTCTAAACTGGGCTCTACTATTCAATTATTATTATTTCTTTGTTGGTGTAGTGAAATTTTTATTATTATTATTATCAGTGTTGTTGTTGTTATTATTATTATTATCAATGTTGTTGTTGTTATTATTATTATTATTATTATTATGATTATTATTATTAATATTATTATTATATTATGCTGTTATCGCCCATGTGGGCGAGCTAAGTGAGTGTTGGCAATGTCCCGAAGAGGCAGACTGCGTTCCCACGCTGAAGAACAACTGAGATACGTTGGAACAGAAATGACGTCTCCATTGGATCGTGGGTTGCAGCACTCGTTCGACTACCCAACTCTGAGATGAGCTGCAGTCCTTCACTGCTCCAAGCGCCGCCGGATTCCAAGGAGAGGGCTACGAAGTCGTGGGTGTTGGTTATGGTGGAATACTTGGCCCTCTTTGTCTTAGCTGCGCGTTCGGCTGCTTCGCCAGCTCTGATAGATGTGTCGACAAGATGTGACTTGGCGTAGGTGTCGGGCACTGTCACATCCCATGCCAGACATCGACCACGTGTCCAAGGAATGAGCGTGACGCCGTCCGGTCGCTTTCCATCTTCTCTTACCAAGCCGAGAGATTCCTTTTGCGCTGGAATCTTCGCCCTAGGGAAAACAAGTAAATTCTGCGATATGTTGTTCTATTAGTTAGACCAGCCGTAAAGTAATTATTATTATTATTATTATTATTATTATTATTATTATTATTATTATTATTATTATTATTATTATTACTATTATATTTTAAAGATACATATTGTATAAGTATTATTATGACTGACAGTTCTTTAATTGACGATCCCTGTGGGCTGTTTGAACGTGCCTCTGAACGCTACGGCCTTGAATCTTCGAGTGCAAATGGAGACGTTGAAACAAGTGCACGGTCTCCATAGGATCTCCTGATACGGCGGTCATGCGGCGACCCAGCTCCGTCAAGAACTAGCGTCTAGCGCGATTGATGGGTCTCAGTGATTCGAATGCCAAGGGAACGAAGTCATGTGTGGTGGGAAGAGCTGAATACTTGGAGCACTTTCGGTCCGCGGCATGTTCAGACGCACCACCAGGCAAAGGGAACGAAGTCATGTGTGGTGGGAAGAGTAGAATACTCGGAACACTTTCGGTCCGCGGCATGTTTGAACGCACCGCCAGGCACTGCCGAAGACAGGTGGATGTATGAGGCGGCGCACGTGTGGATAGTTGTTGCATCCCAAGCGATGTATTTGCCTCTCGCCCACGGGATGAGTGTCGCTCCATCCGGTCTCTTTCCGTCGTTCCGGATCAAACCTTGTGGCTCCTTCGAGGATGGAACGTCTGCCTTTAAAAGGGCTCTCCAGACAATATCATTCAAGGCGAAGTGTCGGGCCGCTCTTCCTGTCGAATGTCTGCAAACAAGACCGTGATGTCCTCCCGGGTCAGCGGTTTATCCACACTGACATTGATGCGGCGCACAGATGTTGAGTCCCAGGCGAAAGCCCACCGCCACCCGCACGGCCTCATTGCTCAGACCTATCCAATCCTCCAAGTCGAGAACAGCGGCAACGAGCGACCTGGTCGATGCAGCTGAGGCTATATAAGCTGAAGATGCCAGCATCGACACCCGTCTAATTCCTAATCCGCCGTCTCTTATCGGGAGTGTGGCCTGTTTCCATTGTATATCGCCTAGCTTGTTGTTAAGGATGTTTTCTAATCCAACACGCATTTGGTCGTCCATCTTCTCTAGAAGGGGGTGTCACCAGCAGGGCGCTGCACGTATGAGGTAGATCAGTTTCGCCGCCCCGAAGCAGAAGCGTAGCAGCATAAGTGCGGCCTGAGCCTGGAGTCAGGTCAAGTCCTTCAAAGCCAATTTAAGAGAATCGCTATGTTTGAGAAGAACTTCATCCAGCGCTTGTCCCTTGAACAGTGGAGCGCCAAGAAGAATCAATGAATCACGCTTCATCCTCCGGAAGTCTTCAAATTCCAAATCCGTTAGTTCGATTTCAGAACAGTATTCACATTTGTTTCTGTTCAGCCGAATGCCGTGCGAATACTCAAGTTCATTGATTGCGGCTAGGTCCTGCTGCACCTCCTCCTTCCTGCCCCAAGCGAGATGTCGTCAAGGTAGCCCAGTCTGAACCCGGAGCGGAGCGATTGGAGAGTCGACTGTAGCGACAGACAAAATAACGTCGGGCCCAACGGATCCCTCTGTTGAGGTCCCATCTGAGACTGCACCACAAAGGAACCAAACTGTAGTATGGACTCCGCCGAGTAAGCTTGATGGATGAACGCGTATAGCTCAGGTATTGTGTCATAAACTGCCCGCAGCATGACATCTCTTCGTAAGGTATTGAATGCATTGACAAAGTCCAGCTTCACAAAAACGTGATCCCGCGGCATATCCGTGACGAAGCTTCTTGCAGAGTGAACCGCTGCTTCACGGCCGCCCGGTGTTGCAATGCCCACCTGGAGTGGGCCGAAAAAGGATCCTAGTCTGGTCAAGGCGTATTTGTTTGCGCATTTCGCAGACAGCCGTCGCCAGACGTAGCCAATCACGATTGGTCTGAGACCTCCTGATTTTTTTTGAAAGGGCGATGAGGGTGCCTCCGAAAAGAAGTGCTCGTATTTCCAGTGGGCACTCACCCCTCAGCAACACATTGATGAAGACGGTCAACGCTTGTAGGAGAGTCTCAGCTGATTCTCGGTTGTTGAGCAGGTCGAGTAGGTGCTGGGGTCGCAAACCATCCGGTCCCCCAGATGAAACAGCCGGGAATGACCGTATCGCGTCCTCGACCTCTCTTTCCGTGACCTGGAAAGGGACGGCTTGTGTCACTCGGCAGCAACAGGTGACCAGCCTTAGATCAGATATCTACTTCAGCGTCTCTCCGTCGCCCTCCAAATTGGAAATTCCATGACCATTCTGGGCACCTCAGATCGAAACAATGGGGAAACTGGAGCCTGAATTACACTAACGCATAATAATAGTAATAATAATAATAATAATAATGTTGTTATTATTATTATTATTATTATTATCAATATAATTATCAAGTCACATGTGTTATTATTCATCATCGGCATTGCCAGCCGATCTTTCATCAGGCTATCTGGGTCGCCGATTGTCAGGTGATTGTGATCTTGACATAGTGCCCTGAAAAGCCATCGCATTGAAACGTTGGATCTATGCCGACCAGTTCTGGAAGAGGAAGCTTGTCTCACTGGTGTCACCGGTAGTTGTCGAAAGTCGGCGTCCAGTCTCGGACAAAAAGGAGAGGTCCTCACTATTGAGGAGACCGAAGGTTTCTATAGCGATTAGAACAAAAGTGTATTTCTTCTCCAGCTCAGAATATTTTGTGTGTTTTCATGTGGCTGCTTTCTCCAACGCTCCACCGGCTGTGGCAGCTGTCTCGGGGATATAAGAAGCGGCCACTGTGTCCACCACCGTCGCATCCAAAAGTAACGCCCGCCACCACTCCACGGTATCAGGGTCTGCCCGTCCGGTCTCTTTCCATATAATCTAGAAAGACCTGACGGTTCCTTGACCGCTGGAATACCGGCTCTGTTGAGGCTGCGATGGACAAGGTCGTTGATATTACGGTGTCTTGCTTGACGGCCAAAACCCAAAGAACAGGACAGGCCATCTGCGCCTCTGGCAGAGACGAAGGCGCCACATGCGCAGGTGTGCGGCTCGCAGATGGCCACCCCTAATCTTAGGTCGACCGCCACCCTCACGGCTTCGTGCTCCAGTTTGAGATCACGAGCGGGAGAGCATATAGCCAGTCCGAGGCGTGCGGTGACTGCAAGGCCCTTAGTCTCGACTGGTCGTAGAGATCCTGTAGCTTTTCTTCTAATGCAGACAGAACCGCGTTTAACAGCGTTCTGTCAAAGTGTGATTTTTTATGGTCTGGCCTCGTCGGGCAGAGGTTTCGGTAAGTTGAAGCCAGGTAGACATCGCCGAGTCGCATACCGAGTCCGATTTCACGGGTACTGATTCTAGGATGAGAGACTGGATCTGGAAAGGTCCCGCGGCTGAAGCCAAAAAGGCGGGAAGTGCCAGCGAGGATGCCCTCCTAATTCCTACTCCTCTCATCCTGATCAGGAGAGTGGGCTGACCCCATTGGTCATCGGTCATCGAAATGTTGAGGATTCGCTCGATCGCTCCTCGCAGCAGACGTCGTAAGCCCATAGACGCGGGTGGTCGTGGCAAGGGGTGCATCTCAATAAATACATGAGTTTAGGCGAGCCGATCGAATGTCTAAGGATCAGTAGAGCGTATTATTATCATCATCATCATCGTCGTCGTCGTCGTCGTCGTCGTTGCTAACTTTTGTGGGCGCTGATAAACTTTCGAAGATTTTACACCGTGAAATAGCTCCGAGAGCAATCTACATATAATTCTGTCTTGAAACAGTCGTCTTCTCTTATAAGAACTTTGCACTCGAGTAAGCAATTATCATTTATGCGTAGTGGGTCTATTCTGCTGATTATTTGTCGAGCACTGTTGATCTATGCCCTCGTAGAATCAGCAAAGGATGCATCGATAAGCAACACTCACATTTGCACTTCAATCTACAAATTCTTTCGTCTACCGCTTTATAAGTTCCTTGAACAAGTACAGCAATGCCTTTGTAGCGAATGTCCTTAACTTCGTAGTTCACTGCTTGCAATAGGCCATCTTAACAATATTGCTAATACGAATGAGATCATCAGTAAACTGATATCTGCTTTTGTTTGAAGTTACTTTAAAGTTAACAACAATATGGGCTTAAGTAGTTACGTAGTAATTCGGGTTTCATTAACTCCCGTGATCTATGCCGTACCCCTCTATTAGAAGAGGGCGTATAGCAATGGCTAATATAGGCCTGTGCATCGCTGCCCACAGTTAAATTCGATTTCTGCCATAGCTTTTCCTCATCCGTTCATACTGTACTTTCATTCATTTTCCTTTCAGTAACACTGCTAAACGAAGATATTTTTATCGCTATTATGACGCATACATCGCAACCCTACACTACGGTTTTCGATTCATTTTAATACGATTGTTAATTGTATCTACTCTCTAAATGCATATGGATTTAGTTTATATAGCCTATATTGGCATGGATGCTATATGCATAACTTTTTGCGTCAACCCCACCCTAGTTCCCTTTATCCTAAATGGAAAGAATAGATAGAGAGGGGAAGGTGAGGGTTGGGGAATGGTATGCTTGTATGTTTGCACACCTAAATTTAGAACAATCCTTCTATCATTATTTACTATTAAATTTGCTCTACATTTAAAATCTGCTATTGTGCATCTTTAGATCTACTTTTGCGTGACATATTTTAATTATTCATTTGACATTAGAATAAGATTTTAAACTAAATAATCAATTTGTTGGTACTTAAATTTTAATTCACCGCAAATAACTTCTTAAATTTGAATTCACCGCACCGTAAGGAAACCATTATTATTGATCCCACCGGAGACGTCATAATTATGTCTCCAAAAAGTACACTATAATTATAGGCTGGGGTTGGTTTAGGGTTGGGGTAGGGCTTAGGGTTGGGTTAGGGCTGGGGTTATGGTTAGGGTTGGGGTTAGGGCTGGGTTAGGGCCGGGGTTAGGGTGGGGTTGAAGTTATGGTTAGGGATGAGGTCGGGGTTAGGATTTAAGGGTTATGGTAGGGTTAGGGTTAGGATTGAAATTAGGGTTGGGGCCAGGGCTGTGGTAAGAGTTAAGGCTAGGGTGGTTGTTAGAGTTGAGGTTAGAGTTGGAGTCAGGGTTGGAGTTAGGGTTGTGGTTAGGGCTGGGTAAGGGTTAGGGTTATGATTAGGGTTGAGGCTGGGGTTAGTGCTAGGGTAAGGGGTTTAAGGGTTATGGTAGGGTAAGGGTTAAGGTTGAAGTTAGGGTTGTGGCAAGGGTTGGGGTTAGGGTTAGGGTTGGGGTTAAGAATGGAGTAAGGGTTAGGGTGGGGTTAGGGTTGGGGTTAGGTTAGAGTTGGGGGTTTGGGTTGGGGTTAGGGTTGATGTTAGGGTCAGGATCCAATTCTGGCCACCACCGTAATTGTAGTCTCGACGTGTGACGCTTTTATAGCCACCGTAGGTAAATATGTGGATTGAAATTAGAGCTTACTTTACAAATTTACGACTTGTAGATTTGTTGAAGAGAGTTGAAAGCAGGGTTTGTGCAGTGCTATTTAATGAACTAATGCTGCTTCGCCGCATGACGAAGATCTGCACATTGAAATTTGAATGCTGCAGAAGTTCATGTGGCGAGAGTTTAACAAACCTGCGACTTCTAAGTCTGCACAAGAGATGGAATTAGAGAGTACGCAGCAGACTTCGAAATTTTTACGCTGCACAGACTTGAAAGTTTTGGTAGAAAACCAGCAACATTTATTACAATCCTTTTGTTTTGAATCTTTCCATTTTTAAGTTGTTTGACTTTTACTGGGTTTTTTCGGCTGTAGGTTATGTCTACTGTTTTGATGACAATTGCTACTCCTTGGCTTTTGGAATACCAGCTATTCTTATGATAGTATCGGAAAGTAAGTCTATTCAAAAACTGTTAGTTATAAAGTGATGAAATAAGAATGCCACTACTAATTTTAAGAAACTAAGCAGCTTGAGGCAAGTCAACATAATGAATAGTAACATTTTGATTGTTATATTAGTAATACCACTATATTATTATAGTTAATTACTACATATCTACTGATTTGCACAACACGTTTCCTGACCACATAATTACAACGACCAGAAAACAATTCGTTATTTATACAATTTGTTATTGATTTTTAGTCGTGTTTGTAATTGGATCAAGATGGTACACTAAAATTCCGCCAGGAGAAAGCATCTTGCGTAACTTGTTTGGGTGCATTGGAGTAAGGAAATTATCTTAAACGTCAACTCTTCATCGTCGTCATCTGCAGAAAAATAACTATTCTCAAGTATAAGTAAACGTAAGCTATAAGCAGTTACTTTAAACGCCAGAGGCCGTATTCACAAGACAGAGATAAGGTAATACAGTATTAGAGCCTAGCTAAAACTAACACGCGGTAGCTATTCACGAGCGCGACTTAGCCGGCGGAATAGTTAGTCTGGGTATAAGTACCGTATAACTGTAGATGATGGACTACTGCGCATGCGCAAAAGTGTTTATGCGCTATGATCCCGCTAAAGATAGGAACGTTCACAAGCGTAAAGAATTTTGTTGATCAATACGTGAAGATGAACGACCACATTACCCTGTTATTAAAACTGTTATTAGCTGGTATTAGCTGGTATTAGCGGACTTAAACCTACCTCTAAGTGGGATTAGATTTATTCCCCTACTAGAGGGCTAATACCGTCTCATGAATAGCGTTATAACCCACTAGTCGGGTATAGGCCATATTTAATACGGGTATTAGTGTTAACTCTGTCTTGTGAATACCGCCCCAGTGATGGCTGTGATTTGTAATCGAAGTCCGGTCACTAACAATTATTTTGTGTTAAAGTCTTTGGTCATTCAAGCAGTATTTATAACACAGTTTTAAAATATACAATGAACGTTCTGCCATTTGAACCAATCGATTGTTTAACAATAAATTGACACAGTTAAGTGCTGAACTATCATCGATGACTGAATATAGGCCTAATTTGATTAATTTTCTGCAGACAGCAATCGGTCGCAGATGCCACTGCTGCTGTGCGAAGAAGGTCGAACGTCATGATGACGACTCTTCTTCGTCTGAAGGTGGAGAAGAAAAGACAACGACGAAGAAGAAGTCTCATTGGCTCGATTACGCAGCGCCTGACTACGATGTAAGACTATTGTCATATCGTAAACTCACCAGTGCAAGTCACCAATATCTAATTCGGTCTGACAAAATGTCTTAGTCTAAGTTGGGTTTTTAATTCTTGTGGGTGCTTTGGAGTAAAAGACACATAACGATACTAAATAGCAAATCAACAATATTTGTATTAATAACTTGCAAGAGAACATCGGAACTGTGAAAACATCCACAGATTAGCATGAAGCCATGCACGATGGCACAAGATGAAAAATGGCCAAGAAGTATCGAAGACCCTATGCTCGAGAAATTTCTTAGCGCAGACCTCTATTTTCTGTACTGGTACTGACCGCTCAGGGTTGCATGACCGACGGCAATGGTGTATTTATTTATGGCTTTGTCACTGTAAGACCTGATGGCTGTCTGCAATGACAATGTTCACTCTGCAATATGACAGAGACTAACGAGTAAGTGTTTACACGGTGAATGGTTTCATCACGACATTGCTACGATGGAAAAGCGGATCAGAGCAACTGGAACACGTTGAGAAAATTCATAAAAGCGTCGAAGCAGTACAATGCAACTACATCACGGATGGAACATTTAAACCTTTACGCTGTAGATATTTTAGATCTACTACTCAACTCAATGTATGCAAACTTTACTGGAAAGACATGCTCGTCGGAAAAAAGATAGTTACACACAGCTGGCGAGTGGCGACCCAAGGTTGAAGTGCAACGCAAATTGTTTCGACAAAATCGCTCCCATTGCCTTCGACTACGTTCAATCATCCACACACATGATTTGAATTTCGCCGCCATGACTCCACTGAAACCGCGTTCATTGAAGTGACGTGTTCTGGCTCTCGACTCAGAATTCGCTACATAAACTACATGTAGGCCTAGATCTCCGCTGTTTCGACTGTGTGGATCATGTCATTCTTCTTATAATTCAGCAAATACAATTGAGTGCCATTGACGTTGCTATTCAATGGATTGTATCATGTCTTTCATTGAGGACTCACAGTGTTAAACCTGGTGGATACTCATCACTAATCTATTCTGCTCTCCTTGGTCCATCACTTAAGTAAGTAATGGTCCACCTTTTATCGCCCCACCTCTATCCTATTCTAAACCTTCCAATCTCAACTTCTACCACCTGATGTCGTTGTTCTGTCAGAAATAACTTAAGCTTAGAAATAACTCCTCAACATAACATTATTTCTTCCGTTGCCTAAGCATAATTATGTTACTCTAACCTTCGCTGAATTCTACTATTGAAACGCTGCCTTAACAAAACCTGTCGTCGTATTCTCACTAAAACTCTCGCCCTACCTCACCTCGACTACTGCTACTAAGTGCCATGCTATCTGTCTGGATAATCGATACAACAAACCCTAGACTCTGTTCTACACACTGCCGCTCCCCTAACAAAATATCTTGGTCCCAGAGATCACATCACGACTACACTGAAACAACTGCACTGGCTTTTCATCCGCGCTCGTATCGCCTTTAGAACCGCAATCATTATATGTATCACATATCCACTATGGAACTTATCCATCATGCCTGGCATTCATCGTTACGTCATCTCCTGTTTCTAATACTCGTGGACTCCGTTGCTCCACGGGATGAGATTCAGTTGTACTTCGCACAAACCGGATATTCGAAAATCGTCCCATCTGGGGTTCAGAACCATTCCAACTCCCGTTTGCCAGACTGACTCACTGTTGCTTAGTTTAAACCTAAATAAAGATAATCTATCCACGTTGCACTATGACTATGTAACGAAACGCGCTCTAGTGCAAGACCTGTCTTTTCAAAACACGCTCTGAATTTTCAGCTGTATTGCACTGTATAAGTGTAATAGTGCTGCTAACAGAGAAACAGCTGTTGTTGAACTGTTGTTTCTTTTTCTGATGGGAAAACCGTGATAACGAGTCTCATTAAAAAGAGTTATTGTCAGTAGTTAAGAGTCATTGCCGACACAAGTAAGACATTTTTGCCTCCCGTTCATACGAAATCGGACTAAAACTTCTGTTTCGTAGAAGCGATGCACAAGGAAGGTGAAGTTTTTTCGATACTTGAGAGCAACATTTACAAGAACAACTGACGTTAAGATCAGCAAGCATAAGGCATTTTGTGCGGGGGTCTCAAATTGGACACGTTATCAATGAAGATGGGCCAGAAAATATCGTATGGAATGTATTGAATTATGTTGTTGAAAATTGTATTGGCAACTAAAGTGCGCCAGTCAGCATTCAAGTGATTCAACTGTCTGACAAGCCGACAACAACAACACAATTAAACAGCGCAATAACTTTAAGAATCCACATTTGGTGCAGTCAGTGAATACGGTGAACACGACGTTCCAACGATGGAAAAGCTGTATCCGAGCAACTGGAAACCATAAATGTTGGTCATTTATTGTTGAACACTGAAAAGAGAATCAGCATCAGATGCCGAGTATAAAAGATTATCAGCATCAAAACACTTTTAGCTCAGTTGAGCAATAATTATGTCATCGCCGTCGTGCGATGGTACACGTTAAATAAGATAATAAAATATAAGTTAATTTTGTGTATCCTCAATCCCTAAGAAAATGCCACGAGAACAAGTCCACTGCTTCTTTATCTGAGTTTAGTATTACAGCAGTTACAACAATGTTTTTGTCTTTACAGTATAGATATATATATGAGTAGTCTACAGATATATATACTAATAGGCGTGCTTTTTAAATTCTTAACAGGATCAGTTTATCTCCGATGTTAAAGACGTGCTGCGTGTTGCATGGTTGTTTCTACCACTACCCGTTTTCTGGGCTCTATTTGACCAGCAGGTAAGAATCAGCTACTGCTAAATGACCTTAATATTATCAAAACACTCCAGATAAAGTCTTTAAGTAGGCCTACATGAGAAAATTTGGCCTACGCAAGCCCAGAAAAATGACGCGGTAGTTAAGCAGAACGTTTGATAAGATAACGAGGAAAGTCAGCTTTGGTATAGACTGTACACTTTATAACGCGCCAACTGACCAAACCACTTACTGAACATGATTCTTTATGAAGAACTAACGCTGTTTATCATGTTAGCAATTCATATGGCACCTGTTACGAATTCAGAATGTTGCATATCTTCTGTCAAATTCGTTCTGTGTGACTGCTTCTGCGCTGGTACACGCTTTAATTTAATCGATGATTGATGTTTGAAATTCTATCCATCCTGGTCTGGCAGCTCTGGCTTCTTGATATTACATTCCGATCTTAACGCTTTTGCTCGCTTGAATTGGTGGGATCCTACACACACACACACACACACACACACACACACACACACACACACACACACACACACACACACACACACACACACACACACACACACACACACACACATACACATACATACATATACATACAGAGAGGGGGAGATGGGTAGGATAAAGAGAAAGAAACGGAGGAAGAAGAAAGACAGAAGAGAAAGATATATATCCACCTACGGGGCATGGACGCTACCTTCTCTGAACGCATCCAATTCAAGATAACAGGTAATTTCATTTGGCTGATCAGGGTGTTCTCCTAGTCCCTGCTCGGTTCGTTGCTCTGCAACTCAGCATCAAGACTTTTCTCGCGTCGTTCCTCCGCACTGGAACAACCTTCGTTATTATGCCAGCTCTAGTCAGTCAATTAAATCGCCTTCTCTGTTTCGCAACACCTTACGTATGTTTGGGATTCTCCTTGTGGGGTCGGGACTGCTGTACCATCCTGACGCGCAGTGAAGTTTTAAATATAGGGACCGTACACACCACAATCAGATGTTTCTGCCTGAGGCTGCCCAGCGCAGTAGGCCTACGACCTACGCGGGTCATTGCAGGGACTTCGACCGCTAGTAACTGGCGGCGTTTCACTCGACTGACGACCGATAGGGGACAATTAGATGCTTATTTGGCCAGGTAAGCAATTGATGTCTGTCATCTACTTCCAATGATGAACCACTCGGCGGCAGCGTCACCGAGCGCTGTTACTGGCTGACGCTCCAACCTATCAATGTCACTTGAACATCCTGTGCCCTCTGTCAACAGATGACGTTGACAAAAAGAGCCATATGGATCATTGGTCTACGGCGCAAACTCTCTCTCTCTCTTTCTCCCCTCTCTCTATCTCCTCTCTCACTCATATTATATTTCTCCTACCTCCTCCTTCTCTTCTCTTTCTTTCGTCTCTTTCTAGTTCTCCTCCTCCCTTTCCTTCTTTATCTTTCTCATATGTCCTTCTCTACCTATTTCTCCTCCATCCCTCTCTTTATCTTTCCCTTCCCTCTCTCTTTCTATTTTGTCTTATCTTTCTCCTATATCCTTCTCTATCTCTTACTCCTCCCTCCCTCTCATTCTTTTTTGTCTTTCTCATCCCTACCTCTTTCTTTATCGTTCTCCTATATCCTTCTTTATCCCTCTCTCTCCCTCCTTCGCTCCCACCTTCCCTCCCTTCCTCCCTTCCTCCCTCCCTCTCTTTATCTGTCTCCATCCTCCATCTCTTTCCCTTGTTTTTCTCCTCCTTCTCTCCCTCTCTTTATCGTTCTCCAATATCCTTCTCTTTCTTCCTTTCCTATCTTTCTCTTCTGTCTTTCTCCTTCCTCCGTTTCTTTCTCTTTATCCTACCCATATCCCCCCTCTGTATTTGTTTGTCTGTCTCCCTGTCTCTCTCATTCTCTATGTGCCTCTTTCTCTCTACATCCCTTGTGTCTAACTTTCTCTCGCTCCACAGTCTCTGTCCTCTCTTTGTCCTCTCTCTGTCCTCTGTCTCTCTCTGTCCTCTGTATCTTGTAAAGGGGCGCATGTGAGACTTCCTTCTAAGAAGCGCCATCATTTAAACATGTCTGTTTGTTTGGTGTCAATGTCTGTTGTTCAACTCCTGCTTAAAACTCTTTGTCTTTGGTTTCGGTGTATTTTCCAATTTTCCCTCTAGGCTCTTCACTGATTTGACATACATGTAGCGAACACCTACTGACTGACTGACTGACTGACTGACTGACTGACTGACTGACTGACTGACTGACTGACTGACTGACTGACTGACTGACTGACTGACTGACTGACTGATTGACTGACTGACTGACTGACTGACTGACTGACTGACTGACTGACTGACTGACTGACTGACTGACTGACTGACTGACTGACTGACTGACTGACTGATCCAGTAAGGAACTATAGAAATGCTCTTCTTTACTGTTGGTCTTGAGTTTTGCTTTCGAATCTGATGCTCTGCTTATGCGAAGCGCATGTTTATAGGCCTAGATTGTGTAATTGACGTGACATAATCAGATCTATTTTAACCATCATTCTCTGCATTATTTTAATAGCTTTGCCTAGATTATTAAAAAAAATATATACTGACCCTGTTGGCTCGCTGTGTGCCAAATCCAACATTACGGCCCATTGCTAAAAAATATTACTAGGCTATGTAAACCCAGTTTCGGCTGTGTCAGCTGCATGGATGTTCTTTGTGAGTTAAATGAATTGTATCAATTTGTATGTATGTTATTCAACACATAATGGCTTAGTATTTTCACGAACACGATCGACTTAGATAGAGGTCGCTTTCCAAGGGTTTAGAAGTTCACAGCGGTGTCTCTGGCATGTCAACATTTTTCATCAGGCCCCTACATCTTGAACGATGGACCTAGTTATTTAAAAGCTATAGGCCTACTTTCTCAAACATACAGGGTCTTCTTGCTATACAAGTTTAGGATTATTTTTATAAGGCTGATTCAGATCAAGTAGTCGATGTTGTATTTGGACAGAGGATGAAAACTTAGAATGAAGTTTTGCCGTTGCTAATCGTTTTATGTAGGCCTAGTGTAGCCTTTATATCTTTATATAATTAACATCGTTCAGAGCCTCCAATGAATTGGATCTGCACAAACAAGAAGGAGTCTGAAAATCTAAGAGCTCACAATAAGAGCGGCTGAAGATTAAACAATAGTATGAGAAACCCATGAACATAATTTTCCTTTTAATCTTTAATCGGACTTTGCTGATTTAAATGTTTTGAAAGGGTTCCAGATGGACGCTTCAGGCCGGTCAGATGGACGGCGATGTCGTAAGTCTTCTCTGCTCTGTTCTTCAACTGACTTTTTATATTACACTATTCATTGAATGGACTGCAACGTGCTTTAAACAATAAGCAAGACGTTTCTCTAATCAACTTTGTTTTATTGTTTTAACTTGTAAGGTGACAAATATTCGAATGGCGCCTTTCAAACACTTCCAGAGACTTTGTTTCTATTGCTAAGATTTATGACTAGTTAGAAGATTCTAATTTCGTCTATCTTACTGGCCCAAAAAGAGCTGAAGGTTAAACAAGAGTGTGTTGAATTAAATCAAGCGAATTAAATAAAAACAGTTCGAACGCTAGTTCTAAGAGAAAATACGAAGTACGCATGAATCCAATGAGGTCGTGATGCGTTAGGATGAGACGTGCCTCTGATTATCCACAGACAACTGACCGTAACATTCGACTGACTCAAAATGGAGCACAATGCTCTCTGACGAATGCCGGGTCTGTGCCAACGATCGCAGAACAGCCAAGCTTAGGAGAATCTGACTTCTTTAATCATATCCGCTCCTCCAGATGAAGCAGCGGATATGAGTAAACTCATCCAGATTGCAGTTCTAACGTTGTTGGGAAGCTGTCTTGTTGGCTCTGAAGATTGCTTAAGCAAAATTGTACCTTTTGTTTTACAGGGAGGTTTTGTTGTTCTGCCAGATATGATACAGGTATGTTATCAGTCATTTGATGTAAATTTAACTGTGAAATCAAAGCTAAACCGTCACATGCTTCCTCATACTGGAGGCGTCTAACTCCAACCTCCGATATGGAAATTATCCTAAGAAGAGCCAAACATCTAGGTTAGGCCTACCTATAATAATTCTTCAAAACAGCCTACGAACTTGCTTTATTTATTTTTGAACTGACACAACGTAGACGCGTTAGTTAAAACAGTTGGCAACATACGCTTTCTTTCTAAATAAACGAATGTCATATAATAATTGAATATCTTCTTCTTCTATTCTTCCAGTTCTCTGCCTCTTCAGCAGGTTCAAATGTCCGACGTCGCCACTCCTCTCGCTGTTGGGCCTCTTCTTTCAGCTTTCCATATCCAGCTGTCATCATTCAGTAAAGCATCATCTGTCTATATCTTCCTTCTTGTTCGCCACCCCTGCATTTCTTAGTAGTGAGTCTCTTCCAGTGTTAAGTTCGTTTATAACTAGAACTATATCGAATATATAATCGTTCGAGGAACATGAAAACGAGACCTAGAAAGAGATTATGAGATTATAAAACTAAATAGCAATGAAAGATAATCGATGTGTAACCAGGTCTTAAATAAAAACGGAAACGGAAACGAAATCTCGAACAAAAACTAATTCCAATTCAAAAGAAAGCATCAGGATCTGGAGCATATAAAGTTAAAATTTTGCCTGACGGCAAAACGATACATAACATTAATTAATAATCACGATGTTTAAGTCACCCAAACGGAACAAATATCCAAGAAGAAATGGACAGTTATTCATCAAAGTTGGCAAATTATACGGGAAACAATGCCTCCAGATTCTGGTCCGATTTATCTAACCTTAGTTCCTGTAGCTGAAGATCTTCTCGCAGCTCCTACTCCGCAGGCTAATGTAACGAAAGAATCTTTTTTATGTGGACTTTTAAATTAACAGAAGGCAGACGCAACAGGATGCCCGCATTTTTGGAAATGCAAGCTTTTCTTAAGTAAAATATGAACGTGTTTTAAGTAAACTTGATAAGCATTCTTTATACTTATGGACAATGAATGGTGATGGTCTGAGTTATTGTGGTTTTCTTGAGGAAAATGAGAACGAACAAGATAAGTCAGTCGTAAACTAAAACCATAACTTAATGATTTGATAAATAAAAAGTAAACTAAAACTAAGAAATGCTATGAATAAAACTAAACTAGAACTAAAATGATTATCATAAATGAAAATAAAACTAAACTGAGTCATCGATGCCGAACTAAACAAAACCTGGAATGAGAATGATTTTATGAACTAAAATAACACTGGTCTCCTCCTCTCAGTGTGTCAAATCCATTTTCTTTGTTTCGTTCTTATGATGTGCATCCGGGTCCTTTCCTCTCCAATCTTTTCCATTACTTCTTCATTTGTTTTGTTTATAGGAAATAAATCCATTGTGTTTAAACTGGGACTTTCTTAAATTAAAATAATTTCTGATTATTATTGTTTTACTGCCTTTAGGCTAGATGTGCGTCTTTTATAGTTTTATACATTCTGCAATATACGCCGATTGCATAATGTCTGGCTCAAGCTATTAGCGGTCGACAACCTTCAGGACAAGACATTGCAGCAACGCACCACTCTACCCATCCATCAATCCGTCCGTCGATCCATCCGCCACTCTACCCATTAATCTAGGCTATATTCATCCTTTTTGTCTTTCCATCTTATGTTTTATCCATAATTTGTAAAAACTCCCAAAAAAAACATCGAAGTAATATTTGTTTTGTTTGTCATTCACAATTCAGGTGCTCAATCCATTGCTCGTTGTGGTACTGGTTCCTCTCTTCGAGAGTCTCATATATCCGTGTCTGGACAAACTCCGCATTCCCAACAGGTTAAACAAATGCATCGCAACATGTTTCTGGTTTTTGTTGATGTCAGCATTAGTATGATGGTTGCACATGTAAGGCCACTTCTATAGATGCACGGCAAGAACGACGCACTCTTGCATTCTCTTGTAATCCGCTCGTAAAGAGTATGGATAGACCCTGTTGACTGCTATCAAGATTTCTTTTGTAGCGCGATTATATTTTGGTTGAACGTGATGGGATGAAAGAACTGCAGTTGCTGCCGCCATATAAACTTTGGAAATAGATGTACCCCCTCTCCCGGAACCGCTGCTATACCCTGCCACTGTTTACAAAGCCTTCAAGTCAAAGCCAGTCGCTAAGCAACCGACTGCTTCGTTCACTCAGTGGTTTGCTTATTGCTTTAATCTTGGTCTCCGAGTTTCGACTATGAACGAAAGGCATCGGCAGCAGCAGCAGCCAGACAGATGGAGAACGTGCTTTTCAGATGCGATACAATATACAAACGGTCTATTGCACAGACGATCTATCAGTGTCAGATGGCACCTGCTGTTCTTTACTTATTAAATGCTACATTACGTTACATAATCGTTTTAAACGGTTGATGTATGACATTGTACGTACTATACAAAAATTACTGGTTATGCCACAGTAATAAAATATTGTATGCATGTATTTTAATCATGGTCTCCACACACACACACACACACACTCACACACACGCACACACACACTCTCGCACACACACACACACACACACACACATATATATATGTATTCATTCATTCATTCATTCATTCATTATGAATGATTTGTTACTCAGAAGCGCTCCCGATCTCAGCACAACTGAAAAGGAAAGTTATAAGACGAGTGTAAACAGAGTCGCAGTAGACCATGGAGGACAAGCAAAACACCAAAAGGAGCTTTTTAGAGCGAAGAGGTCATCTACTGAGAAGCCACGATTTTGTTCAGTAGTTGTGCCGGTAAACGGGGTGATGAGTAGGCCTCTCTTAGTAAAGCGGAGAGAGCGGCGACCCGGTGTAGCGATTTCAAATTACCCCCATTCATCTCACCCCCGGTAACTTGAAATCGATTTCAAGTTACCGGGCGGGGGGGGGGTAACTTGAAGACGATTTCAAGTTACCCCCTAAGAGTTCAGAGTACCCCCAGGGGTAATCTGAAATCAGCTTCAGACTAGAGTAGAGAATTGAATTACGGAGTCAAAAGTTACATCCATAGTTGTTGTATGTTTATGTTGTAATTACACTACTTTCTTCACCATTTAGGCTAAATCTTTATTATCTTATGTTTGTATAAATGTGATGCACTTTGATCTCGTGTAGCCTCTTACTGATTTCACACATTTTACATTTCTTTGACTTTTATATATGACTTTTCACACGTTAAAACTAGCCTTCTATCTTTATGTGTTACGTGTTTTATTAAACAGACTGGTTATCATTAGTTGAAAGCATAACAATTTAACATTACCCCGAGGGTAATCTGAAATCGATTTCAGATTACCGGGGGCGGGGGTAACCTGAAATAGGGCGGGGGAGTAACTTGAAGCCTTTACACCGGTCCACCCAAAGTCACGAGGTCGTGAAGATAGGCGAGGTGAGACCCAAGCAATGACCGACAGACCAAAGTCACGATACGGTCCGAGCTTCGCTGCTGGAGCAAATCCAGCGAAGACACGGCTAAATTTCGGAATGCACCCGGTAGAACGTAGAATACGACCCAGACACCAAAACCGCCCAGCTGGGAGAGGCCTATATTGAGTATATGAGTATATGAGTACTCTAGTCGCGCTGTGATGAAGGAGTGGACGAGTGTAGTGGTGGCGTCTGAATTCAGCATGCGGGCAACAGTGCGGAACTGAACACAGTATAAATCTCAGCAGATACGGAGAATATGAGGACCGAAGGCAACCTCTTGATCCAACGTGACTCCAAGGTCATGGACAACAGAGTATAAAGCGGGGGACGTCAGTAGTAATGGCTGCTAGATCCAGCTTCGTAAGCTGCTGGCGAGTGGGCAGTATAAATTGTGTTTTTATGGGTTGAGTCGCAGTCGCATTGTAGACATCCAAACCTCGAGGATACCCATAGTCCGAACAGCAGCGGTGACATTAGAAGCCATGCAGTGTAAGTGGTCCTGGACGTTAACAGCATAAAGGTGACACAGCACAGCATAGGCATTGAGGACAGAAGTAATAAAGTGTAGATGATGTACAGATGGGACCCCGCAGCGAGCTCTGAGGAAGGCCATGAGGGCAGGGACCCACGTGGACCTGGTGGACCCATGGACCTCACAAATGGAGCGCTCCCTAACGAATGAGGCCAACTAGCTGAGAAGTTATCATATAGGTCAAATGAAATCTCTAACCGATTAGGCAAATATCATGATCGGCAGCGTCGAAAGCGCACTGACATCAAACATAGCCCGTAGAGTGAGCTGTGACATATCCTATAAATGTTGGAAGGAGACTGAGTAACAGCGTCTCAGAGGAGTGACCATTGCGAAAGCCAGATTGACATTCCGGAAGCAACTTAATTAACTTAAACTAAACAGACATAAATGAAACATTGGCGATTGGTCGAAAATCGAGGGAATCAGAGGATAGGGACCGAAATTGAGTCTTTTTTCGCGACGCCGGTAGAACTCCATTCTGGATATATATTTGCAGAGAAAGGCGAGAAACTGATGTAGAATGTCAACAAACTCATGGAGCAGAACTGTCTGGAGAGGGTCAAGTCCACAGGATTTTGGTGGAGAGAATAAAGCGGCGCAGCTCAGCACCGGTGACGGCGACCACAGTTGATAGTCAGTAGGATGGCAGACCCGTGGAGTAGAGTCAGCGATATCCTGTCGGATGCTAACAATTTTAACAGAGAAGGAAGCCAGAAAGTCATTAGCTGTAAAAGACGGAGGATCATCAGTCTGTCTCATGACCAGACTGGTGCTCCGTCTTTCACAGCTGATCCAGCGTCGGTTCGTAAAATGTAGCCCATAGCCTAGACGCATATTCCTTGTCGCTGAGGGCAATCTTAGCTTCCAATACGTTCGCTTCTTGTCCTGGTAACGGCGATGCATGTCTCGCACAAACCGTACCCAGGCAGAACGATCAACTATCGACTTGGTGCGACGACATGATCTTTCAAGTCGATGGCATTAGAAGCGACGTAGATGACGATACTTCACATCGATCCAATGGTGACATGCGGATCGACGAACTCTTGTCAGGCGCAGCGAAGGAGTCTGTCGATGATGCTGACCATAGTAGTTTCGAAGGTTGTGAAGATTTCAGCAACCGAGAGGTCAGCCATTATGGGCGGATCAACAATGGCCGATACTTCAAGTAGCGTAGACCGCAAGTCATCCTGATCGAGATTCCTCGAACCTCGAACCTGTCTGGCAAGGTAGGAGGATGCGTCGTGAAGAAATGGGATGGTGGCAGTGACAAGGCCATGGTTAGAGATGGTTGGCGGATGGACGCTGAGGTCTACCAGCATACAGTCGTCACGTGTAAGAATAACATACAGCCAACCACCACACTTGTGGGTCGGACCAACCTTCCCCTTTCCTCTCTATTCCCCTGCTGCTTCGAGGCGCTTGAAGGCTTTCCTTGTCTCCGTTTGGCTATTTGTTGAGTCGTGAGCTCCTCTTGTATCGAATGGTACTATATTCCATTACAATTAGAATTGCTGTTACATTTCAACAGCCAACCGGGTCTAACGATATGATCTTTAAAGTCGACGGGTGTGATCCCGAATCCTAAGCCGAATTAGTCGAACACGGTTTGGAATTCAGGCTATTATTCAGCTGGGGCTGGCATGGTAGAATCTTCAAGATGAAGGTTGAGGTCTCCATTTACAACAATCTAGGTGTTACAAATATATTTGCAGATATGTGTAATAATTTAAGACCGGCTGCATATAGGTCTACTTCCCATGTATTTTAGAACAAGTTTTTCGTTAATGGATTAAGCGCGTAATTAAGACAATTAGGCCTAATGTAGAATTTGAGCCTCGTAGACAAAAAACTTAGTTATGGATTACTGTATACCGATTACTGCCTTGCTTTGTCCACTGGCTTTAAATGAGAGGCTGGATTGATTATCGTATATCCGTTGTTGAGAAAAATGGTTGACAGAACGCAGCCATTTACACAGGCCCTATTTACAAATACAATAGGGGTCTATACCATCCTAAGAGTTATATCACTGAAAACAGTTCACCTAATGAGTGAGATATTAGGCCTAAATGTTAATCGAACCAATTAGGCCGACGGACTAATACATGTTTTCGTGCATCCATGGTAAAAGAATTTTTGCTGTCCTTATTCGGGAGGGCAACTGGTTGAAATTAATTCGTGTTGGGTTGATGCAAATCTATTTTGCGTATATAGGCCTAAAGGCTAAATTCATGAAATATATTTTTGTCTAAGTAGAGTTGGATTGACGAAAAATTAATATTGTTTGAATGGAAGTTGGATTGTAACTCGTAGTGGGTTGTTTTGCCGCGTCGTTGAAAATAAAGGCTACCAGACCACTTTGCCAGAGCTTAAAGTCCCCAGAGATGTCTCCTATAATAGACAAGTTGATCTGCTTAACATACATAAATTGTAGTTTTTAAGTTGACAAGACGAGTTCGGTTGATTGTGATTCTGTAAATGTGTGTCTAGAGCACTGCAGAGGATGGGTGTTGGAATGATCTTCGCTGCAACCGCCTTTCTTTTGGCCGGATTTCTACAAATGGCAATTGATGTGAGTTAAATAATCATGAAGAACAGTTCTTCCTTTAACTTTTCATGTGAGAACTGAGTTTATATACACAGCTTTGAAACGTGGTTTCTTTTGCTTTGTATAAAATTAGGTAATATTTTAATGACTAGAGGCTCACTAGTAATAACGTTATGAAAATGCCCAAGTAGTAATAATTAGTTGATGGTCGCCTCAAGTGAGGTCGTTGTCATAAATTAAACTCCGTTGGAAGCAAGAGAAACAGAGACTAAAGCTACGCCAGGTAAGTAATATGAAACAAAAATAATCGTAAGTTAAAATCTTAATTTTGCGCCTGAATTCTGTAACTATATGTTTACCAGTCAGAGAGATGCAAATTTTCTAATCGAAGTTGATGATGAGTTCTCTACCCGAAGGCAGGTCCATTTTACTAAGCGCCACCCGGGGATGAGACGAGTGACGTGGTTTCCCGTTGCCTTCTTCACAGACAATTATGGTGGGTTCGAACCTGCGATCCTCCGAACGCAAGTTACTGCTAGCAAGATCGTGTGTAGTATCTATTAGCAAGGGGGGCTATCAATGAAATTAGATTACTCGGCCGATGTAAATACATAGGGGCCTATCAGTTTCATTTAGCATAAGGGATAGGCTTATTCGCAGAATATTTTAATTCTGTCTACTATTTAAATTTAGTTGGATTGCGACTGAGTGTGCACTGTGCAGCCATTGCAATGTTTACACGACTAGATGTTTTCCCGTCCTAGAGCGTTTGGAGACTGTAGGTTTAGAGACATTGGGCGGACGGGACACAATATAACAATACCAGCCCGCCCTCCTCGTTATCCCACTTACCCTTTCTTCCCCTCCCCATTTTCACATTTCCTCTTATTCACTTCCCATTCTATCCACCTCTAACTTCTATTTCATCATCGCCTCTTTCCTCCACTTCCCATTCCCACTGCTCCCAGCCTCACCACAACTTCCCTCCTACTCATTTTCCCCCTCCTTCTTCCATCATCCTTCCCTCACCATCTCTGATTCTTTCATTTTTTCCTCCTTCCCTACCCATTACCTTCCTTACCATCCCATTCACCAACCGCTCCCACCCAACCGCTCCCATCCTCACCCCATCCAGCTCTCCATCCAACTCACCTTCCTTCTACTCCAACCCTTGCCGGTCCTCCCCCTCTTGCTCTTCCTTTTTTCCCACTTGCTCTTCTTCCTCAACCGCCTCCTCCGATTCCTCCTCCTACACCCCCTCCTTTTTCTTAATTTCTTCCTCCACGTACTTCCCAACGCCGTTCGCCATACCGCCATGCGTTTTTTTCTTTATTTTTCATATTTTTAGCTCTTGCGAGAGAAGTTTTAATTTCTCGTTTGTGAAAATGCATCTGGGTGAGAGGCCTACCAATAAGAAGCAGTTACATCGAGCAATTATTAAATTTCTTAGCGGATCAAAATGTTTGAGGCAAATAATATTCTGCGTGTAAGCCTAGCCCTTATGTTAAATGTAACTGATAGGCCCCTATGCATATAGTCCGAACTTTGTCTATATCAACCGGAATCAAAATTACCTGCTCATAGTAGCACTGTGAGGTGCTATTATGCGCATGATAGCACAGTAAGGTAGCGCTAAGATGCTGCCAATAGGCATAATGCATTTAAAATTCACATAGTTTTTAACTTAGCCTACTAAGAACCGAACTACTTCAAGCAAGTAGTTCGGTTCAACGTCGATTTAGATTCAGGCGAAGTTGACAAACGATTCAGATTCTGAAGGGAATTAAGCTGGTAACTATAGTAATTAGATTAAACATATTGAAGAATAGAAGCAAGTCTATGGAATGAAGGACTGTCGAATTGATGTAATATCTGGTTATCATGAGTAATAGTCAAGGAGCAGTCAAGTATTGAATCAAACGAAGTGCTCTGCAATGCAAATAGGAAGTTGACTCTGTAAAGAACAACAATAAAATATAAAATTGCGATTCAATATAGTATTGTGACGGAACACCCCTTTATCAACTGCCTTGGGACGTCTACTTACTCTTGGAGTATGGGCACTGAGCTAGGTGTCCTCGAACAGCGACCAGGATGACGACAACACCTTGTTTTGGCGAACAGGTCCAGCTACCGGAGTATGACAGTAGACTTCTTCCGTTTAACTGATTCTTTATTGCAAATCAAACAACCGACTACCCATCGGTAATTATAACTGGAGTTCGAGTTCAGTGTCAGACGATCACAACACGGCTACCGTCCCGGTCCTTCATTCTGGAATGTTCCACGAAGCTCTGAGGCGACGACACGACTGACGATGACTGCGGCCAACGACTCACAGTCGTAGGCGACGGACGACGACTAAGACCACGCCAGCGACACGCAGTCAACTGACGACCGCGAAGAAGACTCGACGACAGCGGAGCAGCGGCCGACACCCCTGGTGTGGCTACGACGATGACGACGACGACCGACGTCTGTGACGGGAGAGGCAGGCAGAGTAGCGGCCAACGACAACCAGCCGCTGGCAACGACGACGACGACAGACATCTGTGACGGGAGAGACAGGCAGAGCAGTGGCCAACGATGGCCAGTCGCTGGCAGCGACGACAAGCGACGATGGACGACGGTGACGAAGAAGTCATGCAGGGCAGCAGCCAACACCCCTGGTGTGGCGACGACCGACGAGAAACGATGGCGACGGAGTAGGCAGACGAGGGCAGCGGCAAACGACACTGGCGGCGACGACGACGAGGCTGCATGCCCTCACTCCTACTTGGTTGCCCTCCTGACTCTTGAGTGGCTGTCTCCTGCGCTCACTGCTGATTCGGACGACCGCTCTCGACGACGGTTACCTCTGCTGACTGCTCTGGACTGGCTCTTGATGACTCTCAATGATTCTCTGCTCCGTCGGCGGAACTACACTCTTTTGTAGCTTCTGCTTCTGGCTGACTTTGGACTGACTCTGACAGTTGATTTGGGCTCCGCTATATATACAGATTTTCGATTCTGGGCCAACCAACTTCGCGCCAACTATTGGGCCAGTCAGCCAATTGGCGCCAATTGGGCAAACTGTTCGCCAACTACGTTGGGCCAACTGGAAATCCTGTTGGACCAACTGCCAGACCTGTTGGACCAGCTACTTTGGGCCAATTTCGCTAGTTCCCGTTGGGCCAACTATAAATCCCGTTGGGCCAACAGCAAAAGCCGTTGGGCCAACTGCATTGGGCCAACTACAAACTGCGTTGGGCCAACTAAGCCAATTCCCGTTGGGCCAACTATAAATCCTGTTGGGCCAACTATAAATCCTATAAGGCCAACTATATTGGGTCAACTGAAACAAATGACGTTGGGCCAACTTTTCGACTGGGCCCTCCCTCCTAGCGTTCTGAGCGGCCAATAGTACCTCGATTAAATAGTAATTAAAAAATATAAAAAATATAAAATGGGGCAGGGCAGGTTCGCTACATGCTATTCCCATCAATGAACTAAAAGTCCTCCTTTGTGGACCCAACACCAAACTTGCAGGTCATCTTGAACCAAAACTAGAAACTAGACCATAGCCAGACTTTATCTTCCCATAAAATATGAAAGCAACTTTGGATCTGGCCAATAGCTCACAGCCACCCGTAAATATGACCGTGCGCTACTACAAATTATGCGCATAAGATTCCGCCCATTACTTTCCACATCAAACCGTGCTAATCCACAGTGCAAAAAGGAATCATAACCTCAAATAAACGCTACGATGCAAAAATAATTATTCAACTTCCTAAGTTGTGAGTCTCAGCTCAAACCTGATTGAAAATCAACAAAATAAACTTTAGCCTATTCAAGGACTGCAGTCAAATTCTTGACATCCATCCTAAAGCAACCTTTAAGCTCAGAGGCGATCATCATAACCACGTTCAAATTTTTGATCGACTAAATCAGAACGGCCAACAATTCAGATAATCAGTGGGCAGTAAAATTTTTGACTCGTGGTAGCCATACGTGTTTGGCTTTAGGAGACCGCTGGATCTCGAAGCTCACAACTAATCGAATATAATTTAATGGCTAAATTTTATCGTAGAACAAAATCATTTTTCTTAATCCACTCTACTCAAAGAAAATACGTATAAATCCGTAGTTATTAGAATTTTCTAAAATCCGTGTAAGTCCATAGTTCCACCTCAATGATACCTAGAACCGTTTACAGAGACTAAACAGCTAGTCTCTCCAACCAATCTTCCAACCAAAAGCCAATCTCTGCTTGAAAAAGGCTGTCTTATCAGCACCATTCTGTGACATCACCAACAAGTGATACTCACTCCTCAAGCGTAACGTGCTTAATCATACAGACAATACAAGCGAATCTAAGCTTTCGCTAAATCTTAGTAACGGATAGGAGCCCTTCTCAGTCTTGTCACCCAGCTGTCTAGAACACATAAAAAATCGAAAAGAGCCATCCTTCTCCTCAGCAAAAACAACATTAGCAGCCCAATCACTCACGGCTGGCTCAATCACTCCTGTGCTTAACATCTGATGCAATTGACTATCAATTGCCACTTGATAAGTCAAAGGCTGTCGTCTCTATGGTTGACGAACAGGATGAGAATCCTCTGTGTCAATGCGATGTTCACAAACCGTTGTCATTCCTAAATCTGCCCCCGAAACCGAAAACACATCTGCATACGCTTCCAACGGGGCTTCTAAACTTTCTTTGCATCTGGTGGAACCTCTTCTGGCAGATCAATCAGTATATCGCTGATGACCAACTTCTCAGGGCTAACCATGCGTGAGACATGACTATCTACACGCTTCGTTACTTCCACGGGATGCAACTCACCGATTAATTGATTAACTCTCAACATTACCGGTTGGTCACCCAGATTTACAACTCTAATCTGCGCCAAATCCTCCTTTTCACCAGTAACCACCCTAGCGATCCGGACTCCAGGTTGAATTTCCCCAACTTCAGCCATCCGTGCAGGTGCCGTAGCAGTAAAGTCCCGATATTGCACCCGTGACAAAACATCGTACTGCGAACGCGAAGAAACAGTAATCTCTTCTGCTACAACTATTATCCTACACCACGAAGACCCATTCCCTTTTACAAGAGGAATTCGCCTCCTTCCTACAAACAGGGCATTCGCATCAAAACTAATACGGCTGTGATTAACTCGCAACCATTCCATCCCAAAGAGGGATTCAAACACTTGGTCAAACACCAGGACCCGTGAAGTAATGCTAAAAGCTCGCCAAATCTGTAAAGGAATCGTTAATTCTCCCAAAACACTTATGGCGGTGCCATTGGCAGCTAGAGGTACCAGGCTATTAGGCTCCAATTCCAAATCCTGGAAAAGACTAAAGGGAACTATACTCACTTCCCACCCTGTATCAAGTAGGTATAGTTGCGATTGCCCCTAGATCCTATCTCGAATATAGATGGCGTTGTTACTCGTGGTGTTCGTCGACGGCTGACGGGTGGTGTGGCTTCGAACAACACCCTCATCCATTTCTGTGGGAAGAGGTTCAGCTGCACTTTAACGTGTCGGCTGTTGCTGGGATCGACGAGGCTAACGGCAATCTCTCAAGAAGTGGCCAAGACGTCCACAGTTGTAGCAATATCGACTTCTTCCGGCGTTGGCAGGATTACTCGGGCGGTCCCGATTCGCTGTAGTTCCGACGAAGTTGGACGCTCGTTTAACGCCCTGAACTGACTCTGAAAATCCTCCAACTGACGTGTGATCTTGCCTTCCATTTCTTTCTGCCACTTCAGCTGTCTCTGAAGTTGAAGGCTCGCGTCGGACTCTTAGCTAGACCGAACTTTGTTCGCTGGTTTCCGACAATTATCTTGATCCGACATCTGCTGATACGCATTCAATCGAAGAGCCACCCGATAGGCTTCATCAATTGTCTTTGGTTCCCTCTTCCGAACTTTGAGGGACAGTTCTCGGTCACGAATGGCTTCCAAAAAGGCATCATGAGCGGCGATCTCGGCGGTCTCACTTGATGGCACCGGGTAAGCGAGCACCACCAATCTGCGAATGGCGTGTAACAGATCGCTTAAGTTCTCACCAGGACACTGACGACGGTAATACAGCTGGGCGCGGAAGGTCTCGGCTTGGCCCTCCGCCCCGTATCGTTGTCGCAACCGCTCTCCCAACTGACTGCACGTTACATCTTCTCGCGCTCTAAAGTTCCAGAGGAGTTGAGTGGCGGCTATGTCCAAGGCGCAACGCAAGAAGTCCACCTTATCGCTGCCCGTCTACCGGCAGACGAGGGCAGCGGCCAACGACACTGGCGACGACGAATACGAGGCTGCCCTCTATCCTTCTTGGTTGCCCTCCTGACTCTTGAGTGGCTGTCTCCTGCGCTCACTGCTGACTCGGACGACCGCTCTCGAAGACGGTTACCTCTGCTGACTGCTCTGGACTGGCTCTTGATGACTCTCAATGATTCTCTGCTCCGTCGGCGGAACTACACTCTTTTGTAGCTTCTGCTTCTGGCTGACTTTGGACTGACTCTGACAGTTGATTTGGGCTCCGCTATTTATACAGATTTGCCCGAGCCAGCCAATTTTTCGATTCTGGACCAACCAACTTCGCGCCAACTATTGGGCCAGTCAGCCAATTCGCACCAATTATTGGGCCAGTCAGTTAATTCGCGCCAGTTGGGCCAACTGTTGTGCCAACTACGTTGGGCCAACTGCAAATCCCGTTGGGCCAACTGCCAAGCCTGTTAGACCAACTAAGTTGGGTCAATTTCGCTACTTCACTTTGGGCCAACTATAAATCCCGTTGGGCCAACGGCAAAACCCGTTGGGCCAACTGCATTGGGTCAACTGCAAACTGCGTTGGCCCAACTAAGCCAATCACCGTTGGGCCAACTATGAATCCTGTTGGGCCAACTATAAATCGCGTTGGGCCAACTAAAGCCAACTACATTAGGTTAACTGAAACAAATTACGTTGGGCCAACTATTCGACTGGGCCCTCCCTCCTAGCGCTCTGAGCGGCCAATAGTACCTTGATTAAATAGTAATTTTTAAAAAAAATAATCAAAATGGGGCAGGCCAGGTTCGCTACAGTATGGAATTGAGTTGATTTACAGCACGAATTGATTGGGTGCGAGGTCAGGTATGAAGCGAATCGGTTGAGAGCGGAATCAATCGGTGGCACATGTGTGAAATATGATAAACAGTATGAAAGTATATGTTTTCCGTGTAGGCAACTTTGTGATAATCTAGCGCAGTTGTCTTATCGTAAATTGAAACGAAAGATACCAACTGCGGGATAAGAGCTCAAGCATGTGATAGCTAATGTTTTGAGTTTTAAATATTATGTTTAAAAGTGATATGTTTCGTACGGATGAAGTACCGGTAATAGTTCCATTGATCAAAAGATAGGAGACGACTTGTAAATTGGTATATTACCAGTGAGTAGAAATGACAGAAGAAGAGAACCATTGACAATGAATTTCGTTATTGTAGGCATGTGAAAACAATCTCTCATTATTATGTGATCTCATGTAATTGAACTTTTATATAGCGTCCTGCAAGATATATCAGAGGCGCTGTCTGCGCCAGCCGATGTGATGTTAGTCTAAATGTAATTACGAGCGACTATATATATGCCTATTACACAAGTTAGCAAAACAATGTATGGTACGCTTAAAGAGTCACCAGTGGTGGGCACACGCACAAGCGTGGAACCAACCAACGGGTTACGTCGACAGCTGAAGGATGGAATACATGTAGATGTACCCTACAGAGTATATGAATCAAGTTGTATCGATAGGATAGAAGGACAACTGGTGTCAACGTTCTCAAGCACATTGACAATATCGACGGAAGATGACGCACGTCCGGTCAGTCGTCGAGACACAAGGAGTAATAAATGAGAGGCATCCATGACAATAGGTCGAAGTCACTATAATGGCCTCGCCGATCGTCCTACACCGAGATGAAGACACTGGGCGACAGGCGGCGGTAACGGTCCGTATGACTTCATGAGACTCGACCGTATACATCAGACGCCCTAATGCAGCCACATGGCTAAGACAACTTGCTAACAAAACCCTTTAAACGGACACAATCCTTGGGAACGCCAACGAATAAGTCAGGCACGCAAACCTAACACAGCAAAACTCCGGCAAGCTATAAGCTACTGAACTATTCTGTATCTAGATGACGCATCTGTCGAAAAGTCGATGATATGCGCAGTTTTATTGTCGGACATCAATAGTTGCCGGTGGCCGACAATTAGATGGAAAATCCCAGATATCCATTTACTGAAAATTTAATGAATCTATTACTCCAGCGCCCCATATCTAACTATTGTGAGTTCCATAATTGTGGCTTACGATGAACGCGGTTCATAGAAACAAACGTATTGGGTATATTGCAACATGTTGCAATCAATCCCGATTTAAATGTTGTAACCAATCCCGAAGCAATGCATAGACATTGTAATGGAAACTTTTTACGAAAGCGTTCTTTTAAGATATAATGAATAAATACATTTCAAAGCCCAGTTCTTTTTACCACAATTGACACCAAAGGACAGCAAAATGATTCAAAGCATTCGCCAACAGTACAGAAGAAAACGAAAACGAAAGAATTACTTTTGATGGCGTAAAATAAAATTTTCCGTTTCTGCCGCTAATATGCTGCGGCTTGCAACGAAATTGCGTAACCTTGACCGTAGGCCTACACATATTCTGCATAAGGTAGTTAGCTCATTTTACGTTACGATTATTTAGCGCCTGTCTAGCGCGAGCGCTGCAGCCTATACTTGTTGTGTTCAGCCCCGGTCTCCCCTACATATGAGAGTACACCGAGGAAGGCATACACAGCGTTTTTAACTGACTGAAGAGGCGTAACTGGGGGAGTCAAGGAGGAGAAGGTGCGATTCAAATGAGAATTAGAAAGGAATGGATGATGATTATGCTTAATTGGTAATTAGGTGAGAATGTGAAAGAGGAAGTAGAAGATCCCGACAATGAGGAGAACGAGTATCCGGAAAGCTATTCTAAGCTGAGAGACCTGTCAAAGCACTCTATCGATTGTGCTCGTTTGCATATAATATTGATCTGTTAATTGATTGATTTATACATGTAATGTACGTTACATTGCAGGAAGATTTTCCGCCCGGAATTCCATCTGGTCAGGCAAAATTTCAATTTGTGAATCCTTCTAGTTGCTCCGTCAACGTCAGAGATGTTCTTACAGACCAATCGTTCCAGATGAACACATTAGAAGTACGCAGCAACATGTTTTAAGATGTTTAGAAACGTATATTGAATTGTTCTAGTTATTTGCTCAATGTTAAGTTGCTGTGTCGTCGCCCCCACTCCGGGTCGCTACTCCGGGGCCATTTCCTCGTGATTTATCCCCTTCAAGCATCATTTCATTTATAGGCCGCCTATGTATCCTGGACCTACCCGAGTACGGTTCTGTAGGGCCTCGGACTAATCCTTCGTAATTAGTTTCCAGTTTCCCTCTCAACCCCTCGTCTATTCTTAGTTCCAGGTTCACATTCTCATTAGGTTCCGGTGGTAAGGCCGCGACTCTTATGCAAGTCGCAACCGGTTCTATAAATCGGTCTGGGTCGGTTCTATCAATCACGGTGCCAGACATTGTGTCATTGCGCTTCAGAAATTCTCGTGGTATTGTCCTTCCTTCATCGCGAATTACCGTTACAGGCAATTTAACATTCATCATCATTTTCCGCAACAGACTTTTTGGATATTTACTGAAACACGTAGAAGAAATTATAATAATGCAATTCAAAGTCTCAGTCCACAAGTTAACCAGAGCAACTTAGGATTCCTTGATTTCATCGGATCAATTTCTAATTCAAACATATAAAATAGTTTCTCACTCAACCGTTCTCTTTCCCTTCGTCGGCTTCTCTCGTCTCTAGTCTTCCTTTGACTTCCGATCCTCTGCTAATTCCTTTCGACTCCTCCTTCCGGTTCCTCGCTCTTGTGTAGCGGCTACTCTCATCTCCAGTCCTCCTTCAACTTCCTTTCGATTTCTCCTTCCGGTTCCTCGCTCTCGTTTAGCGGCTTCTCTTCTTCAATTCAGGCAGCCCTATCTCTACGTATAATCGTCTTCCGTTTCACGATATCACTGAGCCCGGCTGCCTTGGCAAATTTTTAAGGTAAAGTTGGAGCGATCTCCACAACCTTCCTCAGCAAAGTCCTGCAGCCGACTGACTAGCTAATACTCTCTATCCCTGGTCACGCGGCGTCCCATTGAATGACCTTCAACTCTCCAGGCGTCGTCCAGCGGCTCCCTATATTACGCCTCTCTCATCTTGGAATCGCTGGCGTGCTCAACACGTGATGGCAGTTTCCAATACCCTGGGACCGTCGTCAGTCACATTTATCATACATACATACATACATACATACATACATACATACATACATACATACATACATACATACATACATACATACATACATACATACATACATACATGCATGCATGCATGCATGCATGCATGCATACATACATACATACATACATACATACATACATACATACATACATACATACATACATACATACATACATACATACATACATACATACATACATACATACATACATACATACATACATACATATATGTATAAATATATACGTGTTTACAACATCTTCAATATTACATAGGGCCTATATAAGTCTTATGCATGCATATATACATTACAACTTAAGGTTCATCGCTATAATTTTATTATATATCCATTCTTTATCAATGCAAACATCAATACACAGTTAATCAACGATCCTCACAGATGCAAGCGTGCTCTTCACTCTAACGTAATTCAACGTTAGACCATGGAAGTCTGGAATATTTCCGACTGCATGATAGTTTTCGAGCGGTTAGGAAGAAACTCTCCTCCTTTGACCTGTCTGTGATCGCTTGTACGACTTTAATGTTAATAAGAGGGGTGTGTGCGTATAGTAATGGATAAGCAACTGGAGCGTAGAGCGAAGTTCGATTCCCGTAAACCCAGGTTGACTAGTTCTTCTTTCGCTGGGCGTTGGTTAAACTAAATGTGTTACGTAATGGACGCCTTGCATGGCTTGAGACAGTTAAATTCGACTCCTGTAATATCTTTTCATTATTCGTTCATACTGCGTTCGTAATCAGACTGTCGTTTGTCAGTTTGAAAAGTAGAAAATTATTATTGTTATCATATTTTTGACCTGAGGTACTTCGTCCCCTCGGGGACTTAGAGATTATTAACGTGTTCAAATAGTTGTTCGGATAGTCAGACCTCGTCCTCCGGGGCGAGGCGAGGCGAAGGTGCCCTTGGAAGTTACCATGTTGTAGAGTTGAATGCAGATTGATAAACACTGGAAAAGGAAATAAGCCTCTTGCCTATTGCCATTAATGTTGAAATCAGAGATGTCATTAGCGGTGGTAAGTTACTAATTACATCTATTAATATTACTGCTGGCATTATTATTAATGTTATTTCTCAATCAACAAGCACGGAAATCATTATTATTGTCGTCATTATTATTATTATTATTATTATTATTATTATTATTATTATTATTATTATTATTTTATTATAATTATAATAATAATAATAATTATAATATTCATTATTATTTTTATTACAACAATAATAATAATAATCATTATTATTATTAATATTATTATTACCATCATTATTATAATTATTATTACTACTACTATGTCACATATAGTGTTATTCATCATTGGCATTGCCAACGGATCTGTCATCAGGCTATCTGGGTCGCCGCTTGTCAGTGGATTGTAATCTTGACATAGTGCCCTGAAAAGCCACCGCATTGAAACGTTGGATCAATGCCGACAAGTTCTGGAAAAGGAAGTTTGTCTCTCGGGTGTCACCGGTAGTTGTCGAAAGTCGGCGTCCAGTCTCAGACAGAAAGGCGAGGCCCTCACTATTGAGGGGACCGAAGGTTTCTACAGCGATTGGAACAAAAGTGTATTTCTTCTCTAGCTCAGAATATTTTGTGTGTTTCCTTGTGGCTGCTATCTCCGCCGCTCCTCCAGCTGTGGAAGCTGTCTCGGGGATAATTTTTATTATTATTATTATTTTATTATCAGGCCTATTATTTTTTTCCCGAGGTAGTTCTGATCCCTCGGGTGATAAGAAATTATCCGGAGACTGAAAAATTGGGTTATCAGGAACGGTTACGTCTCCACCGGTTCAGGCAATTAAGAAAGTCCCGCGAAACGCGACTGCATTGAAGCGCTGGATGACAATCGGGAGCCGCTGAAAAAGATAGCTGGCTTCTCGAGTGTCACCGGATTATTATTATTATTATTATTATTATTATTGTTAATAATAATAATAATAATAATATTATTATAATTTAATAAATAATTAATTTTATAAACAAATTGGATCTACGCTTTGGTGGCTTTGAAGGCAGTCGACGGATTTATCTATCCTAGAATTATACAGTTTTTTGAAGTAGTGAGAGTTCGTCAGCGCACGATTGTTATAAAATTACGTTTCAATTGAGGCCAGGATAAGAGATTTTTATATATTATCTAATAATACTAAAGAGAAATTTCAGGATTTTAAATCAAAATATGTAACCTATGCAAATGGTAACCAGAATTTAACTCCATAATATTCATCGTTGAGCAGTTATAACATCCCACGACGTCATAATACGTATTGCTATGGCAACGCAGTAGAGACGTTTATTTTTTAACATTTGAAACCGAATTTGTTTACATCTGGTTCCATTCAACCCACTTCATGTATCTTAATTCCCCTTCTCGTATCCATGTATCTTAACAACAAAGACCCGTCACGACCCTCTCCGAGTCGGAAGACCATATCAGGCAGCTGAATGGCTTCTTCATACAACAAACAAACCCAGATCGTTGACTCACAAGAGGGACCAAGGCCCAAACAAAAGGAGATTTGCGGAGCATGCCACAGCGAATGGAAACTGCACAACAAGAATGGCCTCGTGCACAGACATGGACCCAGAGACAACCCGTGCCCAGGTTCTCACAAACCACCAATAGGTCCCCATGTCCCGACAGAAGAACCTCCCGATACAAGGACACAACAGCCAGCAACAACTCTGGGTACAAATGAGATAAATGTAGTCAATTCCATTCCTCATCCATGCTTGACTGCCAGTCTGATGAAACACATACCCAAAGCAGCCAAACCAGGTTTGAGCGCCTTGTTAACCACAATTATAGGACGGATTCTCCGAGATCCATGCTCATTGGCCCAATGGAGGCAGCTTTTCGCCTTTGGTGCACTGACATTAGCCAAGCCTACAAGAGGAGGCACACGCCATAGCATGACCATAAAAATCAAACAAAGATCTAGCGATTTCCTGGCCAGAAGCTCCAAGGACATTGACTGGCTCTTTATCGGACAAGAGGGATCAGAACACAGAAAGAAAGAAGGAAAGCAAGTGGAACAAACGAGGGCCTCAGCCGTGGCCTCTAAATTGGAAGATGGGAATATCCGAGCAGCAGCTAGGATTCTGAGCTGGGACGACAAGCCAATCCCAATTAACGAGACCACATGGAAGGAGCTCAAAACAAAACATCCGCCCCCACCTCAGAGCCAGGAGCCAGTGCCCGGGCCACCGGATGCCGCCCCGCTTCAGATGACCGAGGAGAACGTAATCAGATGCATTCGCAACTTCCCGGCGGGATCAGCCGGTGGGCCAGACGGCTTACGCCCCCAGCACATCCTAGAGTTAGTCAGCCAACCAGACTCGGCCCCAACTTGCTAGCCGCCATTACGGCTCTGGTAAACTTGATTCTCGCAGGAGAATGCCATTCTGGGATTCGAGCAACCCTTTTCGGTGGAACTCTCTTCGCCCTTAGGAAAAGCACTGGAGGTCTGAGGCCCATTGTCATTGGTTACTACTGGCGCAGACTGACAGCCAAATGTGCCAGCTCTTATGCGGCGCCTAAAGTTGCTGAATACCTCTCTCCCAGACAAGTCAGAGTTGGTGTACCAGGAGGATGTGAGGCAGCAGTACACGCAACAAGACGATTTTTGAACAGTTTAGACAACGAAACAATCATAGCCAAAATAGATTTCTCCAACGCATTCAACAGCCTATACAGACTTGAAATGTTGACAGCATTATATAACATTCTTTCTGAACTGGCACCTTTTTGCAATCTAGCTTACTTGGAACACTCATATCTTAAATACGGTCGATACTGTGTCTTGTCCCAAGTGGGGCCCCAACAAGGCGACCCTTTGGGTCCCTTTGGGCGCCTAGGAGTGTGGCCTCTGAAGGGTTAGTCCATCTGAACTGTCTTAATGGTTCGAAGTCTCTCCGGATATCTGCAGAAGTCGAAATGATCTCGCATTTTGTTCGATTTAGGAAAAGGCCGAGTTTTTCGCATTCGGTTTCGAGTCTGTTTTTATCTTCCGCAACCTCTTCCGCTCTGCCACCTAGTGTTAGGTCGTCCAGAAAACCTACTGTGAGCGGCGATTTCATTTGGATGAGGATGGGCTGTAGAGGTAGACAGAAGAGTAAGGGACCCAAAGGGTCGCCTTGTTGGGGCCCCACTTGAGACAAGACACAGTATCGACCGTATTTAAGATGTGAGTGTTCCAAGTAAGCTAGATTGCAAAAAGGTGCCAGTTCAGGAAGAATGTTATATAATGCTGTCAACATTTCAAGTCGGTATAGGCTGTTGAATGCGTTGGAAAAATCTTTTTTGGCTATGATTGTTTCGTTATTATTATTATTGTTATTATGTTTATTATTATTAATATTATTATTATTAATATTATTATTATTATTATTGTTATTATTATTATTGTTATTATTATTATTATTGTTGTTGTTGTTGCTGTCGTCGTCGTTGTTTTTGTTGTTGTTAACGTCAAATGAGATTCACTGTTTAGCCACAAAATCTAACGTAGGCCTAGTCTCTCAGTGGGTCTAGCCTACTCAGGCCCACTGAGCCTGAGTAAGCTAGACCTACTCAGGCTCAGTGTTCGCGCGTTCTTATTCAACAGAATAAGAACGTGCGAATCTGATTGTTATCTGTTATCTATGATAAATGACACCAGGTCTCTTGCGCCAGAGAAAGTCTGTACGCTCTACACGAAAAGGCCTTTGTACTCTTTAATAGCCTATTTGCACAAGTAGATACTTTTGGGGTTGTTTTTGTGTCAAAGCGCAACTAAAGTTTGATGGAAAACTTAAAGCTCTTAAACGAGTGTCAGAAACACAAAATAGTTTCCATGCATGAGCATGTTTTCTTGTATGATACAAATATAACAATTCATATGTTGATTAAATAATTAATTTGTTTGTTGATAATTAATTCATTGTTAAATGTTATGATTCAATGCAGGTACATATAGCTCTACTTTTCGTTTATTTGATTGTTTCATACACAGACCACTCCTTACCAGAATATCGACGTCGGAAATGCTACATTCGAAGTAACTTGGACTGAAGAATGCGTTCGATTGGATTCAAGTGAAGTTATAACCTTTACTACAACATTCGAGGAAAATGTAGCTTATCAGCTCTTCACTGATGAAAACGACATTACCGTTCATCAAGTGAGCGTACTTAGATTAGTAGGCCTATTGTATTTCAAATTATTTGAAAAGTTTTTGTTTTGATCAAAGTGGCACAATATACATTTTGAAAAAAATGACATGTAGTTTTTAAGCCTATGTACTAGCTTGTATGGGCGCTAACTTGTCTTCGAAAGTTTAATTCAATCTCCATTCTCAAGTTTTTCTTTCTGCTGAAAATTGTTTTATTCGGCCATGTTTTAAGTAAGTAAGTATCTTTTTTATTAAGAATGCATGCAAGCGCACAGCACGTACATAAAACTGATATACAAGTGATAACACACAAGTTCAAAATAACAACAGACAAATTTAACTGAGATCATTATCACTTGTATAGCATCCTTACTAAAATTATCCGCTCATGGGATAGCACGGTTATTGGCACGCTTGCGCAGTTCGCATAACCAAAGACTTTTGTTGGCGGAAGCAGACCATACAGAACATGGTCAGATTGAGCGAGGATGCGTCGGAACGTTCACAAATAGATTCTCTCGGGAGCATTCCTCCGTAACGCACAAGCCTCCGTATAACTCCATATTAGCCGTTGTGCGGGCATTTGCGAAACCCTACCATGCAGGCAATGCGTATTGTGGTAGCCCTAACATCATCGTAAAGGCATTCCCCAGAAAGACCATCTGGAGGCGACAAGTACATTCAACTCGTCCATCATATCTAACCCCTCAATCAGAGGCGGAAGGACAACACGAAGCTACATATAACGTTCTCCACTTGTATGTTTTAGTTCCGTCAAGTAGAACTCGAGCCTACAGGTGGTTCTCAGTCGACGGTCAGGTATGAACGTAACTTTTTATTTGTGGGGTTTCGTTTGCAATTTTCTTTATCGTTGCTTGCTTCTGACGCCTAGTTCTAGATGATGCCATTGTTTAGAAAAAAGGTTTACAGTATTTTTACGATTTAAAATGCAATTATATTTCGATGCATGTATGTCTTCCAATGTAATGCCTGGTTATCAAGCTAGATTCGACATTTTCTTTTGCATCATTGAACGGCTTGTCAAGCAGCATTTGTGATCTGCAATTATTGTGATCGCGTAATTACATGTAAGTAAGCTACATGTAACGGAGGGTGAAGGGAGAGGCATGTACTAAATAATTAAATAGCAACTTATATAAAACTTACATTACGTGTACCTGTCTGTATACGGTGTAGTCAGGTACATGTAGCTTCTCACCGTAGTCTAAAGATGATCTCAAAAGTCATCCTGAATGTGATGAATCCAATACTTTTATAAAAATTATTTTATTTCAGGAAAAATATATTTTGCTTAAATTTGTCTCATTTCTTGCAAGTATAAATTTATATAAAGAAATCCACCAGGACCTAAGCTGGATGCACATTGTACATGTGAACTAAATACGAAACTTGACCTGCTGGACAAGTTTGGATTATCCTGAAAAAACTGAAATGATGTCCATGCCAAGGGCCCATATGCCCTTAAAAACTGATAAGACCGCCCAGCAGTAGTTTATGTTGTTTGCTGAAAAAGTTTCAACTTCCCGTATGTCTTCGCAAAAGTCTTAGATGCACCAAAACCTAATGTTTTCAACTTCACATACGTCTTCGTAAACTCTCTCATGCATCAAACCTTTACATGTACCTCCTCTCACACGTCCTCTCACACGTCTTCTCAGCCTTTCCTATGTTTCACCCTTCATACGCGTCAAGTTACCCTACAGTTACCAACTTCACATAATAATTATCACCAAAAGCACCATTCAAGATCGATTAGTTCTTGAGGCATTTAAAAGTTTGGCTTTCGGCGGCCACGTTAGACGTCATCCTGAAAATGACCCTTATCTGATAGTCAGATTTGCCGCGTTTATAACATTGAAAAATGGCAACTGATTTTGTTGAGAAGCCTCTTGTTTTAATTTTCAGAATTACGTGTTTTTTCCATAGATTGACCCGCCTAAACATACACTTTCGTAAAATCTGCAAGTTTCCAGCTCTCTGCGCGTTTCTTCTAGAAAGACCTAAACAGCAAGTCGACGAGCGCAGTCAGAGTGAATGGGGAACTAACAGAATGGTTCTAGATCACGGTAGGGGTGAGGCAGAGATGTGGACTGTCACCGGACCTGTTCAATCTGATCTTAACATTTACAATGTTACCTGATGCGACTTGACATCAAGATATTCAATAAACGAAGATAATGCTACTTGGAGTCTACGACGAGCCATGCAATTAACTCGACCGAGGCCGGAGTGACTGCAAAATGGACAACTGCTAGACAAATGATGGTCTGGACCAAAGTGATCCAGCAAACTATCGCTCCATTGCGAATGTTTCTTTAATTTCTAAAATACGTGAACACATTGTTGCTAACCAATTGATAAATTACCTGATATGCATAAACTGATTCCGTCGCAGAAGTCAGGTTTCCGCAGGAATCACTGCACACAGACTCTCTTGCTTCGAATATTGTCAGACCTCAGGCTATTGACTGTGGTCAAACAACTCTCTTTGCTCTCCTTGACGTAAGCTCTGCCTTTGACTCTGTGGACCACTCCATTCTTGTACAGCACCTCTCCACCTCCTCTTATCTGGTACACCAACCATTTTAATTGCTTACATGTATGTCTTTCTTATTGAACCGCACAAACTGTGTGGCCCTTGGCTCGTCTAGGTCTCCTTGGGTCCACCCATTTTGGGTGCCTCAAGGTTCTGTCTTATTGCCTTTGTTATACCTTTTCTACACTGGTGATATTTACCCCTTGTTGGCGTCTCGGGGGGCTTTTGCATCAACTCTTTACGGACGATGTGCAAGCTTAAATCCACACACGCTCATTGGATGCGTTGGCTACTTTGTTGGTCAGATGTGTCTGACTATGGACTCTTCCTGGATGGCCTCCAATCGGCTCCTGTTAAACCCCTCTAAAACGCAGCATATTGGTTGGGAGGCCGTAGGCAACTTGAGGGTATTGACATCCCCCGACTTACCCTGCTCTTTCCGCACATAACCTTTTCCCTCACTGTTCGTGATCTGGGAGTTACTCTTGACTTTGAGCCCTGAGCTCACTCACTCACTCCCTATCTCTCTTTCAACATGTGAACCTAGTTGCACGGATCTGTTACTACCAGCTTCAACAGCTTCGAACGGTCGAGTGGTTGAGAGGCCATCCAAGAAGAGTCCATGGTTAGACACATCTCACCCACGACGCGATCGTAGTTCTTGTTCTGATCGTTACTTTTGTTACTTTTGTTGCCTTTGTTATTGATCGAGTTGTTCCTTACTTGCCGGCCTTACTCTTGTAGTTCTGGGGCGGTTGGACCGGGTTATGCGCTCGGCTGTTCAGGCTTATTGGGCAGTTTCCTAAGTTCTCCATTTCTGCATACATGCGCAATGTTTTGCATTGGCTGCCAGTGTCACAGCGAATTTCACACCGCATGCTGCTCTTGTTTCGCATTACATTTTTGGTTGCGCTCCATATTACTTGCGTGATCTTTGCAGCCCAGTGTGACAGTGTCTGACGTTGCGCAGAATATCCCGAAGAGATTTGCTGTTGCGCGTAGTCTTGACTGCAAATTAAGTCGGATACAAGAACAATGTTAGCGCTTGTGCGTAGGGCTACCAATCGGCGTGATTTACGAATCGAAGTTTCTGTAATCGATTTGTTTCTCTTGTTTCATCAATCTTTCGTAGGCCCATCAGACGAGTAAAGGTGTTTTTAAATCCATCCTCACTCTGTTAGGAAACTCTTTAATCATTTGAAACGAATCTATGATCTTCGAATCTCTTATCAATTCGCCAAACTCAGATCAAAACTCGATCGTCTGTTAACGGCGCCGTTTTTGTCACTATAATGACTAAATATCTCGTTCCAAAGTAATGGAATAACTCGTGTTGTACCAATACTTTAAAAAAAATTACAACCAACTAGAGTGAAATATCTTTAACCTAGCGCATTAAGTATAAATAAATTTTGTATACATGCAAAGTCGGTTCATTTATGCCGACACACCCTGTAACCTTTTCTCTACTATCTGTGTTTATGCCAATATCTGTTTTTGTCTGCGTTTCGCTGTCAGCGTGTTAATTTAATCAGACAGCAGTGTTAACTGGAATCGTATCGTAGCCTACGCAACAGACTGTTTAGTTATTTTATTGTGTCGCGTGTTTCGTTACTTTGCAGGTTTTACAATGCTCTCGACAAAGGGGTTGACGTGACCATGTCGACAGTGAATTCGAATCAAGAAAAAGTTCCGAGAGAACTTGGAATTACTTATAAACAGAATGTGTCGGAATACGAGGAAATCATCTTGTTCGAGTAGGTTTATTGTCCTCTGCAGGCCCACTAAGCATAATAAACAAACATGTGATGATTAACGTATACTTTAATGAGTGAAAACTCCTCATAATAGTAAATTGTAGATGTCACGATGGGGGATAACAGGTGAAATCGGAAGGCCTAGATTCGGAGCAGGGGAACCCCACCGACGCATCGAACCCGGGTCAAATCAACAGCCTCGGGCGAAACACCTGTACGGAGACAGGGCATGATACCAGAAGAGGCGATGGGCCGGAAATCCCACCAGAAGCGGATTTAACCGGATTTCCGGCCGTCAATACAAGACAAGCCGAACAGTTGTGAATAGATGTGTGAACTATGAAGAGACGTGATTTATGAATAGACACGGTCGCTAGGACCGAGGGAATCAGACAATGTAACGGCCCTTGTATGCGAGACTTCAAAGGCCCCTTAATGACGCTAGGGATCTTAGGCACGGGTATATATATCAGGAGGACTGTGCATTATGGATCTTTGAGCCGGTGTAGAACTGCAGACATGGTCAACGTTTGCTGTCGATTCTGTCAGCGCTTATAAATAATCAACGATATTTCAGTTGTACATATGAGTTTAACTTACTATTAAAGTTTTCTTACATTAACACCGGTTTGAAGTGAATTGTCTGGAAAGGCCTGTCCTTGATAAGAAGGAGGCAAGTCCATGAGAGTAGAAAATGGCGAGAATAACTAAACAGTCCAGTGATTAGGCTTATACTTTGCGGGCGATAATTACGCTGGACGAACAAAAATGCAAGGTGTGAAACCGAGAGGTTGATTCTTAACAACAGCTTTCTGGCCTCTGGTCGCTAAAATTCATATTTCAATGTCCATATTCGATTGTTGTAATTCTAGTGACCTTATTCCACTGTCCGTATTCTAATATTCGTATTATAAAGTCCGTATTCTTATGCTCGTATTCTAATGTTCGTATTCTAATATTCGTATTATAAAGTCCGTATTCTTATGCTCGTATTCTAATGTCCGTATTCTAATATTCGTATTATAAAGTCCGTATTCTTATGCTCGTATTCTAATGTTCGTATTCTAATGTCCATATTCTAATGTCTGAATTGTAACGTCCATATTCGAATGTCGGAATCGTCAGCCTAATCTAACACGCTAGATTCTAAATTCCGTATTTCAATGTCCGTATTCCAATGTCCGTATTCCAATGTCCGTATTCCAATGTCCGTATTCTTAAACAGTTGGTCTGTGTTGACTGCAGCTACAATGTGCACCTGAAACTTCCCTTCGGAGATGGCAACGAAAACAACGAAACAGTTTACAATGTCTCAATGGACCTGTCAAAAAAAGTCTATTCGAAGAATGGCGCCGTTTACGTTATCATACTTTACTACGAAAATATAACCACCAAAGTAAGAACAAATCACTGCACTTACTTTTACATGATTAATGAATTGCTAAAAATTATTTTAAATGTGTGACATTCACCATGAATTATAATTGGTGTTAGATTAGGCCTACTCAGAATTGCTTTGAAAGTGAATTCAGTTTAAATATTTCGTACACATGAAGGCCTAGGCCTATGCTAATAAAAGCAAAGTGACATGCATGATCGATCTAGAATCACGTGACAAGTTGAATCAGGGACCACGGAGTTGATTTCCACCAAATGGCGAAACAGTGTCTCCACGCTAATTATACTGTTAATGGCTGCTAACCCGTGAAAAATCACGGGTCATACTTAATTTTAACGTTGCTAGAGTGGTTAAGACACTGAGTGGCAGAGCTATTATAGGCTACACATAAATTTAACGAAACGGTCAGGGCAAATAGTGTGCGTCACCTAAACATAGGTCAATTTCTCCACGATCAATACTAAAATACGCCAAAAATATTCATTACCCGTTAAGATTCCATTTGATTTTAAAAACTACAAACAATTCAGCGGTCGTCGCATTGTTTACTCGTGAAACTGAATATTGCTTAGTGCTTACACACGTATATTAGTAACGGCGATACAACCGATTAAAAATCGAGCTTAATCCATTAAGTGTGCATCTCATTTGAGTAAATGCAAATAATTATACTTAGGCCTACAGTACACGATGTATTTAATTTTAATAACTGCAAATATACTGAAAAATACGCGAATACAGATTTTTTGAAACTCGAATCGGTTATTTTGTTTGTATTATGTACAATTGAAAGTGTCTAACCGGTGCAGTAAGTTTTATGGAAGATCTACGGGAAAACTGGCTAAAGGTTACTGCACCCGGTGCTGAGGACAGTCTGTATTTAGATCAGACAGACTGACGTCAGAAAATAAGCTCTATTTTGAGCCTTGCCCATCCGGGTTTAGGGCCAACCGGTGCCAGTCCCAAGCTTGAATAAAGAGGAGGGATATGCCAACAGTCTACAGACTGAAGTGCATCGTTAAACAGAAGACATGCCATTCACGAATTTCACTATTTTAGCAACATATTTCAACTTTAAAACAATACCTAAGCCACTAGCAGCTAGGTTACCTGATTAAGAAATACGAGCAGTTTTTATAATTAGTCTTAAATTACTATTTAATATTAATACACGTGTTTTAGGTTATAACATTCACTCAGATCCAGGAAATCCCTCCGTGGACAACGAGTATTTTCCTACAGGTTCCACAGTACTTCCTAATAACTACTGGCGAAGTTCTCTTCTCTGTTACTGGATTATCATTTGCCTATTCACAGGTGACGTTCGCTGTTTCATGCAAACAATGCAAACAATGCAACAAAAACAACAACAACAACAACAATAGCGACGACGATAACAGCAACGGCAATATCGATAGCATCAACAGCGGCAGCAGCAGCACCACAACCACCACCAATCCCTCTACTGGGTGTCCCAGGTGTTCCCCGAGCCAACGGTGAACGCTTCGAGTCAATAGCTCAAAAACTGTGCAACAGAGAGAGACTGTATATCTGCTACCTGTACAATATCTCCCAAACCGTCCATTCATTCGTGACGGTGTAAAAGAAGACAGATATCACGTGCAGCAGGCGTTTTTCGTCGACAAGCTCCTGGCGACTGAAAAGGAAACTTTCCTTGGGGTCCTGATACAGGTTTATGGCCCTGAAGACCAGGAACAGGGAGTCGCGGGTTAACTAACCCCTCTACTGAGTGTCCCAGGTGTTCCCCGAGCCAATGGCGAAGGTTTCGAGTCAATAGCTCTAAAACTGTGCCGGACAGCAACACACACAGATAATCTTGTCTTTATTTATATACATGTAGATAGAAAAATTGGTTTCAGGCTGCCCCGTCGATGAAGTCCATTCTAACAGCCATATGGTTAATGACAGTAGCCATTGGAAATGTCGTTGTTGTCATTGTTGCCGAAACCGGAAGTGCCATGGGCCAGGTCAGTCATTGTTTACTTTATGCAAAACTAGGTCCTAGGAATTACATGTATTTGGTAACTTCATAACCTTGATTTGGTTAACTTTCATAGTTTACGATAGCAACGAACGCGATCCTACTGAAGGAATTTGGCGCAGACTACTCCTACTCTACGTCCTCTCCCTCCTCCTCCTTTCCCTCCTCCTCCTCCTCCTTTCCCTCCTCCTCCTCCTCCTCCTTTCCCTCCTCCTCCTCCTCCTCCTCCTTTCCCTCCTCCTCCTCCTTCTCCTCCTCCTCCTTTGTCGTCTCAAGACCCCTTTATTTTCTCTGGGACTCTTGATTGGTGTGCACTTGAGAGTCTGAGAGGCGCTAGACCAGGCATGTCATAATTAGAAAGTAAAAACAAAACATGCGCTTCCAGCTAAATTTACAGCTAAAATAGGCCTACAATACAATGCTTGCAGCAACAGAGATGTTAGCATTTTTGCATTAGATTATTTTCTTCCTAAATAAACGAATAGCCTATCAGAACAATCGTTTGATTCTTCTATAGATGGCCGAATTCTTCTTGTTTTCTGGTCTGATGTACGTCACAACAGTTGTCTTTGCGATCATGACGTTGTTCTACACGTACGTCGAGCGTAATGACTGGGGAGCTCAACCGACGATAGAGGAAGTGGTGAAGGTCGGCGAAGACAACGACGCATTGGAAATGTACGATGAGGTTAAGATTGACAGACATTCTCCTGATCTAGACGATACGGAAAAAGCGAAGGAATTAGCCGAAAAGAAAGAAGACAAAGATAACGAATATGAGTTGGCAGACGAAGACGAAGACATCAAACTGTAAAGGGAAGGCAGTTTGTTAAATGCGTGATGGCATAATGAAAACGCTTCACTCCAAGACTAACATGCATTTTTTGTTTAAGAAAATATTTGAGAATTTCAGAATTTCTAATACATCGCGATGTCGAAAAATTTCTACAACATATTGGAGCTCCTATTCGCCAGCTATATGAAATGTTCCTTTGTAGAAATTCAAAACATGGCTACACTTCCAAAGATCTTGTGTCTATAGGCCTACCGGTGTGTGAATAACCCAAATAAAAAATTTATTGACTCAATATCGCAGCTAAAATATAGGCCCAATGCAAACACTAAAAAACGTTATGCAAATATTTTAGCATCAAGTTAGTTAGCAATAGGCCTAAATCAAGAATTTGACGCATTTAAAATTTAATGCAATGATATCTTATAATTTTTCTAAACCTGTATTTTGTTACTAATGTTATGCATCACTTGATGTTAAGTAACAGGCCTACCACAAAGCCCGATTACGAACGCTTATGCCAATTAGTCATTTATAGCACACTGATATTCATGTATTCCGATTTTTCGTTCAACATGTTTGCAATAACGATTAGCCTACACGTGGTTTGCATAAATTACACACAGGCCTACAGAATGATTACATTGCTATTCGCTAGGATTTCTTGATATACTGATATTTGTTACATAATTTTTTGTTTGTGTGATTTACCAAGAATGATCGATCCACTTATGGGGCTTTTGAGTCTACCCAACCGAGTGGCTTGACTAACATGTTTAAATGATTAATCCCGTTTTGTAATAGGGCTTTGTAATTTGTTGCTCATATTGCATTGCTTGGTATTAATGTATTGTTTTAATGTTTTTGTTAAATATGTCGAAGCAAGCCCAAGTCTACTCAGCAGTGCTTCAGATTTTAAAATAAAGTTGACAATATATAACGCACGTAGGCCTACTTTTCAGTTGCATAATTAAAATTGCGGAATAAAATATTTGAACGTTAGCCACTCGTTCTGCTTATTTAACTGTTTTATACAATAAGAAATACTCCATATTGTTTCTCGCTCTAGCTCTTACTCCAGTGCCCACCACTAGGCCTACACTCCTTAATTCGTCAGTCCGACTAGATATTAGCCTACTGCTGTTCACTCAATGTCGGCCTTCCAGCTGGGCGATTGTGGTGCCTGAATCGGGTCCTGTACTCTGTCGCACGTCTTGTCGGGTGCATTATAAAATTTGGCCTCGTCTCTGGCTACCTGTTGTATGTCCTCCGCTGGTTCCCCTCCAGCAGCGAATCTCATTCCTCTATTTCACTCAACCTTGATTCTGCATTGCCCACACATTCACTGCAACCTAGGTATAATTTTTGACCGAAACCTTAGATCGTCCCTGATCACATCACCCAGCTTTCTCGCTCTTGCTTCATGCACTAAGGCTATCCGTGATCTTCGTATAGCTATGCTCGACTCCCAACACTACATCCACAGTTCACATCAATAGTTCACGCTAAATTGGATTACTGTAATTCCCTTTTCCTCAATATAGACACCACCCAATTAAACCGCCTCCAAGAATGTTTTTGTCCGTGCTGTCACCAAAACCCCAAAGTATCACCATATCACTCCTGCCCTCAAATCACTCCACTGGCTCAAAATACTTGAACGGATGAGGATGGTCATGTGGTGGCGCAGGAGTAGAATCTGGATAGCACACCTCGAAGAGTTCGGTTTTTAGTCTTGAATGGAAAGTAGCAGAGGATAGTGAAAGCGGAGGAGACAGGTGGAATGTGGGAATGAGCAAGCTGGCGGGGTTCTTTTGGGAGTCCGTTCCAAAGTGCTGGTACAGCATATACTAAGGAGCGGTTGCAGAATTTCAAAGACGATGACACTGGATGTCTAGATTAAAAAAATATGACGAGCGAGTTGATCCGGGCGGTTGAATTTTAAGGAGTTGAAGAATGTAAGCGGGTTGAGAGATTTGAAGTGCGTTGTAGGCGATAGATACAATTTTGTAGTGGATACGTTGAGGGACTAAGCCAATGAAGTCATTCTGAGAACAGGACTTTAATGATATGGTGTTTTGGGGATTTGGTGAAGTTTTATTTGCAAAGAGTCGATATTGTGAAAGCGTAGTCAAGTTTTGAATGAACGATTGATGTGGCTATTGTGCATGCAGTCTTGAGTTGCATTTAGTTGAGTATTGGGCGCAGTTGACGAAGATCACAGATGTGCATATTGTTGAATGATATAACTGAGAAAATGATTAAGGCTCTAGGGATTTGATAAAAATATAAATTTAATTATTTATACACAAGTTATACATAACCTTCGTCAGCCAAGAAGACAGCAAAACGACACGGAAGTCAAGAAACTGCTGGCGGTCGATACGCAGAGAAGACAGGCACAACATCAACACGGTTGTCGTCGAAGGAAACGGAACCGCGAGAGAACTGCGTACATTAAACAGAGAAAGTCCCTTTCTAGCTTAACGACTAACAACTGAGATTCAGAAAGTCACACGCAGAAAATCAGCAACGGGCTGAACGCTTACGACCTTCCAAAACAAGAATGACTGTCAGAACTCCCTTACAATAATGTGTTCCTTCTATTTGTAGAGAAGGACACTCCTAGTTAAAGACACTCCTAGTTAAACTTTACCCTCCATTGCACAGAGCAGAAGAAAGAGAGATCCAAAGAAAAGGATGTTCAATGAGACAATCCCACATTCATACAAGCACAGGTATAGGCAACCACTGTAAACTATAGGGCAGGTTATGCACGTGTTCCAACAATATATAGCCGGTGCGAGATAGCTGGGCGATGCGGTCAGAAAAGGACAGGTTCTTGTCGAAGATGACTACAAGATTGAGGACAGGAGAAGAGTAAGGCACAGGAGAAGTAGGTTTTGTTTGAAGGTCCGAGGGGTAGGTACCTTTGTTCAATTGCTCACGGAGGTCAATGATGAGAAATTCTGTTTTTGAAGGGTTTAGACATAGCAGGTTGGTGGTCATCCAAGTTTATACAAGAGCGATTAAGTCTTTAATGTAATTTACTGTGTCAGTGAATGAGTGAGGGGAGAAAGAAATGAAAAATTGTGTATCGTCAGCGTAGAGGTGATGATCTACAGAAGACGAGGAAATGATTTTGTTGAGTGGGGAGGTGAACAGAATGAATAAAAGAGGCCCAAGAACGTCGCAGATGAGGCTACGAGGACTAGATGAGTGCCCAGAGGCATTGACAGTGAAAGCGCGTGAAGAAAGGTACGACTTTATCCAGGATAGAGCAGTACCAGAGATTCCAAATGCTGAGGAAATGCGTTTGATAAGAATGGCGTGATCTATGGTGTCGAAGGCGGCAGAGATGTCTAAGAGACATAGGCAAGAGACTTGTTGACGACCGATCGCCTTGACAATTTTGTTGTATAGTGAGGTGAGACATGTTTCGGTAGAGTGATGTTTGGTGTATGCAGGTTGTCTTGGGTTGAGGAGATTGTTTGACGTTAGGTAGACGAGACGAGATGGACAACAAAGAGATAGGCCTATTTGAAATTGGCCTATAGTTGGACAGAAGTTCTTTGTCTATGGATGGTTTTTTGAGGAGTGGTTTAACAATGGAGTCCTTGAAAAGCATAGAAATATCCGACCCATCCTACGAACTCACAAACACCTCACCTCTTGCTATCTCCCACAGGTCTTTCACTCACAACTCAAAACACTGCTCTTTCGGAAATCTTATCCTGATTCCTCCTCTTCCTCCTATCTCCCTCGCCGTTTCAACTCCAGCCACCATCCACCTGAGCCGTCTGTCCGCCTGCCTGACTCTCTGGATTTTTACCTCTGCCTGTCGATTATGTTTTGATTAAGCGCCTGTGAATAAGCCTGCCCCCGCGACTTCGCTTTTGTGGGCGCTGTAGAAATGTTGAGATTACGATTACGGTACCGTATCATTGCTTTTGTCTGGCCTCGCCTCTGCCTATCTTCCCGACCTCTGCTACTCTACCTTGAGTGCACAGGGTGGCTGGCACTGGCTGCTCTCTCCACTCTACTGAACGAGGCGTACTAGTCGTCCCATTTGCGCGTATAAAAACGAAATCGTGCCTTCTCAGTGGTTGGCCCCTAGCTCCGACTCTTTATGATCGCTTCAGTAGTTCTTGGGTTGAATTTGGAATCGCTCTTGAGCAGTAACTTAGCTCGAACGGGCGCCTTAAGGGCCATACATTACGTACGCAAAATATCGGATTTTCGGACCCCTCTGTTGCACCGCGAACGCCTACATTTCGTGGACCCTCCCCGTGCGTACGTGATCTGAGCCTCTCCCATTGCAAAGGTTATAATGGGTATTTTTCAAATCAGCGCTCAAATTTGATAAATTTCGGTCCTTTGCTCTGGTCGGCCTACACAAAAAGTAATATTCTATTATTTAATTTCTTATAGTCCTGTATGGTGTACATGAGTTGAAAAAAGCAAAATTTTATTAGGCCTATATTATTTATTTATTAAGCATGAAAAAAATTAACAAAGTCCTAATTTTGTAACAAATTCATTGTCCTTACCCTTGCTGAGTTGATAAAACGTTGCGTTAAATTGGTAGTTGAAGTGCTTTACAAATTTTTGATGATTTATGATATTTAGACTATATTAGGCCAGTGTTCTATGCGGTTCTCAATAATGGATTAACTTAATAAGTAATTAAAAAATAAATGTAACTTCTGTCTTAAAAATGTGTTTACAACGTCGTTGCTGAGTTTTTGGTCATTTGAACTTTCGATTTTTTAATTGACGTCTTCAAAAGTAGGGAATTAATTTACCAGCAAGAGACCAATTTAGTTGTTTCTTTATGTTGACAATTTTCGGAGATTAATCGGATAACATTAGAGTATATTAAAGATCTACAACTCCGTTGCCATAAATCTTGCGTATATATATATATATATATATATTAGTTTAAAAATATGATTATAATGAAACTGACGGCCTGACCACCATAGACTTTTACTCCAATTTAACCGAGCAGCGTGGTGGCTTTATTATGAAGATTCTACAACTTCCTTATAACAACTACGATATTTTTCCTGAAGTAACGGTGTCGTAATTTTGAAACGGAGTTGTAGTTAAGTGTTGAATTTCTTGTATATATATATATATTATATGTTTGTGAATGAAAGCGTGGCAGTCCGACATATTGGAGTCCATAGTGGACAGGAACTGTAGTCTAATCGATTGATGATTAAAATATGAACCAAGGTAGTAACGGAGTGCGTGGACCCACGCACAAGCGTGGAGCCAACCAACGGATATCCGTCGACAGCTGACTGATGATATGCTGGTCTCCCAATGTGGATTTTATGAGGCGATGAGACATTTTGAAGATTAACACTGCATTATATTACTACAATACAATACAACTAGGCATTTATAACACGCTTTAACAAGAAAAGTCTTGCACGAAAGTACCCACACGTCTCGACGATGCAACTGCAGTTGTAATGCAGAGCAATTGTGCGTGAAAAACTTGCTCAATATCCCTACACAGTGACACCTCGGGTGTCATCTCGAGGGTAGAACCCGCTCGCTCAGCGTACACTCAACGTCATGGACCGACCGCTCTAACCGATCGGCAGCCGTGCCATACTGAAACACAGAGTTGTATGCAACACTTGAAACTTCAAGACCAAGATGAGACAGAGACAGTGAGGTGCCGAGACATTAGGTTCAAGACAGTACGAGACAGCAAAAGACAAGTGATCATATATATAAGGTTGTAATATGCTAATGTATCAGTTTTCGGGAACAAGGTTCACTTGCAATTTCAATTTGAAACCTACAATGTATATAGTAGGCCTACCAATTCTCGATAAGTTTTTATATTGCAGCACTTTATCTTTTTCGATATCTCTTCAACAGCCTACAATGTATCTTCTGAATAGTATAAAGAAAGCCCTTTTAGACACGTTTGAAATCTTCTAGACGATCTTAAACAAGCAAATTCGATACCAAATACCAAACGAAATTATAAATTTGCGCACATAAAGAGAAATTCGAAGTTGTTCCGATCGTTTCGTTTATGATGGTTTTCCACTTTAAGATAATTGAATTAATTTCAGTACCATGTGTCTCGTGCGTTAACCAGAATGACCGTTTCTCGTAGATTCCGGTTTCAGTTTCTAGCATATGATTGTTAGACAGTTAACACGAAACTTATTGAGACCGCTTGTTCGAGACAGAACAAGACTTTCACTTCAAGACAGTTTCTAAAAATTCGAAACAGTATCGCGAGACCAAGACCGAGACAATAGGCTTCCGAGACCGAGACACTAAAAACTGTCTTGAGACCATACAACTCTGCTGAAACATAACATTAGAAAGTTTTGCTATATGATATGAGTGTTTCTTCAGGTGTTATTGCCATTCTCTTCCAAACGTATCTTTAACAAGCACATCATTCAGAATTTGTACAAGAACACTTGAGCTACACAGCATAGACAATCAGACAGCTAAAATGAACTATGAATCTAATCTATCTGAGACGAACGACTATAATACCTGATCAATACTAGCCATTCCCAAAACCTCCTCTATTTTAGCCTGATAACTTACACTTCTGCTCTGACCAGCCTGTGGACTGACTTGTTTGCTGTTTGTCTCACTCACTTTACTTACATCTACTGACTTGGGAGATATAGTCAATTGGCCATAGCTATGATCCTGATCAGTCTTTAAGCTTTATAACTTCTACACAGGATCCAAGGTGAAATCTGTGTACTTCCAAGTCAAACTCTGCCCAATACTTTAAACCACTCAAATAATTCTTCAATGATAGGGTGTTATCAGTAACGCAAAGGAACAGGTTCAACACTGGATAATTCCTCATCTTATTAGCTACCCAGTAATCTAAGATATTTGAGGAGGATCATTCTATGAAGCAATTGGCACAGCTGCAAGGTGAGCAAGAAATCTACTGAAGATAGGCTGTAATTCGCACCATCCTTCTGTTGAACGTCCACTCATTTTACTTCTTTGCTTAACAGTAAACTTAATTTCTCTAAAATCAACAGTACCTTACATGCATGGACACGACTACAGTAGTCACAATTAGTCACACTTACACACCCACATACATACATTGTAGCTTTACGAGAGTGCGTAACACATCCACTTCTTATGCGTACAGCATATTATCATGAATACTGCTGCAAAAAGCAGAAAAAATGTTATATGTTAGTTTAAAGAAGCAGATATTGTTCCACATCAACGATGTACTGCTTTCTGAGGCTTTCTGAAATCCATTCCAACTTCACAATTTTGGCATCAGAGTTTATCTGATGTTCTTTTAAGAAAGAACCCTGTAATATCAGCACCATGGCTAATGAATGTAAACAAATAAAAGGCAACACATTCTAGTTTATAAAACATCTGTAAAGATAACAAATGAATGAGATTTTCATAAGGCAGAGCATTCATTTATTTAAAAATTCATATAGCGGCCTTTCAAGGTAAGTACTCCAAAAGTGCTATAAACTCCAACCTGGACAAAAAGGCATGTTTTCAAATGTCAAATAAAATGTGCCACTACACAATTTAGGAAACAGACGTAACTCCAAAGAAAGGCCATTCCAAACCGTAGGGCCTTCCACAGAGAATGCATGGTTTTACACAGCTGCTGTAATAGGCAAATGGAACTATAAGAACTCACCTCAGAAGAGTGAAAGCGACAACACCAGGCCCTCAATACACGCTGACAAAGGTCTATTAGATAGGCTGGTGTAAGGCTAAGTTAGTATTACCAGTAGAGTATCAGAACTTACTATCAGAAAGGCTAAAATACATAATGCGGATGAAATATGCAAGGTTTTGATAAAAGCAGGTTTGACAAAACAGAGTCATATTTGATGTGTTTTCACTGGACCTTTAGTAGACTGTCATTTAATATAATTGAAAGTTCGAAATACCGAAGTTATACTCTACTTCAGGCCATCAGATGACATTGGATAGTGAACAAGGCATACATCACAGAAGAATAATGTAAATGGCAATATCGAAGGCAGAACAACAAAGAAAAAACTTGCAAATTAAATAATACATTTCTAAATATAAAGTTTAAGTATGCTTGAAGCCTATCTTACTCTCACACTTTTATTGCATAAATTTAAACAAAATTAGTGAGCTCATAAACCATGAAAAGGCAGGTCCTACCATAGATTCCTTGTTGGCATCTGTAACAATGTGCGTAGTGCTCGAATTTGCTTTGCTCTGAACATCTCCATCAAACCTGAGGCGGCAGAAGTTAAGAATATAAAAACGTAACCATATCTTAATATAATCATGTCTGCAAATAAAAATTTGGAATTTATGCATGAAATTAATATTAATCATTATGTTATCAAATTCAAGTGGGGGAAATCTGGTAGCATCTTGGCACTGGGTCTGAGCACCCTGGTAGGTGCAGGGTGGTTCAGCAGCTCAAACATTGTTTACAACAAGTTCTTTGATGATGATCATTCATGGAACATTATCCAAAGCTCACACAGGATAAACGTAAGACTTCCCTCTACTCTTTGCTCTTCCATTTTCTCTTCTTGCAACTCTGCCTCTTTATCTGACCTTAAAACCTCCTTTTTCTCTATGTAGCCAACAGATACATTGTACAGATACATTGTACAAATACATAGTACAGATACATTGTACAGATACATTGTACTGGGAGTGCATCTGAAGGGCTTATACTTTGAGTAGTGCTCAATAAATCAATTATCAGATACAATACAGAGCAATATAATCCATCTCTCTAGGTCCCAATTCAAGCAAGTATCACTACTCCTCATAACCCGTGTCATCACTCATCCACAACCACGTGAAACAACAATCATCTGCGACGACATACGACCCTCTTGTCAAACTTCTGTCAAGGTCAGAAACCACTAACCCACCCCATCTCAACGTACATGGGTTGACGAAGCGTAGAAGCGCAAACTAGAATAGAAATGCATAGAATTTTTAAATAAGATTTAGAGTAGATTTATCCAAACTAAAAGGATACGCAATTACATATCTGGTGAATTTATTCTTCAGCTCTTCTGGAACCTCATGGAAGTATGTGACAACACCACGCATAAAATTGGGCAAATCTTTTACCACAGACTTTGATGTTGATGCTGTTGGATCTTGCACAAAGTGTCTTTCTAAAATGTCAAATAATTCATTTACACATCAGTGCTGTTAAAACTCAAAATTGTTATGAAAGTAGATGTTGTATCCAACATAAAGAACAAAAGGTTCTATATAAATACATATAAATACTTTAATACACTATCTATTGCACCGAATGTGATTGATTTCATCGAGCGCCTCTGAGTAGATATATTGAATTGGCGCCATATCAAGTATTTATGATTGATTGATTTACGTTACTTGTAACATTCTGGCTTCCCATCTGTCAGCACATCCAAGTCTGCTCTGTCATGCAAAACTGCTTTGCTTGCTCTGCTCCACACTACATCAGGGCCTACTGTCTTCAATGAGATATACTGCCTGTCCCATACTTTGAAGTCTTTAATCCTCTCAAGGGCATGGTTCCTAAAAAAAATCATGAAGCAATGGACCACCACTCACTGTACCCTGTTCTGACGTATTGCACACTTGGCCAACCTATCTTAAATCTGCTTTTTCCTTACTTTACTTAAAAAGCCTGACCTTGACACCAGCAACCTCTCTGACTTCTGACCTATCTCCAACCTTAATAACACTTCCAAGATCCTTGAATGTCTTTTTTTACACATTACTTCCTCTCCCATCTTCAGTCTCTATTAGTCAGCATACTTTGAAGGCTATTCCACTGAAACTGCTCTTGTCTCTACGCTGGATAACATATTCTCGTCTATTGACAATAGTAAAGCATGCCGTAATCAACAGGTGGGCATTGGTATCGCTGGATCTGAACACACTCCTTGCATTGCTGGAGTACCACAGGGTACTGTTCTTGACCCTTTATTTTATACACACACACACACACATATATATATATATATATATATATATATATATATATATATATATATATATGCCTCTCACCCATGTGTGTATGGTTCTGTTTCAATGGTTTGGCCAGAGCCATCTTAAGAACTTTGGGGGCCCTTAAACGTAACTCTAACCTTAAAGTAACCAGAATTGCGCCTTAATCTTTGAGTCTCAGATATAAAGTATTGCATTGCATTTAAATATTCATGCAGTATGTGTGTAATTTTTTAAAATTTATTAATATGCATGTAGTAACATACTGCCAACACAGTTGATGCAGTTTTCTTATCTGCTGAGACATGTCATTGCATTCTTTCAATCGTCAAAGCCAGTTGTGCTTAGAACAGATCGATGACCTATCGTAGGCCTATACTTGTTGAGAATAAACGACACACAAAGCATTACACGGACTTCTGTGATGTAGAATAGAGTAGCCACTTGCGACAAACTGATTCACCATTTCGCAGTTTACGATGGAAACAGGAATCAGTTACGCAACGTCTCTGCAACTTATCTCCAGTTCAATACACTCGTCGAGTCATATTAAAATATGCCTCAGTCCAGTGGCGTAGCGAGAGGGGGCAAAGGGGGCAAACTGCCCCAGGCGGCACTTATCCTAGGGTAATTGTCCGGGGGTAATTTGTCCGGGGGTAATTGTCCAGGGGTAATTGTCTGGGGGGGTACTTGCCTAGATCCTTACAATCTGAATCTTTGTAGAACTTGTGTAAAAGTCTTGTGTCTACTGTACAGATCACTGTCAGTCATTAGATCCAGACAGACATACATCAGTCTGCTTAAGTTTGTCAGATGGTATTCATGGAATTACCGGACTATGGCAACGAGTTGAGTAGTTTGACAAAGTTTGTCTATAATCGATTGCACAATTTAATACATGATCAGAACTCTTCAGCGACAAGATTGAAGTAGGCTTTATTAGGAATCAGAATTTCAAATAGTGAGAAAATAGGCAGTGAAAACCTACATGCAGGATCATCATACATGTATGTATTGAAATTCCTTGAAATTTTATATCGTCCTTCTTCCAGCATCTTTTGCTCAGAAGAGCACATGCCTCGACAGCACAATTGCAATTATAAAAGCTTAAAATACAATAACAAGCCTTTGTTAATCTTGTTTCTATCACATCAGGGCAATACGTCACATCAGGTCGGCTCTAACTAAGAATATGTTGGAAACCATAGCCTGCTCACTTGTCTCCTCTTGCCCTGATTATGCCAATTCACTTTTTGCCCATCTCTCAGACCTTGAACTCAAACGTCTGCAACGCATCCAAAACATCTTAGCCAGAGTAGTGATGCGTATTCCACTATGAATATGCTCCTCAGTCCTACTCCACCAGCTGCATTGGCTTCCTGTTGAATTCAGAATAAAGTTTAAGGTGGGTCTTTTGAGATATAAAACCTTCATCACCAGTACACCTACCCATACTCATACACTACTAGCTTCTTACATCCCTTCTCATTGTCTGCGATCATCAAGTACAGGTCTTTTAGCTGACCAGAACAGTTATGGGCTCTCATGCAGTTCATCCCTCTGCTCCAAAGGACTGAAATTGACTGCCACTCTCTTTTCATAGCTCAAATTCACTATCTTCCTTCAAAAAGCAGCTCAAAAACTCCCTATTAATCCTTGGTTTTCAAGAATTTTTACTGACTATTCACGCCTCAGATTCACATATTGGTGTAACCTTGTGAGCATCACAAAGTTAATTTTTTTTAAATAATAATTAATTTGTATTTTTTATACACAAATCTTATAATCCAAACATATACAGAACAGATAATTTTATACTTTACTTTTATCTGGTTGTTCTGCTGCATCATATTTTCGTTTATGAGATTGCTTCTTTCTTGAGAAATAATAACTTTGTAGTAGAAATTAAGTGAAAATACACAGAGATAGCAGCTGTTATTTGATTTTATCCACATGCAAATTGAGAAATAAATGGTCCAATCAGTAAAACAATGCATTGCACACATCAGAGGACTTCGCATATGATTGTTCCCTGGCATCTCTTAAAACATCTACTCAGCAAAGCTACTGGAAAATGGAACAGTTGTTAAGCATTGATTGTTGCATGGAAAAGTCCTTAGTCGGCAGTGAAGAATGAAACAAGCATAGAGGCATTCCATTCCAAGTACCAAGTATCAATGACTGAGAGGTCCCAACATTCCACTGCCAGAGGTTAAAGTGGCTAGCTTCTTAATCCTGCATTTGGTCTCAGCAACTGTGTATTCAAATATCTTGGTCAGATTATTTTGTTCTGCACCGCTGCTGTCCAATCCCTGAGTGTAATCACATGATTGGATCACAGGAACGCCTGCATCCCTTTTTCATTCCGACATTGAACATGTAGGATTTGTTGTTCCACAAATCGTGTGGAGTCACTTTTGGACAGTAATCTCTCATGCATTCATCCTCAAATAGCAAATGTTTGCAACATTTATTTCTACCAGGACAATACATCATAAGGTCTGCTTCTACTGTGCACCAATTAATAAGCTGGTCTCCCTGGCATAGCTTTTGTTTCAGAGATTTACATCACACTACATTTACAAGAGACATGTAATATACCAAAGCCTGTCCGATTTTGCCAACACGATTTTGAAGGTATTTCAAATCTTGAAGTAATATTCTCTGGCATGTGTGCTGCTGTATCCTAGCTTTCCTAAAATCAGAGAACCAACTGACATACTCTGAACTTATAGCAAAAGGTTTGATCTCATTATGTGACACAATGGATGAAGTTTAATGTGGAAGTCAGCGTGACTGACACCACTCCTTCATAGTTGGCTGCTATATCTCTAGATTGACCAGTGCAACTGGCAACAACTAGGAAAATTTCCAACTATAATTCACTAGGACTGCCACAGTATCATTTTGTTACACTGGCCTTTGAAAATCTGGCCCCATTAACAATGATGTGCTTTCTTTTATCATGGAGCTTGGCCGCTTTCTATTGCATGTAGCTGGAGATGCCAGAGCAACATAGCATCTTTACTCAGCAGCATCTTTACTCAGTAATCATCCAACATGATTAATGCTGTCACAATATGTTCTCTCTGCCTGAATGCAGTTTTAGCTAATAGCTATTTTAAATCCTCAGGGATCATATGTACCTCTGGAAATAAAACAACAGCAATAATAATAATGCACTGGTCTCAAGTTGTAACTTGCTTATTCTATGCATCACAAAGGCAAACAAGCTGAACTAGAAGTGGCTCCAAATTCTCCATCTACAGCCACCACTCAATATCGACATATTGCACTTTGCATTCATTGCACCATCTCCCATTTCAGCAAAGAATCCAGTTTATACTGTCTTTATGTCATAGTTTAGAAAACATTGAATTCTGTATCTATCCATTCTGTTAAGCCACTTTATCTCTAAATAATTCATCCATTAATTCATTCATTCAGTTCCTCCAAGATACCTAATCAGAGGCCCCCCAGTCTGGTGACAAAGAACAGTTTTCATTATGGCTTACGGGTATGTCATCAACTTGAATACAGCTTATGTTCTAAACTGGAGACTTTTACAATTTCTTATCCACTATAAGTTGCCTCTCTTTCTTAGTGGACTGATCTTCTGGATACTCATCTGATTACTTGATAATGCAGCATTTCCCAAACTGTGTTCTACGAAACCCTAGGGTTCCATGAGGTGTAGACAATGGTTATGCGGAAAATAAGTTTAAAACAATTTAAAATAACGCATACCAATTTTCATAGTTCGGTTAGCCCATTGCTCTTTTCATAAAGCAAAGAGCAATGGACGAACCTAACTTTGGCATGAAATAGAAACAGACTAGGCTAACAGACCTGGACTTTGCAGATGACGTTGCATTGCTAGAAGGGTCATATAGAGACCTGCAGCAGATGACAGATGACTTATATGAGATGGGGGACTAAGGTTGGACTATGCATAAATAGCAGCAAGACAAAAACTATGAACATCGGAGGTCAACAGTGCCAGGACATCGTCGTCAGCCAGCATAGCATCGAATTTGTTGAAGCATTCTCGTATCTAGGGAGTGCCATTTCAAACAAAGGAGATGTGGAGGTGGATGTAAGAACCAGAATTGGTAAGGCTGCAGCTGTGTTCCAAAGACTGCACAAGGTATGGACACTAAGGACCATCAAACTAAAAACCAAAATACATCTGTACAGATCAGTTGTGATATCAACGGCGACAAACGCAAGTGAGACATGGAAAGAGATGGCAAGAATCTTGCACACACTGAATGTTTTTCATCAAAGATGCCTTCAAACTATTTTGGCATATCATGGAAGGATCGCATCACAAATAAGGAGGTTCTGAGGTTGGCAGAGGTGGGGAAGATGGACAAGATCGTCAGACAAGGGGAGAACAAAAATGGTAGAACATACTTAGTGGTTACTGCCACAGCGCCTGGCAAAGATGGCAATGGGATGGATACCCAAAAATGGAAGGAGTAGGGGAAGGCGGTGAACACCTAGAGGAGCACCTTTAAATAAGACTTGAAGGAGATGGGAATCGACTGGGAGGACGTGGATGAGACTGCTAAGGATCGTACAGGATGGAGAGCTCGTATTGACCAATGTTCCAAGGGGAGCGGGAGGAACTAAGTCCAAGTAAGTATTTTTCATATGAGGCTTTTTGCTTAAAATCTGAGTATAACCTGATATGCAAGAGAATTCATATGTCATTGTCATCAATATTTGTGTTGTTGCTAATCTAATGTTGTCCTATGTCGATAATTGTGTGCCTTCTTGAGCATTAATACCTACAACAGAATATGTTTAGTTTTGGTTCTGCCAAAAGTTTTTAGATCACAAGGGTTTGGCAGTTTGAACAATTTTATGAATTATTGGTTTTGTCTCAGTTTACTCTAGGAATTAGTAACTAGTAAGTACTAATAGCAACATATATTTGTGCTTTTAGTAAGATCAATTTTCGTTTTCAAAACAGAAAATCTGAAAGCTGTTTTTATTATATTAGAGTCCATTGTTTATCTGAGTCCGAGTTTATGCAGAGTATTATGAAACTCAGCAAGCTGAGAGTCCAAGCAGAGTTTCGGTTCATCTCTAGTTTAAACACTGACTTTGACAAACTGTCTGTGGCATCACATCATTCTCAGATTTGTCAAAGGATACATGTACGTAGGAATGCATTTGGCAGTGAAGTACTTGCGTATAAGTCGTTCTGTTCCATACCAGTTGAACCCAACTGTGTTGTATCCTATTCGAGGAAAGTGGACAGAGGCTGTAACAGAGGCACACAAGTTATGAAAAGGCTAAGCCAGTCACTGTAAGACATCACAACTACAGTTTCACAAAATGAAAGATGAGCATTACTAAATTGAGTAAAAGAATCTATAGTGTCCTAATTTTCATCAAAGTATTGTTAAAGGCAGTGAATACTGAAAATGACCCCTTTGCTCCAAAGATAATGATCTCCATTATATGTATTGTTTGTGTCCATTACTTTTTAAATATCAAATGAAGTCGATAGAAAAAGAAACATTGCTAAATTCAATTCTAATCCCATTGTAAAAATAATTTCTACATAAGTTCTAATTCTATACCCATTATAAAATAATTTCCATTTCAGTTGTAATTCCCGTTCTGACAAAATTTCAGTTTTAAATACAGTTTGTATATTTTTAGTTCTGTTCTAATTCCAGGCCCTGCAATAGCTTCAGTTCTAATACAGTTCTGAAGCAAAATTAGTTCTAATTAAGCTCTCAAAAAACAGCGCAAAACACAATTCGAGAAATTTTTAGTCAGTTCCTATTGGCTATATAGCCTAAACTTCAATTGTATTTCAACTTTACTTAGCAAAATACGTTAATGAGGAGACAACAACTAATGTAGCCAACAGGAAGAAAAATATTTGATTCAATGCCAGACTCTTATGTTTCTCAACAATGATAAAAGTACATTCATAAAGACATAATTTTACATAAGACTTCTTCTGGTGACTGTAAAATTGTAGCCTAATTTGAAAAATTATTTTTACAATACTTTACAGTTGCATTTAACAATAAGAGATAAATATTTAATCTAGAAAAGGTAGATATTAAAACCATAACCCTTTGCTTGGAACATGATACCATTTAGCATTTTGACCTCTAACTCTGCCAATGACTAATGAAAGTGATCAACTTTTAGATGATCAACTTTTAGATGGTCGAGACGCAGTCTCATGTCTCTGACAGCATGTGTGGCATGGTGGCTAAGCGGTTAGAGCTGTTGGCCCATAACGTTCAGCGTGCGCTGAGCGAGCAGGTTTGACTCTCGCCCGGGCAGCACTGTGTAGGGATCTTGAGCAAGTCCTTCGCACACAATTGATTTGCATTTACAACTACAGTTGCGTCATCGAGACGTGTGCGCGCTTTCGAGCACGACTTGTCGTGATAAAGCGTGTTATAAATGCCGAGTTGTCTTGTATTGTAATTAGAAAGGTTCTGTAGACAAGCTTTAGCCATAAAAATTCTTTTCAAACCTCTGTTTGCCTTTGCATATGCTGACAGTTTTCGAAATGCTAGTTGTAAGGCAGACATTTTGATTCCTGACAGATTATTTCGATTGTCTCTCTTTTGTGCAATTATAAGTGCCAGCTAAAACCAAACCAATTAAAACAATAACATACCATAAACAAATGAAGACAAATACAATGCAATACAATACAACTGCTATTTGGCAATGTCCTCCTCTAAAAAAGTTCAGAAGTGCACATTGCAGCCGGCCAACCATCAGACGGGAAGGGATGGTTTTCAGCTTAGAGCGAAAGACAGAGAGAGTTGCAAACATGAAGAAGTAGAGGTTTCCAGATGGAGTAACTGGCAACAGTGAATGACTGCCGGCAGAAGATGAGACACATACTATGAAAATCCTATCACAACAGATGGAGTGGAAATATCAGTCAAGCAACAGGAGGTGAAACTATTTATTTTGTCTAACGGCTATGAGGGAAAGAGGGAAAATGTGACATGGAAATAAAATATAGGATAGCAACAGGGAAAGCTGCAATCAATGGACTGGGAAAGGTATGAAAGGACAAGCATGTGAGCATAGACACTGTCTTGAGATTTGACCAAAATATCAGTGTCCAAATTTAGATGTGGGCCAACACTTCCCTTCTAGCACCCACTGATGTGCACACCAGTTTGTTAGTCATCAGTTTTGTCTCAAAGGCTTTCTGATGCACTTCTCCTCATCTTTTGGACCTGGTGCCTTAAATTGTGACCCGACTTCATCATTGCTTAACAGTTTGCTTTCTTCAGCAGCGGTGGTTTCATTTCTAGAATATCAATCTCTACATTCTTGTCTTCTTAGTTGTATTGTTCCTCCATCTCTGATTTCAATAATTTTACTGCTGATGCTTCTCTAATGGTAGCGGTAAAAGCGAACCTTGCATGTGCCAGGCAACAAGCGCAGCTAATGGACAACTGATGCTTTTTTCCATTGCAATCATAAACTTCAAATTTCCAAAGCATCACTCAAGAGTCGAGTGCAGGGATTTGACAGACTTGAATGAGCTGGTGCTCATGCTCATTCAAGTCAGAGGGCTTTCCAAGGGTAATGAAAAGGGAAGTGCAAGCATGGTTTCCAGCAATCCAGCTTAAGAGAGGAAGCAGTGCAGCAGCTAAGGAGGGTGTCATATGTGTTGGGAAGAATTGTATGTTGGAGAATCAGATGAGTCAAAGTAGGAATTTTTAAAAGCTGAAACTTTAGTTTTTAGTTGAAAGCTCAGCAGAAGGGCTGTTGTAATAGACAGATGACAAGTGGCAAAATGAGAATGATGAAGGAACCGAGAATCTGTGGCATATGGAAGTGAGATTAGAGTTTTCAAGACTTATTCTACATGGTGGTTCAATGAAAAGTAAGCCAAACTGTTTATTTCATATTTTATGTTTATTTTTTATTACAAACATTTCTAAGGCACTCCTTCAAGATTCCTACTCAGAGGCTCCTCCTGTACTGATCTACATAATGTTCAAATTTATTTTGGTCAAATAGTCAGGAGAACACGAACATACTCGAATAACAGATGACAAGAAGAGTCACTATTGGCAAGGTCCCACAAACACGAAAAACCCAGTCAACAGATTCTCATCTAGAACTGATGGTGGAATGTTATTCGAAGTTTAAAGTTCCTGGTTAAACGTTGCGTCAAAGTAGAGAACCGACGAGGGTAGCCACACACGTGCCTCAGTGCCACTCATGGCCGTCTCTCGGAGTTGGTAGAAGCATTGCGTCCTGGCATATCTCTGGCACTGGATCTATAGAGGACGACATTCTTAACAGTCAGTAAATGGTTGCACTGACGTAGAACGGTGGGTGCCAAAACAGAAGAATTTCAGGCTTTGTTGTAACAACCTGAAACCCCTAAGCAAGCGAAACCATTCTGTTAGTCAGTGACGAACTCACGGCCTCGATGATAAATGTCCGAGAGTCATCCAAACCCCTTAGAAACAGCGGCGAAAGAGACAAATATCTCCACGGACGTACACTAGACCATTATTTAAAATCAAATAACAAAACTAGTCGAGTAAAATCCATGTTCGACCAACCAAGTGGTCAAAATTGACAAGCGTAGAAAAACATGTGGCCATCTTGGTCGATCACTTGTGCATGAATCATATAACTCTAATGCCTGACAATTTTCTTTTAGATTTATTTATTGATAATAAAGTACTTCTAACATGAAAGTTTTTAATATTTTTGTGAAAAACGCTCAGTAGTATGATCTGATTATTTAATTAAAGAAGATGTTCAAAATGTAGTCATTCAGCTTGCACGCAAGCCTGGAGGTGCTGGTGCCCTTGGGAAACAGCGTTGTCGATTATCCTTTAAACCTTCCAACAAGCATTGCTTCATATCATTTACAATGTTTACATCATGGATTGCTGGTTGGTAGACTCACCCTTGCATTACGCTCCACACTTAGTAGTCGACAGGATTTAAATCTGGACTGTTTAGAGGCCATAATGTGGAAGAAATGAAGTCTAGCATCTCTCTTTTTAGCATTTTAATGGTTTTCCTGGCTCTGTGGGCTGTTGAAAAACAAAACAGCCTTCTGGGGCTCTGGGGCTAGATTTCTGCTAACAGGTAGAAGATGTTGTTGTGACAGCAGAATGTTGTGATAATAGGCTCAGTTAATTTTTACTCCGGGATCAATGAAGACCAAATGGGAACGACCAACCGTCTAAACAGCAACGGACACCAAAACAGACTTGCTGAAATGGGTACGCATATGCAACAGTCTGTTTGCATTGAACTGCCTGTTTTAGGGGCACGCGTGACTTACAGGCGATCATTCTGGGTGTTGCTTGGTCATGCAATGGCGAACAACTTCTCGTCTGCAAAGAAGATAAAGTCAACCATATGACAATGATATTTTCTCAACAGTTGTCTTGATCCGTTCAAATGTGTCAAACGATTAGCTTCTGTCAGTTCCTGTGCTAGTTTCTTCTTAAGGCACTTGAGTTGAAGGTCATTATGAATTACTCTAACAACACAAGACCGATGAATTCCGGTTTCTCTGGATATTTCACGTGTTCTACGAGTATTCAGTAGTCAAAATTTGGCTTACTTTTTATTGAACCTTTCTATTTTACTGTGTAAAAGAGTAAGCAACTTCTATAGCAGAGGTGTCTAACTCAGAAGGTACGAACCAGTGGTGCATGAAATCCAAGCCATAATCAGAAGGTCAGAACACTCAGACACAGAGAGACACACTCCATTGTGAATAAGCTAGAGAAAAATTCAGAGTTAATAGACAGACAGATAGACAGGTTTCTTGCATAATGATGATGAAAAGAAATAATAGTATTAATTATTTAATGTATAATTAATACTATTATTTCTCTTATTATTGGAAAAAATCAATGCACAACTGATGTAGGTGGGTGGGTTGACAAAATATGATAAAGAAACCAATAGAAATCTGAAAGATCACATGTTGACAAATGATGTAAAAATGAATGGAGAGGAGATGAGTGAAGAAGATCAACTGACCCAATCCCTGCCCTTCAGTCTGCTCTGTATGTCATCTATTCCAATGATGTGAACATCTCCCAGAGCCAAATCTAAAGCAAAAGCACAAACAATCTGAACAGTAGACCATCAGTGACCAACAACCAGCCCTTATCAGACACATAAAAACAGAACAATGCATTAGTTGGTTTGGAGATTTGCTGCTTTCCGGTACGAAAAGGCATAAGCTTATAACAGAAAATACTAGAATTTAGAATGCTTATGTCCTGATGTATCAGTCAGTAAAACTGGTTGAAAACAAGCGCCATATGTTACTCATAGTATTGGTAATACAGTATTTGTGATATGTTGTCTGATTGTTCTCGTGCTCTCCTGACATTGAACCAATGTCCAGCTCATTTGAATCACTTAAATACAGAATCACGTGAGAGTAAGTTTGAAGATTTGCTACCTTGTACAAATCTCTTTTGCCTTCAACTGTGTCTTACTCACCAATTCCAACACTACTTCTAATCCGATAAAACCACTTTTATCATAAAGTACTTGGCAACGATCCAGTGGTCATGAACATCTTATAAAATGCTTAACAATTGGAGAAGCCCTGTAGAAATGCAAGAGGCAAGGGAAACCAGAATTCATGTTAAGGTGGATAAGTCAAATGAAACAGACAAATATTAAGTCACTGAGTCATTAGGTCGGGAGCACATCTGACGAGTCTCTCTTGAAGTAGCGCTATATAAATGAGTGACTACAATTACAAAACTCCCAATACTGCACGGTTGCGAGGCAACCTTCAAGACAATTGCAAATGGACTCGTCTAATATGTGCTGAGATTTAAGAACTTGCACTGTTCTTAAACAGCAACTTTGACACCAACTGAACAGGAAAAACGGATATAGCAAGACATAGCCTATGACTTCCCTCCTACCAGCAAACAAAATTGGAAAGAAGTGGGTTGGACCAAACCTTTCATCTTGCCAGCCATGGTGTATTGCTGCTCGGGTTGCATGGAACGATTTGAAAGGCTTGTAAAGACTCCTCCACTTCCCCAAATCCCAGAGTCATCTATAACAAATAAGAAATGAATTACTGCTGACTTCCCCTCTTAATATTTTCCTCTGTTGTCTGGGACCTTGGAATCAAGTTGGACCAAGAGCTTACCTTTGCTTCTCATATTCACCGTTTCTGCCGTTATTCATACTACCAGTTGCGTCAGCTCTGCACTGTTTCTCGCTCGCTAACACCAGAAGCCAACTTAAATGTTTCAATTCACTAAATATAGGATTCTAGCACATTTCATCCGGATAGTTCAACATAGGATGCTTCATCAAGTGGTGTCTCATGGAGCGACAAAGTTTCCCTAGATAGGCCAAACCCAAGAGGCAGAACCATACCAGGACCCTGTAAGCAATTCACCATGGAAGAGGAAGCCAGAGCAGATCACTGTACAATATACATGTATCCAGAAATGCTGTTCAACCTAGGAATACTCCTAAGAAGCCATTCTGCTGATAGCAAAACCTGTTCCACGCATCCTGTTTGCTCCACTGGAAGACCAAAGACCAATGTAGAACAAGCTGCAGTATACTCACTTAGGGTGATAACAAAGGAATGGATATGAGTAGTGGATAATGGTAGCACTATGAGTGACAGAGACAACGCGTGGCTATTTCAGCTGGTAGTGACAATTACAGCAGAGTTAGTGAATTTGGAAGGCAAAGGCAAATTCTTGATCAAGCATAACATCAAGATCATGAACATAAAGTAAATTGTAGGAACTCAATGGCAAGGTCACAAAAATTGATTTTAGCAAACTGCAGCTGTGTGCAGATGAGTTAAGACATAAGCGATTAGACAACATCCAAGTCACCAGGGTATCCATAGCCCAGTCCATGACCCACACCATAGCAGTGGCATCTGAAGCCAGACACTCCACATAAGCAAGTCATCAGCATAAGACTGACTCAGCACAGCAAGAGCGGCAAACAAATGGAGTAGGAACCCAAAAGGATTTAAGCTTAGAACACTGCACATGTCTTCAGCCAATATGACCATTGTTCAGCCTATTTGTAACTGCAATTGAACATTTATATAGCACTGCTCAAAAATCAAAACAAATTGAAGGCACTTGTATATACATAGAATCATTCTGCTAACTTAGTAATTCTCACACAGAAGCTGTTCGATGATTTTTGTATACTTGAACTACTACTACTGTGTCCAAGTCTGCAGTTTCTAATGCCTACCTTAGATTTGTCTGGCTATCATTTTGGACTGGTTCCCCACCTCAGGGAACAGGCAGCCACAAAAACACAAAGAGTGGCTAGATAACTAATGGAAGAGATCACAGTTAATCAGTAACAAACTGTGGATGGAGGATGTCAATGCACATCTCTTTGTCAGTTAGTAACTGATTTCGACAGTTTGGCATACCGCCAGAACCATACCAGCACCAGACAGCTATTAAAAACACTGGATGATATTTCATGGTGCCAACTGTCATACCTGACTGGGTTCTAAGTGAGAGTCCTAGCATGAAGCACCAGCACCAGCCATATCTTTTCTAGTATTTGGCAGAAACTGACTGGCCAGAGAACTGCTTCATGGCAGCCAGACTATGACTTGCTGTTGCATCATCAAATCATAGATTTTCCAGTTGCAGAGGTGATATGTGAGTATAGGACTCAATGTAAACAACAGACACCGGGCAACCTCTAAATGAGTTAAAATGGTAGTTGAGCCTCAGTGATAGGTTTAAAAATAACACATATGTGAAGTCCATTCTATTTGTAAGTGATAGCACTGACTTACTAAGTGGCACTTTGTAATGTTTTATTATGATTAAAATATATAAAAGAAAACGAATGCATATGCAGACCTCTGAATGTACAGTAATTACCAAGCAAATGTCAGAAACGAAAATTATCTACCAAGATCAACGACACCTAAAACAGCAAATATCAAATCAAACCTTCCTTCCTGATTGGAATTTCCAGAGAGTAAATATCCTACATGAAGTGATGAACAATGTTTGTATGAAAGAAGTAGAGCACATTTTTACCTATAACATGGACGACAATTGCACTCTTATCATTTGTATTTTGTGGATGAGTAACATCTCCAACAACATAATCAACAGTAGTCTCCTCCTTCTCTTCCTCTTCCTTTTCTTTATCACTTTCGATGTCAGGAGATTGCGAATCATCACTGTCCTCTTCACTTGAGATCTCAAAGTTAGATGAATGGTAGTCATTCTCCTTCCAAATCTTTTCCCTATCAAACAAACTTCACATCGTCAGTAAGTATATACGGACTCTTAGACAAAGAAAAGAATTGGCAAAGGAACGTTGAGTTGCAAATGCTAGCCAGATTATTATCTGCAACGGGTACTCTTCTAGCTGTTAACCTCTGAAAAAATCACAGGTCGTACTTAATTTAACCTTATAAAGGCCAAAACACACATTTATCCAATAATTTTCCATTGTTAATGATTCCTAAACGCTTGCGCTATTCACATATTTACAACGACAACACACAAACGTGACTCAGGCAGCAACGTTAAGCTGTTTACCCGTGAAGAATCACGGATGTGATTATATTTTAGCTAATGATTCACCTGCAACTGGCACTCTTTTAGCTGTTAACCCGTGACAAATCACAGGTCATGCTTAATTTAACGCTACATTACACGATCAGAGAAGTTAGTTTTCTGTGCTTTGAGAGGCCGTAGTTTAAAAAATAGACGTGGACGAAACTCTTTTTGAAATGCGCGGTCAATACTAAAATACGCCAAAAATACTCATTACCCGTTAAGATTTCATTTAATTTTACAAACTGCAAATATACTAACAAATACGCAAATAAAGGTTTTTAAAACTCGAATCGGACAATTTGTTTATATTTTGTTTATTTGAAAGAGTCTAACAGCACCCAGTGCAGTAAGGTTTATGGAAGATTTATGGGAAAACCATTGAGATCTGTTATATACACTATATATAACCTCGTTGGAAAAACTGCTGCAGACAGGCTATATTTAGATCAGACAGACAGACAGACAGATTGACAGAGTGACAGAAAGACAGACATATTGGGTAATTATATAGATAGTTAAGTTGTCAGGTTCATAGAAATTCAATTCTAACAAAATAATTAAAATCTAATAATATATATTCAGAGGCTCAAGCTGTAGTTCAGACAGAATTAATGATACTTTGTACAATAGGAAATTATTTAATGTTACATAACAATTAATTATTAGTTGTAGTAATAATCAATTTGTAATGCTTATCTAATAGAATGCATACTTTATTTTTTCTATCTATTAAAACTTAAGACTAATAATTTCCCTGACTGTATTCTCATTACTTGGCTCATGTTTCCATAAATCACCTTATGCATTGCTTTAAAAATTCAGGGGCATTGTATGGGTCTTGCTGCATGAGTGTGACACAGCTCTTAATTATGACTGAACTAGTCCTTGTGGACAGAATTACAAGTTCAGCAATCAAAAACATTTAAGTGGATGTGGCTCAGCACTTATATCAGGTAGTTAAATTCACTGGATTACATGTATTAGCACATACATGCATATACATCCACCATATATTGTATATATATATATATATATATATATAATATATATATATACACATCCATATATGCATATAGCCATACATACATATACAACTTATACATCCATAATATGCTGTGAGTGTCAATCAGAAATAACTAATTACATTATATTATATTAGCCATGAGCCTGCCAGTAAATTCTTGAGCACTCTGCACACAAAACTTCTAATATAAGGCCACTGTCTGTTTGTCTGCTGTGTAAGATGACAGATTTGCATTTCCAAGGTAAAGCACAGAAGTTTCAAGCTTTGCTCTGGTCAGTCATGATTTTTGATGCTGCATTGCAAGTTCAACAAAGATTTCTAGGCCCTTCTTTATTTCTTTTCTGCAAGCATCTGCAACTATTCTATTTGAATATAGTTCCATGTTATCAGATTGAGAGTGCTTCTTGAAGGGGCAATATATAAGTTTATAATTTCAGTGATAAAACAGCAGCTGTGAAAACCTTCTTTTTCTTTTGTCTTGTTCTCTTCGGATTTCCTCTTCCTCTGCCTCCTTTGCTCGAACTGCTGCTCTTTCTTCTCTCTGCACAGTCAGAAGATAACCAAGAAATTCATAAACATGAAAAATTATAAATGATTTGCTTCTGTTTTTGGTGGTGTTCACTGTTGCTCGGTTAGGAATAAATTTCTTCTGAAACCTTCAACAACGAAATTCTAAGCACAATCTAAAAACATGAGAGGTCTGTCTGTGTTAATTATACCAAATTCACATGCAGTAAAGCATTCCTTCTGACTCTATAATGCCATAACCACAGTTGGACGACCATTCAGAGATTAGGTCAATTTCACATATATGAGGTAATCATTTAAACAATTAGATTCGAGCTAGCATAGCATCAAAGATTTTTAATCTGCCATCAATTGCAGTGCACTTTCATAGGTCTTCTATGATTATTGACAATTCCTAAGCAAAAGGTGAAATAAAACTGATTATTCATTTATGTCTTGCATGTTTTTGTCTGGGTGTTTATCATTGCACACATTTGTCGACATGCATTTCTTGACGTGCTTTTGTCCTGTGTTACAGTGTCGAGGTAGTCATAGAATCAGATTCAATTGCCTCAAACTGTCTTGAAATTACTAGGAAATGCCCTGGTGTCTATCACCTGTGACTTTAACCTTGCAACTGATCAAGTCTGCTGTGAGTATTATAATGGCACTGTAGAAGTCATAAGGCTTGACTATATTACATTTGAAATCAGGACTTTATATTCTAATCCAAATGGTAATTCACAAAGTCAGTTTCAGATCTGAAACAGATCAAAATTTCTTAACTGTGCATCAACTGTTAACATTGCATTGATATTCATAGGTTGGTATCACTGAGCATTGTGAGCAAGTAGCAGCTGCTCTCAGCTCAAACCTCATCTCATATCCAATGCACAAACTTTACTAACGTCAGATACAGACAGTGACCAACAGAAGAAACATCTGGAACAGCAGCACTTAGACAGTCTGCTTGGCCTCAGTGTGTTCTTAAACAATACTCTGGTCATTTAAAAGATTTACTCTGGAGAGCAGGAAATTAACAAGTCACAAGGTGTAGTACAAAAAATGTTCCCACAGTAGGCACCAATGTTTGACAAGCAGCAACAATATGAAACAAATTAAGAAAAAGTCACTTTCTGGACCAGCCTTAGGGCAGAACACTGGAGATTTTTTCTTACGGTGGCTAAAAACAGCTTGAAATTCATCAAGTGGGTCTCACTTTTTAATTACAACCATAACTGAAAACTCCATTTCTTCTGCATGCAAAAAGGAACCAGTTCATAACAACCAAGTTTAGTTTATCCACATCAATCCACATAATTCAAAAAGAAAACTGATGAAGTAGGGATATGCATATTTGGATGCAAGTCAAAAAGGTCTCCATAGACTAACGGTCAACACACTAGCATGACAAGAGATTGATTCCTGTTACCCCTATGTGGTAGAACTGGTCCATGCATTCTCTGGGTGGTGGCTTTGGCTGAACTAGATGTAAGATGTGATGAGCACTTTGCATGGTTGCCACATAGTAAGATTTGACTCCTGCAATGACTAGTTCATACTATACTTGTAATCATCCTGCAGTCTGTCATTTTGAAATCAAAAAAATATAATACACAAAATGCATTTCATTGGCTCATACACTACAATAAGATGTAAAAATTTCATGACCATAACTTTGTAAAATTTCTTGCTTTGAAATTAGCGACTGCAAAACAGTTTTAGTTGTTGGTCAGTTGAAGTAGGTTGACAAAGAACTATATTCGTAAAGTTTCAGCCAAAATGTCTTGCACATTAGTGGTGGTTGTGGCAGCAACAGAGAGTTCTAATTAGACGTGACCGCCTAGTTCCCCATACCAGAACAGCTATGGCTTAGTCTCAATCTTTTACTTCAATTGGAATCTGCGTACTCTACAATTTGATCCAGCTGTATTTAACCACCTTTCACTTTCTTAAACCTGCTTATCCTTGTGGAGCTTTGCACACTGAATGGTTCAACCTACTAGAGATGCTATACAAATGATTAAATATAACACACTAGATGCGTTTTATTGGTTCATGCTATCATGAAAGCTCGACCTTTTTTCTGCGTTCCTCCAGTTCTTCCGGTGTCAGAGACTTTCGTGGTTTTCTTGTTGGCATATCGAGCGGCAGACCAGCAGTCAGCTTCAATTCGCCTTGCTTGTTACGGAGAGCTCTTCCTCTCGATTCCAATCCTTCTAGGACTCGTGCCTTTTCCACTGAAACAAACATTCCACTGTTTAGCCACTTAGGAGAGCTTTCATCATTAGTCGTCCACCATATATGCAGGCATTTCACGGGGCAGGATTGGGCAACTAGAGAGGGTCCACCAGTCAGTGGCATGCCTGATAGGAGGCATTTCTAGGGCAGGCCATGTTTCCATGTTTCTGCCTATGTGATGTGTTGCACTGGCTTCCCTTCCCGCAGCGCATTGCATTACAAATCGCCTCCTTGGTATGGCACCGTCATGTTAAAGCTGTGCCTCCTTACCTTCCGGAGCTATAACGCTCTGTCTTGCAGGGCCTTCTCAGAGTTCCATTCTCATGCACTGCTATACTGCAGCATCATGTCTTCTCTGCTGCTGGCCCTGCCCCTTGTAATGGACTTTCTCTGGACCTCCGAATTTTACCTAGGATCTCCTCATCTTCCTTCCTCTCTTCTCTTAAATCTGTCTTCTTTGGCCGTAGTTGCACTGGGAGCACTTCTGCTTAAATTTCCTGAAGAAGCACTCTATCAAGTTTCACAGAATGATTGATTGAGATTGTTAGAAGGTATTATACAAACGTTCAATTGCTTCTTACAAAGTCACATTCATGCTAATCTATTATCAATGAAAAACAATAGTCTGGTAGTTCCAGATTAAGTTGCTATTGTGATGTGACTTATTTTGAATCATGCCAGACAAAGCACATATTGTAGTTGACAGTATCACCATCACTTTTACTACAAAACAGACAGCAAGGTGGCTTTATAGTTAAATGAAAAAATTTGTATGATAAACAGGCAGAAAGGCAAATTACGCACCATCAATTAGCATGTCTTTCTAGCATGTTATGTGAACAATGAACATAATGACATAACAGAACGTGTGACTCGTATTTACAGAAATTGAGGTAAACCTCATTTCACACACTCTAGAATTCGTTGCAGTTTCACACCAAACATTTGCCCACAATTACTTCCAACTCAATTCGTAAAACTCGGTACTCGGACTCGGCAGGAAATTGACACTCAGTTCATATCAATTCCAAAGTTCAAAATGAAGGATGAACAGATTGATAACTAGATTGAGAATAAATAATATCAATGATAACAATTGTCATAAAATCAACTATTCTATTAAGCTATGAAAGACTCATTTCATTTAAGAAGGTTGTGCTGCATTTTTTTTTACATTATTCATCCCATGCACACAGTAAAACACATTTTCAAATCATTGTTTAACCTGTCTTAGGAAGGGCAATCATCATCTTGAGGAAAAAGATGGTTTAATAATAAAACACTGGCATGATGCAGAAGGACGCAGGTTCAATACATGCTAGTCTCAAATGGTGAGCAATAGTACATATAGCGCCTTGCAGGCTGCCATACAGATGAATTTAACTCGGTTAAACTTGTTCTTATATGTGACCACTGTATTATGTAATCATAGCTGGTTTGACAGTTTGAATTGAATAAAAAAAAATATATTATCATTATTATCATTAATATATTTATTATTATTTTGTTTTTGCCAAGATAGATATGACGATCCCTCAAGCTGTTAAAAACTAAAATAATAGATAAATAACAGGTGTGCAATCAAGCTTGGAGTTCGTGTTCCTCGTCTCCCGGGTGTGGTGTGAAGGTGCCTCTAAAAGCAATGACATTAAGAGGCTGAGTGCAAATTGATAGCCTCTGGAAAAGGTTGACTTGGATCATCAGAATGAGTGGATCCACACCGGCTCAGCTTCACCAGGAACTCATGACCCACGCGATTGATTGGGCACAAACTCACGTGAGAGACAGGCAGCGTGGCGTACTTGTTGCACTTCCAATCTGCCGCATGCTCTGGGTACCGATGACGACAGATGGATGTATGAGGATGCACAGATGTGGACTGTGGATTGATGTGAAGTCCCAGGCAGTGTATTTGCCTCTCACCCAAGGGACAAGGGTCCTTTTCAGTCTGTTCTTATTAGGTCCGTCGGTTCCTTTGAGCTGGGGATATCCGCCTTGGTGAGTGCTCTCAACACTAAGTTGTTGATCGCAAAGTATTGGGCTGTTCTTCCCACTGATCATCTGCAAACCAACCAATGCTGGCGTCTTGAGTCGGTGATCTCTCTGCACTGACACTGGCGTGGGGTACACAGATCCAATCCCAGGTGCAGGTGCCACTTGGATTGCCTCATTGTTTAAATCCAAGCCACATGAAGTGACTGGATTAGTTCTTAGCCAGTCCCCACATGAGGGGGTCACCGCACCTAGCCTGGCCTAGCACCTAGCCTGGCCTTGTTGACCGGATCATCGCTGTATGCGGTGAAAACCGATGCTCTGTCAACCTCTATCAGTGGTTGATCCCACACTTTCTGCTTGCTCAAGAGGCACTCTGCTCTGCCTGGTTGAGTGTTCCTACGAGCTTCAAGCAATTCGTCGAGGTAGGCATCGCTCCAATCCTCCCTGCTCAAGATGGCGCTCACGACTGACCGAGTCGATGCGACTGATGCCAAGTAGGCATCTTTATTAATGTTTTTAATATTATTATTTTCCTCTGTTTTATTTTTTATTATCTAGTTAAGATTATTAACTAAGAAATTCAGTCTAAAATCTGTCTCAAATTTCACATGATATTCCATTTAAAACAGCTAACCAATCAATCTCTGAATGTTTTCTGCATATATCATTTAAAAGAGCTTCTCATGGTGTAGTTTGAATTAAATTAGACCTAAAGACAAATCCAAGAAAAGCTAAAAGTTAATCCAAGATGGTCACACACCAATTCTATACTTAAAATTCCAGAGCATTAAAGCTAAACACAGACTCTCAAAAGTTAATCCAAAACTGTAAAGGCCAATTTCATAATATTTAAAGCTAAAACCAAGATGCTAGACTGTAATTTTAAGCATCCATGGTTAAAGCAAATTCCATATAGATTTCAATGAATGTATCTAATATAAAAGATGAACCAACCATCAATGAGATTCTGGAAGACCTTGATGTCACCAGCTGATGGTTCTTTTGAATAATCTCTACCCTCAAAGATGTAATAATTGTCAGGTTTCTGCTCTGCATCATCATCATCAGACGTCATCTACACAAGTTATTCGCTTTTAACACTAGTTCAGATGGTAATGCAATTTCTTTGTTTCAGCCAATAAGATACATTACATTACATTAGAACTGCCTGGCATTCTGGAGTGATTTTACACAACCCTAGGGCTTGTAACACATTAGGGCAGCAATTAGTCCTGCAATCCCTTGATAATATTTATATAAAACTATAAAATTTATTGGGTTACTGCTTTTACAGTGAATCATAGAACAAGAAAATTTAATAAGTACAGATTAATTTTGCAAAGTAGTCATAAGCACATGAATATTAAATATAAGAATTACGCTGACAACGTTTTTTATAAATTTCTGAAGGTTCGAGCTAACCGCAAATCGTAAGGCGACCCACACAGTAGGGCATTTAAAAATATTATAAAATTGGCAACTTTAAACTACAAACATTATTGTCTAAAAAGGTCAATGTTTCAATAATACTTCTTTGTAATGGTGGTTATGTTTTAGATTGGTCAATACATTGTTAGGCTGTTCTTCCATTAAACCTTAGTTGTATTTAGCATATTCTGATTTGCAGAAGAGGAAAAGAAAGACAGAAACAGATACATGAAGTCTAACTCTAACCGTGGTCTTAGTAGCGTCGTCCACAGGAGAGGCAGCAGCACTGTCCATCTGCCATGACCCATTGACACTTGCACCAAGAATTGAAGTGAAATCAATATTCTCAACTGAACTCTCATCATTCTCAAATAGCTTGTCCAAACCAAACTTCAGTATATCCTCAATCTACGATAAAACGTAAAAACACACTCCAATTCAGTGAGTTCTTGAACCCACATTAATATATACACTCTATTTCCTAAAGTCAATAGTTTTATGCATAAAACAAAGTTGACAATGCCTTCCAAGAACCTATTACAGGTAAAGCTAGCTCAAATAAATTATTTAAAAAATTTTAAATTTTTTATTTGAGCAAGCCTCACCTGTAATAACTTCTTTGAAGGCATTGTTAGATGTTATTTTATGCATAAAACTGCAACAGAAATAGACATAGTACAACTTCAGTATAACCAAAGTTCAACTTCACGGCTGTATCAAAAAGAGAACAAATTTGACAAAATAAATATTCTTATTTGGCAAGTGAGTCCAGTAAAAAATAAAATCCTCACCTTCAGCTCATCGTTGTAACCTTTCACCCCTGTGGCACTACTGGACTGTCCTGCAACAATGACTGCCTCTGTAAGGCGAAGTTTATCTTCAGCTCTCTTCAGAATAATCTCCTCCACTGTACTGCGGGCAATAAGACGGATCACTTTGACATTCCTTATAAACAAAACATTAACCATTATAACAACAGTTGAATTTGTAATATTGAACCTGCCTAATACAAAAACTAACTGCCTTGTGACCGAGATAACTATGTCCATGGATATATATACACTGTGCTCAGGAAAAAAGGACACCTTATGGTAATATAAAGATAACTAGTAGGGCTGCGGAAATGAACGATTAATTAATAGATTAATCATTAATTTATTCTAACGACTAAATATTTATTAACGATTAATCGCCTTGATTATTCCGCCCATCACCAACATGTATCGGAAGTCGGGAAGCAACAATATAAACTGTATACATTGCAATATGGCGGCGGATAGTAATCAAGGTATTAAATATAAACACATATCAGGTCGATTACATTTCATTTTCATTTTCCGAAATTTGATACTGCCCTTCCTCCAATACTTTTTGCTCAGAAATGCATATACACGCCTCGACGGCGCAATTGCAGTTGCACTGCAGAGCAATGGTGTGCAAAGTTCTTGCTCAAGGTCCCTACACAGTGACACCCCGGACGAGGCTCGAACCCGCGTGTTCAGTACACACTGAACGTTACGGGCTGACCGCTCTAACTGATCGGCCACTGTGCCACACACATGAGCATTTTGGATTTAAATTATTGTCTAACGGAAATAGCAAAAATGCGGATAGCGTTTATTGCATGCATTGCGACAAATCGTTTGCATACCATGGATCTAACGCTTCACTTACTTACCCACCTCCAGAACAAAAACCGGCTAAAGTATCGGAAAGTTCAGTTTACAAAGTCCACTACAGCATCGTCATCTACAGCTACGCAGACTAATTTGGCTCAGTTTTGTCGCCAGTCTGATCGTCCTGTGACTAATACCATACAGCGTGACATTCAAATATAACTTGCAAATTGGATAACTAGTAGTGGCAGACCAATATCAATAGTAGATGACGACGGTCTTCAACAAGTATTATGTACTGCGCTACAAAATGCCGAATATAAACTACCCTACCGGTGCCCTATTGACAAATTGTTGACTGATATAATTACATAACAGTAAGATTCAAAGTTTCAAAGAAACGGTGACAAACGCAAAAGGAATTGCGAATACGTCTGACTTTTGGACATCCCTGGGCAATGAAAGTTATTGAAATGTCATTAACTTGTCTGACAAATATAACTATAAATTCTTTTATTTAATGGAAATTAACTATCAATTAATCGTTAATTTTTTAAAAGTTAACTATTAAAAGGCCTCTTCGGGACATTGCCAACACTCCATTAGCTCATCATGGGCGATAACAACATAATGTGAAACATATATGTATAATAATAATAATTAAAAGTAAATTAATTAATTAAATTTTAATTAAATTGACAGCTCTAATAACGAGCAAATATTCAGTGATTTTAAACATTCCAAAACCATTTTAATCCTGATATATTAATCCACAAAATGTAATTTATGAATGGCCCCTGTTAAAAATGATGTCCTTAAAGACAAATTTAATGCCTGGGAGGAATTTGATCAGCTGATGCTGCCATTGGCCAATGGCATGTACGTCTTGAAGCTTGTGTCGATTCCAAAGGTGGACACCTTGTTATGCTAATATTATTCAAATATAAAATTAAATCAATCCAAAATTTATAATTAATAAATTCATTTATGAGGCCCAAAGTGGACGAAATGATTATTGCATTTCACAAACTTTGATACCATTCCCCACGATATTCCCGCTTCATCTGATCCAATTACCGCAATCGTCACAACGGTATCCGTGGTATTGTATTATCATGTCACTCTCTACTCAGAATCAAAATGACAATCTAAGATGAAAATAGTAGCATTGACCTAGGAATGAACCGAGTTTGAATTTCTTGCCAAGTCTGAGTACCAAGTTTTATGAGCTGAATTTAGACGAGTCGGAGGCCGAGTTTTTAATATTTAAAAAAGTATCAATCGCTTGATTTTTAGATTGGCAGTTCGCACAACTATTATGAATTTTTAAGTTTTTAGATCGGCAGAGCGCACAAGTTTTATGAATTTCTAACTTTGCCTTAGTTTTCTATAGGAAGTAGTAACTTGTATGCACTAATATCAGTAGTATTTGTGCTTTTAGTTTGGTCGACTGTCGTTCTGTAGATAAAAATAATAGTATTTTGTGTTTTTACTTAGGTCGATTGCTGTTTTATAAATTAAAAAATAAGATTTTCGTTTCAAAACAGAAAATTGGAAAGATTAAAACTTGATCCGGACTCAGTACAAACAATGGATCCCATTGTTTGTACCGAGTCCGAGTTTTACCGAGTAGTACGAAACTCGGTCGAGCCGAGTTTCCGAACTGAGTTTTGGTTCATCCCTACATTGATTCTCAACATAAGATTGTGTAAATTTCATACTGCTACATTTATGCTTTCACGAGTGTTTAATGGGACAGACAAACAAGAATATAAATAAAAATTTTTGATTCATAGCTTTTAGATACCTGAGCTGACCAATGCGATGTGCCCTAGCAGCGGCTTGAAGGTCATTCTGTGGGTTAAAGTCACTGTCAACAAAAATGACCGTGTCAGCAGCTGTCAGGTTCAGACCCTGACCTCCGGCTTTTGTGCTTAGAAGGAAAGCAAAAGTTGCTTCATCCTCATTAAAATTCTGGACAGCAACAAATCGTTCCTCTGCTCGAACTGAACCATCCAACCTTTCATAGGAATAACCTAAAATGTATCAAATTAACTGTTACAAATATGAAAAAGGCTGAAATGAAGAAGCCGCAATGCTTTCAGTAATTGCCTCAAGTAAATGAAGATTTTTTATAATCAACAGTCACAAACTGCAAATCCTAAATTATAATTTGAGAACTGTTGTAAAGTAAACTAAAAATAATCTGTGTAGGCCTTCTGTGTATTCATTTTTATCAGTACACCCTATCATACACAGTCAAATAAAAGGTGATCACTTGGCAGAAAATTCTGTAGAGTGGAAAACTCCACTAATATTTAGCCAGCAGTGGTTTCAATGATGAGTATGTACTAAAAGTCTTTGCCTTTGCTATGTAGGTGCTGTAGAAATATTGAGATTATGACTATGATTATGATAGGCCTAGAAACCCTGCAAGCCTATGTATAATTGTATAAAATACAGCATTTCAGTTTTGCATTGCAAGGGGCCCCGGACATTATGTTCGGAGGGGGCCACGTTCCTCGTCGCTATGGCCCTGAATTATCCATTCCATCACTTCTCTGCTTGTTTTATGTTCTGTCCAGCTAATTTTCTTAATTCTTCTCATGTCCACATTTCGGAAGCCTCCAGTTTTCTTATGTCTGCTATCTGACGGTCCATGTCTCTCATCCATACAGCACCACACTCCATATCAAAGTCGTTATCATTCTTATCTTCAGATTCCTGTTTAGTTTTCATTTAAGCAGTTCTCTCCTGAAGAGAATGCCTCTTTTCCTATTGCCATCCTTGTTTTAAATTTCCTGTGACATTTAACATCTGTTGTGATCATATGCCCAAAGTAGTAGAATACTTTTAACTGTTCCAATTCTTTTCCTCCAATGTGTATTGTGACTACAATCTCTTTTTCTTACTTACCTTCAGTACCTATTTGTCTTGTTGATGTTTATTTTCATCTTTGATGCATAAAATATTGTAGAAATATATAATTACATCATTACAAGAGAATAATATTTCGCTTTGATCGATATTAAGTCATTAATCAGTTAAAGTGTAAATTTTCCTGAAAAGCAAAATTAAAACAAAGACAAATGGGGTGAAATTCTTAAGTCCATTTTGGTAATGTCAAATATTTGGTCCGAAAATCTCCCCTCCATTTTGTCTCTCTGGACAGAACATAGGAATTCTGAGCTTGCAGGTATCTCAATCGAAAGCAAGACTGCCCGATAACTGGACTATGACGCACTGATTGACCAATTTGCAGAGAGCAAGGCTCGAAAAAAGCGTTTAAATTGCGTAAATACATAATACATGTATGCTGTAACATATTTTTCCTCAACATAGATATCAACCAAATAAACCGCCATTCAGAATGCTCTCATCCGTGCTGTCACCAAAACCCCAATACACCACCATATCACTCCTGCCCTGAAATGACCTTTTTTGTCATCATGAAATTGAAATAAATTTCTTGACTTATAGGTGGCATATATGGCATTTAATCTGCTTTGATGTTTTTCAGTTCCATTACTGCAAAACATCAATTTCACGTGGCACTGGCTCTTAAAAAATCGAACAGAAAAGGTGCACATCCTGAGAGCAGTCTTCTTCAGACCTTAGTGTAGATAAATAGCAGAGAAGACACAAAAAGAAAAGAAAAAAACAACCTCTGAGTGTCATATAGTCTTGTAAGATATCAAGGACTCTGGTCATCTGTGAGAAAATAAGGACTTTGTGGTTATTCTCGTGAAGAAAGTGGAGCAATCTATCAAGCACAAAGAGCTTTCCACTGGCTTCTACCAAATGTTCACCCATTTGAAACGGTTCAGGCTCAGCACCTACATCATCAAAATCATCATCCACATCACTGGACATCAGAAAGTACAAAAGCCAACACCAACCATCAAAATAAGAACACTTCAAATGACAATTAAGGCATCCAAATTTTATCTTAATGAATTACTCACAGTTGTTAGTTTGTGTGTTTAATTATATACATCTCAGACCATGTTTGTAGTTCTCTGGAAAGTTTATTGGAAAAGGTTCATTATAAATGTTATCATCACATATTAACACTAAATCACAGTCACAGAAGACATGAAATGCAGCTCAATTAACTAATGTCATTAAATGTCGACTTCACCACCAAAGAGCAAAGGCTAACATCATGCACTTCTTAGAATAACACAATTTAGCATAATATAATTGAAGCCAAGGTCCATGTCACAGAGGATTGTCATTGATATTAGGAAAGAACAAAGTTACATCAATATGAAGACTTGTCCTGTAAACACTGCAAATTATAGCTATTTTCAGTGAAAACAATATGACTAACTATCCTAAAATAAAAATTTTATTATACATTTTTTTATTTAAACAGCAACATTCTCACTAGGTCTACCCTTCAAATACTCAACATTTACATTTGGCCAACAGCAATGTTTTGTTTTTGATTGTATTGCTTAACACCATCTCAAACATCGATACATACCATCAAAGAGGTAGGGATGGTTTACACATTTCCTAAGCTGCATCAGAATGTTACTGAGTCGGGTGCGGTTGACGCCAGACTCCGAAGCAAAGGCATCTATTCACAGATCAGACACATTTCATAGGAATAATATCTTCAACTGAAACCTCTTAAGTGAGTTGTGATTGAGAGTGCTGAAATCTGTCTTACAGACATGCCTTATTGCCCTTGTAATGTGCTAGCTATGGACTGTACATACATTACTATATACCTATGTTTACAATGGTTAGTCACAGTCATTCCACCATGTCGAAATGGCTGTTCCAACCCAAAATGTGACAGCCATTTCATCCAACCAAACTGGATGCTAGGGAAGAACTGAGTTTGAATTTCCTGCCGAGTCAGCTCCGAGTACCAAGTTTTTTGCAGAGTCCAAGTTTAGAATATTTAAAAGAAAGTCTTATTCTCTCTTGATTTTAGTTTGGCAGTTTCAAGACTTTCATGATATTTTAGTTTTGCCTTAGTTTACACTAAGAAATAGCGACTAGTAATATTATTAATAGCATAATTTGTGTTTTTAGTTAGGTCGATTGTCCTTTTGTAGAAAAAAAATCTTATTTTCAAAACGAAAAATGAGAAAGATTAAAACTCATACCACAACAAGTTACAGGCAACAATGAAAATACGACATGATGTAAATAGCTAAAAAAGGAAGAAAAATAAAAAGGTATAACTACTACGTATCCTAAAACATTGGTAAAGCTGCTTAAAAAACAGTGAGCGATATGAACAACCGTTCAAGGAAAGGAAGATTGATGGCAGAGAGAGCCCATGCAGCAGGCTCATTCCAAGTACGCCCATCAGCCTGAATGAAGGGTAAACGTTGGGAATATAATGAACTGTACCGATGCAGATGTAAATAATTTTGTTAGAACGAAGACTGCACGCACAAGTTCTTTCATGTTTAAAAGTAAGGAAATTGAATGTCTGAATGAAGACAACACAGATGCCCAGTTATAGACTACAGGCAGACACAAGTGTGGCTCCAACTGAAACAATGTCAACTAAAAGTGAATGTGCTGTTGAAGTAAACAAAGATATCCAGAAGAGTTGCAATGACAATGACTGTCAGAAATCACACACACACTTGATTCAGAGTGAACCAATAGATTCCACTCTGACTGAATTTGGCAAGAATCCAAAGTCATTATATTCAAAGAATTCACAGACATTTATTTATCACCGTATTTCTCAATACTAGGAGATACATAGAATTTCGATCATAAATTTGTCAAAAAGACAGAAAATGATGTTACTAACCAAAGTCTTTAGTCAGAATTGCCTTGTAGTACTTCTTCTGCAAACTGGACAAACCATGATATAGAACAACTTCTGACTTCTTTGGAAGATCTTCTAGCACTTGTGATTTGATTCGTCGCAACACAAATGGAGAAAGTATTTCTGAAATATCTTTAAAAGAAAACTGCCTAGCTTAGTCATTCTTACAGTGAGGATTCTTCACCCTGGGGAATAGACAAGTCACAAATGGCTTGAAGAGCAGTAGTAGGAAGCAAGATCAATTCCTGCTACCCATTAGGTTGACGAGTCCTACATTACTTACGGCTGTCACATAGTCAAATTGTTCTGTAATCATACTGTGGCTGTGTTAGTTTGAATGTAATTAAAATGGAGATGAATATTATCATCATATGGGTGTCAGCAATCGAGGGACCATGACCTACAGATTTTCTTGTCTTAACCAACATCCTTGAACCAACTGATTGTTGTATCCAGTTTTCTACCAGCATGCAACAGGGCAGCTCACTCTGGATCACAACTTAACTTACAGGCGACCAAACACCACAATCCCCTTTGCTCTTGAAGACTGGAGACCTGTTACCCTCTCCAATGTGGCATTCTCTTGCGGTGCCACTTGTGGTAATTCCACCTCAAATGACATACACCGTTCCAACAGTGGCCACCGTCGGCCAGTAAATAGAGTGTAATTGCTACTGCACCGTGGTTTGCCACTATACCCAACTCATAAAATGTCAACAGGCCCATCCCAGATGGAACGTGGTTAACAGAGCAGCAGGCAATCCAGAGCCGAGTCGAACAGGTCAGAGAATGCAGCAGGCAAGCCAGGGTTGAGCCAAACAGGTCATAACAGGCAATACATGGTTGAGTAACTTGACAAATTAAAAGAACGGAATCACCACGGATGACTTTAGCAGTATTATTATTATTATTACATATTTGAGAAGTCCATGGTAACCCAGGTCATTTCCTTCAGGCCCAGTACCCATGACAGGATTTACAGCCAGCAGACAACAGCAAGATAAAACTGTTATAGCCAGAATGTCTTTGGATGCCCTGCTCTTCCTTTCTGGTTATGGGTTTGCTTAAAAATACAGCAGTTGTCATATGTACAACGGTATTACTTGCATTGATTGCAGTAGGAGACGTCCTACAAAGACATTTCCTTTCTTGATAACAAGGAGTTTTTATTCTGAGTGCAATTCAGTTTTTACATTAAGTAACCTTCTGCACAAAATGTTATCACTAAATACTCAAAATAACAAATGTGAACATGAAAATGGACAATGCAAAAATGAGCCACACAACCATATGAATACGTGCAATAGCGATAACCCAATTTTGAAAATAAGGACATAAAAACATACAGGAGAGAATATAAAAGATATTAGGCATCTTACCTGAATCTGAACTAGAGATAATATCTTTGTAATTATCCATAAACTCGTCAGAAAACTTCAGCCGAAAGATGTCTGGCTGGACAAAACTCAGCAATGAATAAAGCTCATCAAGGTTGTTCTGCACTGGCGTCCCAGTCAGAAGTACACGATGAACAATGCTGAACTATAAGTAACGTAAAAATCATTAAGAGAAGTGTAAACTAAGAATCATGATGTTGCGATTATTTTATTGTAATTATCATCATTAATTTGTATAATACACCTTCATCAGAAACATAATGACAGTTACTCTAAGCGCAAGCCTGGATCAGCGTTTAAAAAACTGTGTTCCGCGGAACCCTAGGGTTCCATGAGGTGACTGCAGGGTTTCTGCGGAAAACTTACAGTGTGAACAGATTTTTTGTTTTAAGTTTCTATATTGGGTCACTTTCTAAAATTTATAAAGTGTCCTTCTATATTGTAGGTTGCAAAAAATCAATACAAATAATTAGATATAATATGTAAGGCATGTAAGCAGTGAAACAGATTAATTACTACGGACATGACGTCGTTGTGATATGCTGGATAAAAGTTTAAAATTTTTTTAGATAAGCTAAGTTTTTAACAGAAGTGTTTTGTGAAATAATATTATGGCAGCATTTTTAATTTATTATAGTTAAACATCAACAAACTTTGCCAGTAGAAGAAACAAAAGCATACTAGGCCTACACATTAAACATTTAAAAACTTGGCACGCATATTTGCCTATTTTGCAATGTGGTATACTTCTTAAGTTTGTTTACGAATAATCTTTAACCAGTTTAAAATACATTACACAAATTTTACATTGGAGACTTTCATATAACTTAATGTGGAAGAGATAATATCTTATTTTAGCGTCGTAAATTACCCATGTTAATAAATAGCGTCGTATATTATTCTCCATGACAAGTCAGGTTTTGCCTCGTTAGTGTTGGTAGTAAAAGCAGGATTGGTGAAAAGAAGCCCGTTTAACTTCGAGCTGGGTTGATACAAAAATTTCTGCTTAACTGGAAGCTGAGTCGATGAAAAGAATCATGCTTAAATGGAAGCTGGATTAATGAAAAATCGTGTTAAAATGGAAGATAGATTGATGAAAAGATGCAATGAAGAAAAGAATCATGCATAAATAGAAGCTGGATAGATATCAGAACTTTACTTGACGTGGAATCGTTCTCATTATTCCCGCTTCCATCTCGGTGGAAATATTTTCATCATTTTCTACTATATTTAAGCAGAAATCTCAACAATGCAGAATTCTTTTCATCAATACAGCTCCCAGTTAAACACAAATCTATTCATCAATCCAGCTCCCTGTGAAGCATAATTCTTTTCATCGGTCCTGCTTCCATTATGCAGGATTCTTTGCTAAATACATGTTTCAAACAATGGCAATAATTTACGATCCCAAAATATCGTGATCGCTATTGACCGGCAGTCATCTCTTGTTATGACAAGATCTAAGTGATCATGTGTTGGGAAGGTCACATGCTGCAGGAGGCCGAAACTTTTAAGGAGCCGCTTCACTTGGCCAGCCCAAGGGCATCCCAGGTCCTCCATGTGGATGTTTAAATCGCCGGTCACGATCAACTGGCTGTTGTAGGTTGCCAGCACTTCAAGGAGAGTGGTAAATTCTTGAATGAACGTCGCTGATGGTGGCAATGATCCAGCACGATACATAGCGGCAACGGTTAGCGGCCCCTAAGCCGTCGAGAAGGACGTCAGCAGCAACTCAAAAGTGTTGTAGACGCCAGCGAACTCCATGCGCTTCACCCGAAGATGATGATGATGGAAAATTGCTAATCCACCACCTCCTCTGCGTGGTGCGAGGAGATGTGACTCACTGCGCGGCTGCCTAACGATCTCATATCCAGAAGGAGTCGATCTTCTCAAGGCAACATCAGCCGCAGACTGATGCCATGTCTCAACCGCAACCAGGATATCGAGCTTGTGGCTGCCAATGGCCTCGGCTACAGATGACGATTTATTTCCGATGCTTCTTACATTCCAGGTTCCAACCCACAGGCCAGATAGTAGATCGTGTCCAGTAGGACCCGACGAGCACGTAGGCCGCTCAGGCACCTCAGGCGCGCAACCGCGGGCGCCAGTTGTGCAACGAAAACAACGTCTTTTGTACAGTCCGGGTCCAGTGCTGAGCCGCTTCAAGTATTCAGATGTGTATGTCAAACCACCACACGTCAACATGACACTCCCCTCGTAGTGATGGACACAGCCAAAATCTGTCCAAAATGCCGAATACTTGTCGGAAATTTTCCGAGACAACGTGCCAATAGTAGGAAAAGATTATACAAGTTTACTGTTTAGCTCATTATTACCCAAAACTTGCTCTGACATTACAAACTTTAGCAAAGGCGCATTTAGGTAGCTACGGTCGGTGATCACATTCAAAGCGCCACACCTATTTGTGAAGCGCAAATGACCTGGCTCGGATCATTGTCCATATTGTAAAATATTTTCACACTGTACTTTGTTGAATGTAAACTTTTAAGAACACTCGATAAACTTCAAAATTATGTGAGGTTGGGGGTCAAAACCCATCACATGTCGTTTTTGACTTTTTTATTAAATCATATTCTAAAATGCATCTGCTTCCAAATACTTTTTACAGAATCAAAATACCTTATTTTTAACTTAAATTATACTCGTTTGACTCTTTCATTAGTACAATCATGACAACTGACAAAATCGAAGTCAAAGTTTCAGAATATTGAGAGTTCTTAGCAACCATTACTTAAGCGCTCCAGAATTTTTCTGGACAATAAGGGGCCATATTCTGTATGAAATAAAGCATGCAGCATCTAAATATGGTTACTACTTTCCAATTATTGGAGGTGGGTGGAAGAGATTTAGGTTGTTCACTTCTGAAAACATGCATATCCAGCAATGCAAGTACTACCACATGCATCAAATGTCATTTTCTCCAACTAAATATTTGAATTCAAACTTCTTTATTTCAGATATTGAAAGAAGACATATTTATAAGCAACAACATACCATAAAATGATTTTCTGTGTTTTTGATCCCACCCACCTATCTCAGCCTTTGTCTCAACAACTAGGAGCCGAAAACGGCGGGTTTTGACCCCTGGCGTCACAAATGTTAAATTTAATAAAAATCTATCAAGTTTATGATAAACCTCCCGAGCATAAAACTGGAAGCTATGAAGAGGGTTTACATCACAAAAGAATCTTACACAGTGAATCTTTAATTTCAAATCGTGTATACCATATATGTGACTTGTCAGCACGAAACCAGTCACTTGTATACAAAATATTTTTTCCTGTTTTTTGCACCATCCTGAAGCTGCTAGATTTACCTTTCCAAAACCGTTTTCAGCTAGTTTATGCTTTGCATACAGCCAAAGTTATAGAATTTCCATTGTGACCATTTACGTAAAGTGCTATTCGAGAAAACTGCGTGCAAAGTTTAGCCATATTATTTTTATAATCTCCTTAGCAACGGCTATTGTTTTTGAACCGATTTTACTGAAATTTGGCACCATTGCAGCTGCAGGTATTGCAAATGTACTGTCGAAATTTGGTGTAGATATCTCAAGTAGGAACAAAGTTATTAAAGTTATTCCAGTTGACCAACGAGAAATCATTTAAACTAAATGTCAATTTTATTACAAAAGTCTCAAATTCCGAGAGAGGTTAAGCAGCTATTACCTGCTAAGGAACTAGATATTGCAATACAGTAATGGATAAAATTAACATTCAAATAATAAAACACAGAAATAAAATGACAGCTTATTCCAGTCACACTATGTATTCAGCGTCAACTGGCAAAGTCACGGGTCTTCCACCACCACGACCTAGAGTTTTACATGTTCCAGCAGTAGGTGATTGTGAATCATCATTGGATTACAAGCTTCCTCTTTGTTTTGGCTCCTCTGTTGAAACAAGATCCAATCCTTCAGTCTACCCACTGCCACTGTTTACAGGTCACCTGCTATCATGTCCTCCAGTTTGGTGCGAAGATGATTTGTGGTTCTGCATCGTCGAAAGACGATGAACAAGCTTCATTTTAACGATGCTGTGTGATAAAAAGGATCATTGTCGTCGCCCTCCTCCTTTATCCAGACTTGAGACTGGCACTGCCAGAGTAATGGTAGTGGTAGAGTCGAAAAGGATTTGCTGCGTCTTTATTCAATATCTTTATCGACTCTGTTTTTGTCCATGGCGGCTACTTCCTTATGTGTAGCAACGGGCAATCAAATTCTTCCATGGATCTACAACAATAAGACCTATCTTATAGTATACAGTCTCAAATACTAAAAGACATTTAAGAGGAATAATTTGCACAGGAATTAAATATCACAATATTAAATTTTAGATCTAAATTATAGATAAATGGCAAAGAGCATTTCCTTAAACTAATTTGAGAGGCAGTAATTGGTGTGAAGTGTCTGTGACTTCATATCTTAGCCTCAGCATATGAGGGCGAGTGACAAATTCTCTCCCTCGCCGTATTATCCTTCCACCGACAGTGTACGAGCAATGTACTCATCACAGCTGAGTTGGTAAAATGGCACAGGTGAAGCAGAAATCTCGATGCAAATCTCTTCACTAGAGAAGATTTGAATCTCTAATCTCTCTCTTAACAATACAGCACACATCCCACAACACAATCGAGCCCACCCACACATAAACAATATTTTATAAATGAATTACCCGCTTAGTCTAGCAGGAGAACTGTCTTTATATTTCGGACAAAGCGTGTGACTATTCAGCCAGTCACCGTTATGTTAAGTGCAAATTGTACTCTCAAATGTAAACAAAGCCCCAGGTGCTCCTCATACGAGAACACCACTGGAGCATTTCAGATTTCTGAAAAATAATTTTTTGATTTTCTCAGGAAAATCATAGAAACATATGCAGTTCAAGTTAAACCTTTATCATGATCCTCGATAATGGAACTATGGTAGATCAACGTGTTGTTTTGGCAAGTCCAACACAAATCAGTCATTGGCTTGCACGTCGTGATGAATGGAACGAGTTGAAGCCAGTACTGTTTGAAGATCGAAAATCCAGCGACTCGTTTTCCATGTTGTTCCATGCACGTTTGGTATAGGTCATACACTTTGGTCTTGGTGTGGCTCGATGGCAGCAACTTGATATCATCCCACTTGAATCCAGGAACCCTTCCAGGAAGCATCATCGCATGCTCGCTGGCATAATTTGTCAGGAAGCGAATGATATCTTAAAGGTTGTATGGCAGATCTGACGGCTTTCCAAATAATATAATGTTCGCTGATGTTGACGCACCGCTTGGCTGGATTTCCTGCTGCTACAAGTCTCATCGGACATGTTTATTGTGCAAGAAATTTTGCCGAGTAGCAATAACATTTGATCCCGTGGGACAAGTGCAGCCATTTCCATTCTACGCCTGACCATGTCCTCCGAAGCATACTGGCTACTGCATGGGAGTCCATTATTAAGTTTACATTGACATCTACAAATAAACAACCCATATAAAAATATTTTTTTCTTTTTATCAAATTCATTTCAGTTTGCTTTTATAAAAGCCATGCAACAAAAAAGCAAAGCCAATGCTAAAAGCCCTGCATTCAAAACAAACAGCAATTTACAAGATTTATCAACCGGTAAACTGCAATGATTGATTATCGAGAAGAATGCTGATAAAAAGTAAATTGCAATTGAAATACTAATTATTATTTCCTATCATTAACTTAATCAATTAATGATAAACTTGTACTTTGCACAATAAGGATTGTAAAAGATGAAGTAGTGCAAGAGAGGAAATGACTCAACTTTTACATTTATACTTGAATACTTAAAGACAAGCTCAATAATACAGGTTGTAAACCTAACCGTTATGCCTAAGGTCTTATAAAAAAGAGCACAGTGAGAAGAGGGTCTAAACCTAGTAGTTGTGCCTGAATATTTATAAAGACAAGCTCAACTAGAACAGGCTAATCTTTACAGTTATGCCTGAAACTTATAATAATAATTAGCTCAATTAGAGCTTAGTTTAAACTGATTTTCGTATAGGAGTCGCAGTGAATCAGAAACAGTACGTGAATGTCTATACACAAGGATCCTGTGGTGCACAGTATTTAAAAAATAATTGGGGCTTACCTGAATTCAACCGCTTTCTGATATTCAACGGCATTGTCATCAGTTACGAACTCACTAGATGTTTTAGCGTGCGTCATGACCTCTTTGAAATCCGAAACATTCATTTCATTTTCTTCTTGGTCATCTGAATCGTTGTTGGCATCAGATTCTGTCCGAAAATCATCATCACTGAAAACCTCGCTTTCATCGCGATCGTCATTGCGATCCATGATCAAATACTCTTGCAACAATTCGTGCACTTTTGCTCGATCCGACCCTTTAGCATTAATCAAATTCGCGATAATCTCTTCCATTTTCGAAAATTAAGTATTTCAAAATCAACAAACTAGATTGCATTCCATGTGTGCGTGACATTTTAAGTGACTGGGTCATACCGAGTGCGCATGCGCATAGCTGACCTTAAAACCATCAGCCAACCGCAGTTCAAGATTGTAGCACGTGATCAAATCATGCGCTTCGGTTGCTAACATTAATCGGCTATTGTTTACATAAGTCGACCTCTTTCTGGGCAATCTGTGTGCGTAATAAATAGGCTAAGGTCATATGTTATTAATAGAACAGGAAAAGGAGATATTCTGCTTCAAAACGAGACCATGAAGGCGGGAAATCTCAAACCATAACCTAATTAAATATGACAACAAAGATAGCAAAATTTGAACCGAAATTATGATTTTCCGTCTCGTAACATAAAAGGGCTGTTGGTAAAAATCTTTTTTGAAGCCTTTATGAAAGTCCAAACAAAAGTTTTATATATTATTTGTATTAAATATATATTTTTGTAATCGTTTCTGCATTAATATCAATTATGACCGGTTTGAGGTTTCACATCATTTTTGGTCATTTTAAGCCTGATTGTAACCAGCGACAAGCGACTGATTTCGAAAAAATTCTTCCCGTATACTCACATATAAGTCGATTCGAGTATAAGTTGAAGTGTAATTATTTGACAAAAATTGCATCCAAAATTGACAACGTGCATATAAGTCGAACCCATGAACTGAAAACGAGTGATGACTAAAAAATTTTTTAGCGATTAGAAAATTTTCCTGAACATAAAAATCTAATAAAATTCACACCAAACTCTCGCATGGCATTCGAATTTAGATGCAGTTCAGGATATTCAACAACTTTCAACCAGTTTCGTAAGAGGCTCACTTTATCTTCAAATCGCTCATTGTGGTAAGTATCTGTAAGTATCTTACTTTACTAATCTCAAAATTTGGAACATACCGTAACATAGATCCTTATATGCAGAATTTTTATAAAGATTTGGTAGGACGCTAATTGAATCTTCAGGATGACCGAACAGTGAACACGACCAATCAGCAAATTGAAAATAAAATTCTGCATATAAGGATCTATGTTACAGTATGTTCCAAATTTTGAGATTAGTGAAATTTTACTTTGAAGTGAAAATAAATATTACCAGGTGCAAATTTTACTATGAGGCGATAGGCTTAAATAAATATCACAAAGTATGTTAATTTATGATGGCATCTGAAGCTAAAGGAATCACCGAATTGGATCAAGGAGATTTTGACTGTGAGGTGATAGGACTAAACAAAGTGCGCTAATTTACATAACATCCGAAAATCTTTGGTCTATTTTGCCTCTCGTGTATAAGTCGAAGGCGCTATTTCATCGTCCTGAAAGCACTAAATTTCTCGACTTATACGCGAGTATATACAGTATTTTCATATACGCTAAACCCAGAAAGTTTATGTAGCAGATTTACAATTCATATTCGGTTAAAACTACTCATCCAAAAATACAAATGAGCCACTTCAAGCACCATTTGGAAGTGAAATGAGTACGATGGTACAGGTGTAGTCTGCAGCTTTAACATTTTCTGGACAGCTCTATCTGCTCCACTTGTTCCTTTATGCTGTTCAGATCCAAACTTAAGATGAAGTCTTTTCAACTTGAATACTTGTGTTCTGATATGTTAGTTGCAAACCTCATCTGTCATGAACAATTAGCATATTAAGCATAGAGATTGACTTACATTGCAAAGTGCCTGATGAAGCTGTGATTGCCGGTTCTTCAGTCGATGTCCCTCGTCCACAATCAGAGTATGCCAACCCAACCCAGACAAGAAATCCTCATCTTTCAAGCAGATCTTTGAACCAAAACAAGACACCATGAATAAATCACCTGTATTTAAGCAGAACTCCTAATCTAATTTAATTTACAGTGTAGATCCATTAACACAAAGTCACTGGAGGACGGCACCTTAACCAGACCATATGTAAAATATCAAAACAAAGAAATAATCTATCGTCAAACCGAGTCCATATATCCATTTATCTGACACAATTTGACTGTCAGTTTGTCCACCAACAAATAGATGAAGACAAATGGTTCACGGATAAAAGGTTCACGACCAAAAGTCATTATTTATTCACTGCAATTGGTAAAATTGGATTGATGAAAGAAATTCTTCCTAAATTAAAGGTCGCTTAAATAAAAGTTGATCATTGAACAAAATTTTTTTCTAAATAGAAGTTGGATTGATAAAAACAATTATTGCTGAAATAGAAGTTGGATTAGCAAGCATTATTATAATTTTTCCAACTTTTATTTCACTAAATATAATGTGCAAATAATAAATTTTTGGTCATTAATTTTTTTCCATGAACCATTTGTAGTCAACCATTTGTTGGAGGACCACACCATGTCACATGTTGTCATTTTATCATTTAATCACACTTAAAGTGTAAATGAAGTTATTAACAATATCTTAGATTATTTATTTTGCATCTTCCTTATCAACTCTGTTACAGATCTCTGTGCCTGTCCTAAACCAGATAAAGGAGGAAGGTTTGTCAGATAGGTGTAAAAACACCTGCCTGTAAAAACACAAGACGAATTAAATCTGATGTCAAGAAATCAAAAATGCATACTGTACTGAAGAATCAGCATGACAGAAAATCTCGTGTAAAAGTTCTTCAGAAAAGAATCTGCAGATATGCTTGCTTGGACATACCTGCAGAATGAAAGATGATAAAAAACTTCAAATGCTGGTTTTTTGAATAATGAATGGAACAAATAAAAGAGGAAGACAACAGATGATGCTGAAGAAAGGGGCTGAACAAGACATCAAGAGTTGAACCACACTGCAATGAACAGAGACATGTAGAGAGATGAGGTCAGACAGGCATCAGACACCTATGGGCGATGAGCCCAGGATGTTGTTGATTGATTCCTTATCTACACCCACTCTCTTCTAATCCTACTGCACCATTTTGCATATTGTTTCACAATGTTTTGCATAAATTTGGTCATAACTCAACTGGTGATGCACTGAAGTTCACCGATTCACTGACGTCTTTCAAAATTCATGCAGTCTGGCACTTTTCCTTCCTTTCATATATATCGAGATGATTGTAAATTACTCCAGTCACACTAGGAGATTTCTTCATCTTATTGAATGAGATATGCATAGCTTTATGAGCAGGCCTTCACAGATATGCATCTGCTGAGGTTATTCAGTGTACATTGTACAGGTGATTAGCAAGCATTTCCATTTACACAATTTTCATATCTTCTTGGGCACTAAGAAGATGTTGGGATGAAAAGATTTTTCAGAGCAGAGATTTGCACACACTTTGTCATTTGCATGTCATGAAAATTTTACTGTAAGCCCACATATCTGAAACTACTAGATGCTAGCAGCCTGAAAACTCAACTGGACAAATAGTGCACAAATACCTAGAAATATGAACAGCATCCATGTTATCATAAACATTGTACTCAAAGACATACAAAAGATCGATTAAATGTCAGGCATAGTTGACAGCACACTACAAATTCACAATTGTTGCAATACGCTGAAATGAATTGAACGATCTAACTACCTCATACGTTGTGAGGATGATTGAGAGATTTGATCTGCTCTTAATCTTCTGTCTCAGTTCGATTCGTTCTTCTTTGCCACCAATGTAGCAAATGAACTTGATCTCAGGTGCAAACCTAGCAACATATCCAGGTCAAACATAAGCATATCTACTCATTTATTGCACTTGCTATGTGCTTGTTCAGATAATGTAATTATAAAGAGCTAATACATTAAAAGTACAAAGCTGACATACAAAATAACACCATGCTGGTTAAGAGAGCAACGTGACCTTGGTACAAACCAGTGTGATTTTCTTTACCTTTGTAGTTCCGTTTTCCAGTTGGAAGTAACAGAAAGAGGCAACAAGATGAGAGATGGCAAAATATTTCTTTCACTTCCATACAAATAGAGAAGAAATGAGATTGTCTGCAATTTGAAAAGCATCCTTTTTTTTATAAATCTATTAATCCAAAACTTGTATAGTATGACCAACATAAAAACATAGCACACCTGATGCTCTGATATAATACAAAAAAGATCCTGACACGTTTTAATGCATAACATGGCAGTTATATAATGCCATGAGTCATTTATTAGAAAAACTGATAGACTGAATGAACATACTGAAAGTATTTAACCAGTAACTCAAACATTCAGTAACTCATTGAAACTGAATGGCATCATCAGAATTGCATACTCAGAGTGCTCACTTCTTTTTGAACTTTTGAATAACATAATATTAGAGCTGTACTGATTAATCGGGCTGATTATAGAGATATCGGCAGTATCAGATATCAGCAAGATAATCGGCACCGATATTAAAAATTATTTTTTTATTTGATAATATTATTTTCAGTCAAAAAAAGCAAAATGATGACATCATTGGGTCTGTGAAGGTCAGCATTCCGTTCCATTGCCACACCTTGTTAACTCGGGCTTCGTCCAACTTGGCTACTTAAGACCACCCAGTAGGCATAGAAAAGTGTCAACATATGTGTTGTGCAGAGTGAGTCCTCATAATTATCCTGGGCACAACTGGCACAGGTCATCTCTGCTGGCCCAATTTTGCTGCTGGCAGGTATTTTAGGCCAAAGTGGCATGTCTTAAAAGTGGGGAAGAAATGGCATCATGGGCATGTTTGATAGAAGAAGGCATCCAGTTACATAGATAACTCTGATATCTCCTCTGTCATGCAAGGTCGACGGTGGTCTGCCTAATCTGTATTTTCGACCTAGCATTAGTCCCAAACTACATGTATACGTTGCCTAAAGAGCAAGTGTTTTGCTTGTATCACAACAATACGGAATAGCAGTAGGTTTGGAACCTCACCTCTAGGGAAACACAATGAAATAATCAGTGAAATAATCGGGTATCGGCATAATTTGCAAAAAGTGATATCGGTACAGCTCCACATAATATTAATTCAAATTTAAATTGTTTGAACATATTTGTAGTCATTCAACGTCACTCTGTATTCTGCTGAAGGATTCACTCACTGTACAGCTCCAACAAAGCACAGTGTGTGTTCCAATAGAATCCGACTCACTTGTCTTCTTTGCAGATTTGAAGGATACCAAGACTATATTCACCATTTTTAAAACACTTTAAAGACAATTATGCACTACAGGAGACTGGCTAACCAACCAATTCAGTTCATCATTAAAGTATTAAGCCAGGTCAACAATGGTATCAAAATAACAGTTGTTCTCATTTGCAAAAACAATGTGTTGTTTTGGTTGATTATCTGTTTCCTGATTTAACATAGCAACAGATCAAACAGCAACATTCACAGCAGGAGAAAAATCAACTGAATACGGAATAAAAATTAACATCAAAAGGACAATTGTGTTGAAGATAAATAATGATTGCCAGAATACACATTGGAAGGAAAGAAATAAAACAAGATAAAGAATTCTTCTACTTAGGGAGTAAGATCATGACAGGCACTAAAATCAGCCAAATGCCATATAGAAATTAAAAGAAGGATAGTCATAATGAAAAGAAGGTGACCTGACAAAAACACGCAGGGCAAAAGCGCACCGACAACTGCATGCAGGGCAAAAGCGCAACAACAAAAGCGCAACAACAAAAGCGCAACAACAAAAGCGCGCCGACATAAGCGCACAGCTCACTCTAGTTTAAAATTTATTTATTTAGACAAGTAAATAAGTGTTCATAAGACAGACTGTGGAGCAATCTAAGTTGCTATAGCGCTGTAGTTAAATCTATATAGTCAATATTAAAAAAGTTGAGTGTTGTAGCGCTTCAGTGATACACAATTATGTAAAGACGGCACATTTCATTCAAGCAATTTTACCGGGCACACTAGAACTCGTGACAGGAAATTTGTTTCTAATATGCAAATAAATTTGCCAAAGACTTCTTTTCAAATCAACTGTAATTGGACGTCAATTGAATGCAATTCGCACATATCTGTGGCAGAAGCCGTATAAATATCGAATTATGCGGGACATTATTGGCCACTAACAAATATTGTGTATTATTTATATTTCTATTACGCTGTACACTTATGTCTTGCGCCCATTTGTCGGGGTTTTTGTGCACCTATGTCAGCGTGCTTTGCTCTGCACGCTTTTGTTACGACGCCCGAAAAGAGAAGCATTCTCAAAAAGGATAGAACTATTGAGAGGAAACTAAACAGGAATCTAAAGAAAAGAATGATAAAGACTGATAAAAAAATGTGGAGTGTTGTGCTGTATAGAACAGAGATATCAACCATGAGAAAAGTGGACAAAAGAAGACTGGAACTTTTGCTGTCGATGTAAAGAAGAATGGAGAAAATCTAAGAGAACATAAAGCAAATGAACAAGTTATGGGAAGGATTGGAGAAGAAATGATACACACAATAAGAAAGAGACAAAGAAAATGGATTGGACAAACACACACTGAGAGGAGACTCACCACAAAGAACAGTCATTGAAGGAAAATATGGAGTGGAAGTGGACAAGAGAAAGCACTTGACAGATGATGCTGTAATAAGTGATGACAGGTGGACATGGAAAGCTCAAAGAAGAGACCCAACTGACAGAGAAAAGTGACATTGGACATTTGAACCTGCCTAAAAGGCAGAATTAGGGTTGAAGCCAATGCCAATTTCCTGCCAAGTACTGGCTTTTACGAGTGAGTTGTACTGAGTCCAAGTTTTGAGTATTTAGAAAAAGTCTCATTCTCTTGATTTTTAGTTTGGCAGTTTGCACAACTATTATTTATTTTATATATTTATTCCAAAATTTGACATTGGCCATCTTCCAACATCCTTTGCTCAGAAGCGCACATGCCTTAACGGCACAATTGCAGTTGTACAGCAGAGCAATTGTGCACGAAGGACTTGCTATTTGGACTTGCTCAAGATCCTTACACAGTGAATGACGCCTCGGACGAGGGTCGAACCCGCTCACTCAGCGTACACTGATAGCTCCATCCAATCAGCCACCGTGCCAACTTATTATGACTTCAGTTACCTACTGACGATTTAAAAACACACTACATGGAGCGTTTGGGTATGCTAAACAAACTCTTGGCCATATTGGATGAAGGTAAACATTAAACTTTAAATAAATGTATGAATTTATTTGTTTTTGTAAGTTTCAGTTTTTCACCATGAAAGTGACAAGGTAAAAAAAAAATGCGGTTGTCGTTTGTAATTAAAAAATCCGATTTTCATTTTCAAAAAACAGGAAAGCGAATTTTATTAATACTCTAATCCATTGTTTGTCCTGAGACCAAGTAATGCAGAGTACTATGAAACTCGGCTTAGTCGAGTTTCCGAGCATAGTTTAGGTTCATCCCTACAGATAACCATAAAAAATATTTACAAAGCAGCATGCTTGACACACCACAGACCTCAAACAATGCCAAATAGAACTTAGTATAATTTGACTTATTTTAAGCTAGACAAGCTATTCGAAAGGTGCAACTTGCACTAAGAATAGCATCATTGAAATATAGTTTGGAAATAAAAAAATTCATTGAATTAGCCAAAATATTGAAATTTGGAATACCCCAACCAAGTTGTAAGCCATGTATCATATGTGACACCAGGGGTCAAAATCCATCAGTTGTCGAGTTGACCTTTATTCTATTCTATAATATGCATCTTCTTCCAAATACTTTTAACAGAATCAAAATAGCTTTTCTAACTTAAGTTATGCTTGTTTGACACTGTCAATGGTATAATCATAACAACTGAGTAAATTGAAGTCAAAGTTTCAGAATATTTGTTATCAAAGTTCTTAGCAACCATTATTTGATTGCTCTGCAATTTTGCTGGACAGTAAAGGATCAAAATCTGGCTACTTATTAGCAAATTATAGCAGGTCGGTGTATGAAATCTAGGTAATTTACAGCGAATTTAACCTTTGAAAACATGCACATATGGCAATGGAAATCTTGACACCACATGCATTAAAAATCATTTTTCTCCATATAAAAATTTTGATTCAACATTTTTTATTTCAGATGTTTTGTAAGAAAATACCCTAAAACAATTTTCTGTGTTTTTGAATCGTCTTGCCTATTTCAGTCTTTATCTCGATAACTTGGAAGCGACAAGTGATTGGTTTTAAGCCCTGACGTCACATATAAATCACTATGTATTGTTTTGTAGTGATGACGACCAGCAGAATGTCCAAACATTCTGCTGGTCCTTATCGGGCATGTTTGTCTAGAATACCGGCTAAAAACTAACAAATTGAGACAGTGAGGTGGTGGCCACTGGCTGGGTTGACCATGTGGCAATAACAATAATCAGTCAGGGAGCAGACCAAAAGAAAACATTCTTTAATTTATTGGCCTGCACATCACTACTTAGCCTTCACTCATTTTAAAAGCAAAATTAATGTGACACACAGCCTGAGTCTGTTCTGAACTGAGCCATCTGTTTAGTGGAAACTTACCCAAATTCTTCCTGTTCATTCCTGTCAACTAGGCTAAAGCAAAATTCTTGTTGTTGCGAAGACACACCTCTTAGGCTGCCAAGTCCTTCCATTATTTTAAGCTGTTTTTATCCTGTTCTTGACATCAAGCTCATAGCCACCCTTAGCATTTATTACTGATTCAAGGTATTTAAAAGTTTCAGTTTGTTTCAGCACATTTCCAGCTCTATCTTTGACTACTAGTGTATATGAACATTTATATAGCGCCCTACAAGAACCTCACGAAGGAGTTTGTTTATCTGTCTCAGAAGTTCCTACAAATGCACCCTATAAGAGCCCTCGTACATACATGTAAGTACTCCTTAAGAATTGGAAATTTCAAACCAAATATATTTTGTCAATGTAATGTAATTGAAACTTTATATAGCACCCCTTTAAGATATCTACTCAGAGGCGCTCAATCAAACTCGCACAGATTCCTCGGTCGCATGAAAATTTCTGTGCAGTATCGGCATAATCGGCAAAATGTGATATCGGTACAACGCTACAGCACACATTACAAAATGGAGAAATACTTTGGAATTATTAACCTGACATGTTTTTCCAAGACCCATTTCATCTGCCAGTATACAGCCCAGTCCAGTCTTATATCTTCCAATCATCCATTGAATTCCCTCCAGCTGATATGGCCTTAACACAATATCTATAAAAAAACAAACAGTGACAGATACTAACGAACAATAACATAAGAAAGTCGTCCATTTTAAGACAACTTACAGTAAGTATTAAATTAATAGTCTGTTCTGACAAATTAACTGTCAAATGAAGCATTTTAAGTGATTTACTAATTACACCATTTTAATTGGTGCTGAAGTGATAGCAAACAATCTTTGCACTGTATAAGTTTTGGGTGATTAATTAATTTCACAAACTCCATCAGAAGTAGAGCTGCACCGATATCGCCTTTTGCCGATTACGCTGATACTGATTATTGCCGATTATTCATTTACCGATACCCGATTATTTAGCCGATTATTTCATTGTGTTTTCCAAGATGACCGATTCTAAAGATTCTACTGCTACTGCCTATTGTTGTGATACAAGCAAAACACTTGCTCCGTAGGAGACGTATACATGTAGTTGGGGACTAATCCTAGGCAGCTAATACAGATTAGGCACACCGCACGCTGTCGACCTTCTGTGACGGAGGAGAGGAAATATAATCTGTGTAACTAGATGCCTTCTTCTAACATGCCATTTATGCCATTCCCACCTCAGACAGGCCACTTTTACAACATGCCAATTTGGCCTAAAATGCTAAAATGACATGATTGTGCCCATGGTAATTAAACAGGCACTATGACTCACTCTGCACAACAGGCTACAGCTGTAGACACTTTCCCACGATACTAGCAGTCTAGCACAATAGTTACTGGGTGGTCTGAAGTAGAAGCCCGAGTTTCCCATAGCATAATGAACAGAATGCTGTCCTTCACTGACCAAATGATTTTGCTATAGTCATTTTGCTCTTAAAGACTGAAAATAATATTATAAAATTGAAAAAATTATAATTTTTAATATCGGTGCCAATTATCTTGCCGCTATCCGATATCGCCGATTAATCGGTACAGCTCTAATCAGAAGGCCAGTGTCTCATTGAATACTAATCCTCTTGAAGTCATTTCTGTTTCACTTCCCACCCTGATGAAGGATATGCAAAGTGTGACAGTAAATACACTTGTAACCCTTTAAGAAACTCAAATGTGCTGATACAAGGTAATCTTACAGATCTAAATAGAGAAAAACTGGGTGAACAAACCATGAAGATCAGAATGTATTCAATCATTCTGGACACTCCAACATAGATATCAATTTTCTTTTGATATGATTTATAATTTCTAAGTAAAAACTTTCAAAACAAACATTTTATGCAAGACTTAAATGAGAAATTGAAAATATAAGTTTAATAATTGTATTTGACAACAGAATTTCGGAATCTGTTGTTCAATAGCAAATTTTTTTTGCAATTTCAGAAAGAACCTCTTCACAACTGCTCTTTCATTTCTTAAATCCAGACTAGCATATTCGCTTATATAATCATGTCAATAGTCATGACTGATGTGTCCATACATGATCATTTTTAAAAAAAACTATTAATTTACAACTTTTAAAAGCCATATAAGTCCTCTGACAATTTATATAAAACTATTATAAAGCAGTAATCATTTTGTAAAGACTAAAGAAATGAATAATAGTAAAAGTATAACTGGAAATATACCATCAGATCATAACTTAATGGATTTTTAATATCGCTTGGATATTAAATAATCAACATGACTTACAAAGATCTTAGAAAGACACTGACTTCCACTATTCTTCTTTTACTGGCAAGGGTGTCCAACAAGCACCTTAAAATCTGTTGGAGGGCCAGAAATCATTGCTTACAAGTCCCTAACATTTGTCTGTGTCACCTTTACAGCATGAAATGTGTCCAAACAGACAGAGTCAGGTTGAGCCTCACAAGCGTTGGTCTGAATTATCTCCAACACTGGACAACCATGTGTTTCTAGTCATAGACCTCTTCGTTACCCAATATATAACGTGGCTGCTCGTGTACTGCAACATGGAAACTTTGCTGTAGTCGGCCAGAACATGGTTCCATGCAATCTGCTGCGCACATATGGTATTGGGGACAGTTTCGGGTAACCATAACCCCCAACCGACCCTCACTTGGCTTAACCTGACCCTAACCCATGCTCACAAAATGCAAATTTGATATTAAATTAATGAATTGCAAAGGCATCCAGGGTAATCCTTTCATCAAATATATGGGTAGAAATTCACAACAACTTGATATATCATATAAAACACTCCCCTCTAAGTATATATAGCCTATGTATATTCAACGAGAACCAATGACAATGCATGATCAACCCAAAAAACGGTCTCTGTATGCCCAATTTGCGACATGAGCTTCTACCAAATATACATGTACATGTTTTGCAAATCATCATTATTTTAGCACTTTCATTGCGCCTGTGTCTAATGCTGAGTCCATCAGTCGATGGCACATAAAATGCCATAGCAACCATGCATGGTCTCAACTCTGCATGGTCTCAATCCTGCATGGTTGTTTTGAGACCCTTTACCTATACATACTGATAATTAAGGAAGACAAGCTCACTTAGCCTGCTTTGTCAACTAGTTTCCTGAAACAAACAAATTTTTAATTTAATACAGTTCTGTCAGTTTGAGTGGGTGTCATGTAAGTTATAAATTATAATCAGTTATGGTCACTCGTGCATTTCATGCCTCTGTTCCTAAGGAATGCAATCGACTGCTATCTAATTGCATCTTCTAATGGCAACTTACTATCTTCACCTCAGATTCACATTTCAGTATGACCTTGTGCACATTACAAATTTAATTAATTAAAAATAAATAAAATGTATTCTTACATTCGTGATTAATTTGCATTTCAGTCTATTGTAATTAGGTCAGAAGCAGAGCTGCACCGATTAATCAGCCGGCCGATTATAGAGATATCGGCAGTATTGGATATCGGCAAGATAATCGGCGCTGATATTAAAATTTTTTTTTTTAATTTAATAACATTATTTTCAGTCCAAAACAGCAAAATGACGACAGCTACATCATTTTGTCTGTGAAGGACGGCATTTTTTTCCGTTTCCATATCGTGTCGTCGAGTCTATGGCTTCTTCAGACCATTGGTGAGAACACCCATTGTGCTAGTATAGACCGTGAGAACGTGTCAACATAGGTCTTGTGCAGAGTGAGTCACAGGGCTAAGGAATGTCTGGCCCATTCAAGCAAAAGGAACGGCTGGCCAATACAAACAGAGAAACCGATGAATGTACATCGTGGAGCCATGCCTAATGAATCATGCTAGCTGCCAATCAGATCTCCCCAACACTTGTCAGTCACCTGAGAGGCTGAGATGGGATGGATGGCTGTGAATAGGACCGCCGTGCCCTGGCCTTTAATTACTCTGGGCACAGTTCGACAGTGGGCGGTGTGTCTAATCTGTATTGCCTGCCTAGGATTAGTCCCCAACTACATGCATGCGTCTCCTATGGAGCAAGTGTTGCTTGTATCACAACAATAGGCAGTAGCAGATCTTTTGGAACCGGACATCTTGGGAAACACAATGAAATAATCGGCAGAATAATCGGGTATCGGCAAATGAATAATCGGGTATCGGCAAATGAATAATCAGCAACAATTGGTATCGGCATAATCGGCAAAAAGTGATATCGGTACAGCTCTATTTTGAAACAAGCATTTAAAACTCCAAAAAAGAGCCAAATGCCTGGATTACTTAGAACAATTCTTCCATATAGTCTCAGAACTTGCCAACATAGCCAATGCTAAATTTCTTTCCTCCATCCATAATACAGAGCTCAAAGCAAGTCCTTTGCCAACTCCTACCTCCACACTGCTCTGTCTCCATTAAGGCTTAGTATGCACAATCATATTCTTTCACTCAAAGATGACTCATTTTATCACCAGATCCTTATATAAAAACAGTTACTACTCTATTTTATAATTCTAATTACTTCTAATATCCATTGGCAAACTTGTAGTTTCGAGGTTTTTTCCTACAGTACATATTTCCGGCATGAAATGACAGCATAGACTATATATGAGCAGAGGGCATCATGTCTTGTCTTATTCCTCCAGAGACATGATTTTGATGACCGTGAGGGTCGTTTAAGTGGCTCCGTTTAACACAAATAACATTCAGCAATGTGCCGCATAATGTTGAGGCAGCAGAGGTTGGTAGTTTTGCCTTTGGTGTGGAGTTTCTGCAGCTGATAGTTCAGCCTTCCAATGCACGGAAAAATAACATCTGCAGCCAAAAGTTCTTTGCATATGACTAAAAACAACACTAAAACAAACCCTGGCCCTAACCGGCCCTCACAATGCCTAACCTTACCCTTACCACGATTCCTTTGTAAGCTGCTACCTCATTGGACACAACAACGGAACTGAGTAGAACAACTCGTTCTGTTATGGGTAACAATGTAGCTGCATCTCTTTTGGACACGAATGTAATAGATCCTATCTTCTTGGCCACATCGTACACCCTGAAAAAGACCCATTTATCTTGCAGATGTCTCACAGGAATTTAAAGTGATCAACTGCCGTGTCGGTGGACAGGTCTAAATGCTGCATGGTTGCTGTAACCGGTATCTTAATAGCCCAGTAGTACATAAAATAAATTAACTAAATATGTTACAGGTGGCCCCCTCTAAAAAAACTATCAACAGAAACAGCTTCTTCCTACATGTAAGACATAGCCACACATGCACACTTTAGTCATTTCCTTGTGCATCTTACATTGCAAATTACATGCAGGGCATACCTCATGCATTATATCGTCTATGCTGTCGTTTCATGTCGGAAATACGTACCGTAGAAGAAAAAACCCACAAAACTGCAAATTTGCAAAAAACAGCCCAACCATTTATGGCATTTTTAGACTCTCCATGCTTCGTCTCGACAACTGCAACGCCATTTTTACATTGCATGGAGCTTCTACGGCCGAAACTTCGGCCTCTCAACGCACGGAAAAATTACTGACTCTCACGACGAAGAACTTACGTGTGTTTGACAATGTGCATGCGTCGATGGTTGCACAAGTGCAGAGGACTTGACCCGTAAATTTTATACGTGTTCGGCAGTAGTAGTAATATCTTCGTCAGTGTAGCGGCCAAACTTTCGGCCGCAAAAGATTTATCCTTTTACATTACAAATACGATATAGCAGCCGAAACTAACCTCGAAGACCAAATCGGCTTAGGCTTGATTCGTCGATCGCGCTGGCTTCAGCTGCGTTCTGTTTTAGAAAACGCGTTATATTCTCTATTTTCTTCCGAATAGTTTCCATTTTTACTAAAGTTAGGGTAAGTTGACATAACAACCACCGAAATGTTGCGCCAGTTACATGATTACATCAAGGGTCAATGAATTTACATTTAAAGGAATGAAAGTAATTGCATATCCATTTAATACTTATCAATAGATGTCGCTTCACTACAAATTCAGTTTCTGATATTAAAATTATATTACATAAAATTTGTATTGGATTTATGTCAAAACGCAGCCATTTACAAACTGATGTAAAGTGATAAAACTCTTAGGTTGTATATATAAATGGCTGAATTCTGACAACCATTTTTCTCAATAAACGATTTGGTCTTCGAGGTTAATTTCGGCTGCTATATCGTATTTGTAATGTAAAAGGATAAATCTTGGTTTTTTTGCACCTCTGAAAATAAAAACAATAAAACAAAATAAAACAAAAAAACAACTTTTGATTTGTAAAGAATCTTGTTTTTTTGCACCCCTGATCGTATCGATCAAAACGCATGTTTTATTTTGTTTTATTGTTTTTATTTTTAGTTTTCCTTTGGATCTTGTAACAGCAGTTGTTATAAAAAGCATCAAACACAGCATGAAAAAGAGCTCCAACTTGCTTGTATTAGCAATAATTTACCTTGATTTCCGACTGAATAACACGCAATTAGTAGTATAATAGTAATATTAGTGAATTAAAAAATATATGTTTAAAAACCCCAAAATTGCCATTTTAATAGTAATATTAGTGAATTAAAAAATATATGTTTAAAAAAACCAAAAAACTGCCATTTTTGGTTATTTTGGATTTTTGTAAAAAACCAAAAAACAAAATGACAAAAAAAACCAACATGTTTGCAGCCCTGGATACAACACGACACTACATGTTGCTTTAAGTTTAATGGATTAATATATTGTTCTGGTCCAGAACTGTTAACAACACTGGAAAAAAGTATTGCGATACCAATACCAATACTTCATCAAAAAAGATATTGCAATACCAATACCAATACTTTTTCTTAAAGGTATTGCATTACCAATACCAATACCTTCGCCAATACTTTTTGACGAACAAGTTTCCTATTTATTCACACAAAACATGTGCTAAAGAAAAAGCAGTAAAATTGCAATGTTGATTTTACATGCAATAAAACAGTATAATTCCAATTATTATTTTCACATATCAAAGATCAGTATAATTACAATAATAATCTTTACATAAAAAAATCAGAGTAACTACAATTATTATCAAAATGTGTACAACTCAAGCGTGCTACACGATGTTTTATCGGTAATGCGCTTGCTCGCGTAGCATGCGGTTGACTCTGTGTAGCGACCCTGGGCAAGTTGTTAGCGCACACGTGCCTATGTCACCAAGCAGTAAGCTAGGAAGTAAACGGCAAGTCCTGCGATATCCCTGGCCCCGTGTCCAGGACCTTGGGATTCGTCCATTGCCGCTCAAGGGCATAGGAACAGGAGATGAGCACCTCTCCAACGTTCCGTATGGAATGTAAGCTGACTCTACTACTCGAGGATGTGCGTAGATGGGAAAACACTACAATAATATCCGATCGTTTCCGTATTTATAGATTCCCTCCATTCACACCATAGATCGTAGATTGCAACAAGAGCCAATTTCATGAGCGTGATGATTTATTGCTCACCATTTCTGAACCTCAAATAAGTGGAAGAGAAATATTGTAATTGATTATTACGATGAGAAATAAGTATTGGTATCGCGTATCGATGACTGGCTAAAAAAATCCCACATTCATACAAGCACAGGCCTATACAGGCCACCACGGTAAACTATAGGGTAGGTTATGCACGTGTTCCCAACAATATATACAACTAACTCAACACATAGCTACAACTCCGTTTCAAAATTACAACACCGTTACTTCAATAAAAGTTTCGGAGTTGGTTGTTATAACGAAGTTGAAAATTCTTCATAATAAAGCAACCACACTGCTCAGTTAAATTCAGATAAAAGTAATAATCGGTCTATACTAATCAGGCGGTCAGTTTCAATATTATCATATTTCTAAAACATACATATATAAACATACGCATAATTTAGTACTTATGGTAACGGAGTTGTAGGTCTTTAATATACTATACTGTTACCCGATTAATTTCCAAAAATTATCAACATGAACAAACATCTATATTGGTCTCTTGCTGGTAAATTAGTATAGGCTGGTTCTCTGCTTTCGAATACGCAAAATTAAAAAATCGAGAGTTCTCAATTTATTCCACAGTTGGCAAATGACTCTCAGCAATGGTGCTGTAAACAAATTTTTAGGACAAAAGTAAAATTTATTTTTTAATTACTTATTAAGTTGACAAGTTAATGAAAACTGTATAGAACAAATATAGGTTGAATAAAAAAAGTTATTACAAATCTTTAAAGCACTTCAACTACCAATATAACGTAACGATGTATCAACTCAGCAATGAAATTTGTGATATCATTAGGACTTTGTTATTTTTTCCATACTAATAAAATAATAATACAAAAAAATTAGCGTTTTCAATTCATGTATACCATAGAACAATAAAAAAAATCAAACAACAGAATTTTACCTACAGGCCGGCCAAAGCAAAAGACCGAATTTTTTCGAATTTGAGCGCTGTCGTGAAAAATGCCCATTTAGCCTACTACACCGGCTCTGGTGATATAGTAATAGCAAATGATGAAAAGTTCAACAGAAGTCGTATTTAACTGTATGGCAGCCGGCCATGTTCGATCTGTTCAACTGTTCATTTCATCAACGCCACCTAGCGAATAAACGATTAGTCAACCTTTTGGAACTATCGCAATCGTGTCTTCTGATCTCAGGGCCAACGTGTTACATTCCATCACATTTCGCTCACTATAGGTGTATCATGTATGGGGCCTTTGAATAGTCACAGTATAGGCAAAATATAAATCAATCAGTGCAGGTATTGTCATTTTCATACAGGAAGCTCGCCTAGAAAACGGCAACACAATTTTTTGAGTTCCCGTTCATCTGCATTAGACGACTACAATCGGTTTTTGACTCAGCTACTTGTCTGTCAACTGACCAACTGAACCTCCGCCAGGATTTGTATATTGGCGCACCCCAATAATTGCCTTTATGGTAGTATGAAAATTACTATGCTATTCCTAGATTATTTAAATAACAAAAGCGTTTCATCCTAAACAAATTTAGCAAATAGCTTTTGAAATTTCCAGTAATTCAATAAAGTCTTGTTGTAGAAGTAATTATACTTACCGAAGTACGTTCCAAAGAGGAGGAGAGCATGGACTAGGAGCGGTTGCAGAATTTCAGAGAAGATAAGACTGAAGTCCGAGACAGCAGATTATGACGGTGAGCCAATAGTGGTGGTTGTAGCTGGCGAGTGTTAGATGGTTTGAGAGTTTTAAGGTCGTTGCACGTGATGCGATAATAATTATAATAATTTAGTCCAAGGGCCGAAGGCATGTAGGTGTTCATTTTACACATTTGACCTATTATTCTCCATGCTCTTCAGTCCTGGGCTTGGCCCGTGTGACGTCCGAGCCGGTGTTGTCATGGCGTGTATAGAACTTCTATCGTCTTGTTTCTTTACGGCCGACGTATTTGCACCCACTCAGCCGACCCTCCTATTGCTTCAAAGCTAGGGACTGGCTCTGTTGCTGTAAACAGAGGCGAGGTAGACAATTATGGGTGAGCAACTTGTCCAGTGTCGCTACGCAATGACTCGGGGTGGGTTCAATTGGAACAATTCTGTAGATGCTTGTCTATATCCGTTTGTTCGTGTTCATGTCTGTGTTCTGTTGCTTGTTGGTTGACTAAGGTTGAGTACACATGGGCTGATTGACTTGTGGGTGACTCAAACGATTGACAGTCATCGTTTGAGTCACCCACAAGTCAATCTGCCCATATGCATAACCAACAAGCTGTGCCCAGACAGCATGCTCAGCCAATCACAGATGCCTCAGCTGCTAAGATCCGCCTACAAAGAGGTAAGCTAGCGTGACGCTCCGCAGACCACGTCAGACTCCTCAAGTACCACACTACTTGTTAATCGTTCGCTAACAGCGAAACCGTTCATGAGGAAGCTGCACGCTCTGCACTATCAAAGGCCGATAATGCAAAATCCGTGTTCAAGGTTCTTATCCATATTCAAGAAAGAACCTGACAAATATATTAAAACCTAATTATCATTTGTAGCGTAAATCGTAATTCTTGTGTGCTGTTGAGATGCACATGCGGTTATAAATGAAAGTTTCGCTGAGCAAGCTTCTGAGTCAGTTAGCAAGTAAGCCTACGATATATCATAGTCGTAGTGCTAAGACAACAGCAATAATTATTAGGATAGCGATACAAACAACAGTAGCAGTCAAGCACATGAACCGTTTCGATTTCAGCCGCCGTCTGAATACCTGAAACACAAAAAATATATCAGACATCATCATCATCATCATAATCATCATCGTCGTCACTCGCTTATCGCGGGTTGCGTGTTGATGTGCAGGCCTCTTTTAGTGACAACTTACAACGACACGCTGCTATAGCCTACCTAAACAGGTTTCACTGGTCATAATATTATAACCATGATTTGTAGGTGAGTTGGTTTCTGTGTGAAGCCAAGTGTTGTACTTTCGTGCTTTTGAGCTGACTGTGTCATTGGCTATGGCTGCAAGTAGGATGTATTTAACCAGAGGCGAAAAGAAAGAACAAGCACGATCGATGTCAAGGTAGAGAGTGTGTTAACGTTTTTGTCTACATTTTCAGTTGAAGCCCAATTGAAGTATTTAATGGGTCAATTGTATCTGATTACGCGCCTAGCCAGTTGCCAAGACTTCTCAGGAGAAAGACGAATCAATAGAGGAAGTGCATTGCATGTAAACATTTTCGAGGCACCTCTACAATACAATACAATAAAACTAGGCATTATAACACGCTTTATAAAGCGCTTTATCAAGACCCAAACTTCTTGTTAGTGCGAGGTATGGTAAAGTAGATGAACGGAGTCTTCTTGTGGTAGAGGCAGCGCATGACGCAACCATGAACGTCATGTACGAGGTGGAGGTTCCGTTATGAATGTGGTACATGAGAAGGGAAATCTTGAAGGCAATACTGGCATGGAATGGGGAGTCAGAATAGCTGTTGTAGGGATGGTGTGATGTGGTTGCGAGGAGCAAGACCTTTTATTAAGCGGGCAGCAGAGTGTAGGATTGATGATAGGGGCTGTAGTGTTGACGCAGGAAGTCCAGAGAGGATGGAGTTGCAATAGTCCAGGCGAAATAACGAGAGCCTGGACAAGGATATGGAGGCAGTTTTCATTCAAGAAGCGTTTCACTTGTCGAATCCGACGCAGGTGGAAAAAGCACGCTCTAGCGATGGTGGATATGTGCTGGGTCATGTTCAGCTTACTATCCCGAAAAAACAGAGATCGCGGACTACATCGGAGGGTGTGATGGCACAGCTTGCGTCAATGTTGAGATTTTTGAATGTATCGTCCACAACCGTGCTTTTTCGCCGTTCGAACTAGATGAGTTCAGTCTTGGAGGCATTAAATTTCAGGCGCATGGATGCGCATCAGGATTGAATATCCAGGACGCATGATGCGATTTTAACTTTGATGTTGTCAATGCTTCTTCCAAGGAGCTTTATGTATAACTGGGTATCGTCAGGATATAGATGAATGGTGATGTCGTACTGCGATGCGATATTGACGGTGTTTGATGTGTACAAGATGAATAGGAGTGGCCGAGAGTATATCCTTGAGGCACGCTGAAGAGGACCGAGAAGGTTTTGGATGAGCTTCCGCCGAATTTAACGCTGTGCGACTGCGGGGATAAGAATGAAGCGATCCACCAGACAGCTGAAGCAGTGACGCCGAATTGTACTTGGAGAATTTCAAGGAGTATTGTGTGGTCCACGCAGTCGAAGGCAGCAGAAAAGTCCAGGAGTAGTAGGGCAGCGATGAAACCAGAGTCCAGGGCCAGGACAATATCATTGTTAGCTTTGACGACTGCTGTTTCAGTGGAATGATTGCGACGGAAGCCCGACTGTGTGGAGGATAGTTCACTCTAACAGGGTGAACCATTCAGAAGCGCCCCCAGTGAGCAAGGTATGTCACTGTTTCACTTAATAATGAAGATGTGCATCATCAGCTGACCTCCTTGAGACCATCGTGAACCAAAACATGTAATATAATGTAGTCTATTGACTTCTTTGGCGCCGCTGTCATACAGCAGATTGTAAACTAATATATTCACAGCCCAAATATCTTTACGCACGCTTCGCCATCCAACCAACCGGCGCTCTACACCATCCTCCTCATGTCTCAGTCTTTCTAAAATCGCAGCCAATACTCAGCTCAAGTTTTCCAACCGAGCCAAGCATATCCAACACTTCACAAAGTCTCTGGCACGATCTGCCTCATAAATTCCACACTTTTTCGGTTCCTCCACCGCGACTGCCAATTACCCACTGTCATCTGCCTTAGTCTTATAGGCTCCTCTATCCATCACCCCTCGGGCTTTCCACTCGAAACTACAGTCCAGCCTCTTCAAGAACTCTTACCCTTTTCACCTCCTGATCAATCACCTTCCATAATCCAATAATTCTCGACCTAAACTACACCCGCCTTAACAGCTACTCTGCCTCATCTTATAAAAGGACTCGATCGGGCCTATCTTGGTCTACCCTTCAGACAACTCCAGTGACTTGACGCAGCGCTCATTAATAAGCTGGTACTCTGCACTTGGCGTTTTATTAGTAGCACTTTATGAATTTGTAGATAACGATTGCGATTCAATGGTTAGAGAGAAATCGTAATAAGAAATTCTAAACCATTGGATAATCCAGCAAAAATTAGACCTTGAAACGTCAGTAGAATCCATTCTGTACAGAGGCGCATCCAGAAACATTTTCCTGGGGGTGCTCATATTGCAAACTTCGAAGACTTGAAGAGACAGTGTACTGAAAGCAACCATACCCCATTCAAAAAAGAAAGAAACTCGTCGGAATTGGATCAAATGTAAGGGTTAACTTTTTATCCAGGGGTGCTCAAGCACCTCTCAGCAGTCAGCACTCCCCTAGTTGCGCCTCTGATTCTGTCCACAAACTTTGAAAACGACGAACTCTTGACTGAGCAAAAGTCCAAAATGCATACATTTAACATGTTGTCGAAATTTTTTGTGTCAACATCACATGGGCCTACATCTGAGGAGATAACTTCCACATTGTCAGCAATATTATAGAGAAAACATGCATAAATTCGCGATTTAATTAAAACGAACATTTTTGAAGTCATCTAGTATTTGAGGAATTTTGCAAATAATCTGAAACTCTGAAAGGAAACTTACAGTAACTAAGCCATATCCCTCTGAATTGTCATGAACCACATCTATACAACATAAAAGCACGCAATATTATTAAGCCACGATTTAACATTAAACATCAAATAATTATAGTTAATCTGACGCATAGATCTTATGACTGGAGTCATATCCTTCTAATCGGAATCATCAAAATACCTTTCAGAATAAAATACGGGCGGAGCAGAGGAGAAAAATAACTGCGAACGGTAACTGAAGGTGTTGAAAACGATGGAAAATATCGAACGGTCCAGCTATGCACGATACATACTCACTCGCCCAGACCATAAACAATTACAATTAATCTGAAAAGCAACGCCACTGCATTGTTATGCAAACAAACAACCATTATATAGGCCATTACAGTGCTACCTGATATACGATTCAGCTCAGGCTCCACTTCCCATGGCTTCAAGTAAACAAGATTTCGAATGTCAGTAAGAACTTTTGCAACGTCACAGATATCTCTGCAATGGAGAAAAGAACGTTAATGAGCCTGTACCATACCCATGTACAGTATCAATGTAATTGAGGTAATTGGCTGCGTTTAGTCCTGCCCGGATTGCGGATAGCCCAAATTTTAGAGAATTTGTAAATGTATGTTAAGAGTTCTTATTGATTCATGCGCAGACTTATGATATTTGTCCAAATCCGTTGAGATGCTTTTGCGTTTAAAACATTTAAGAGAACCAGTTTTCCGAAAAAAACTGCCATGCGATAGAGTTTGTTCATCATATTATCGCTGTTTTCACTGGGTTTTTTCATCTGGCTTGGTGGTCGCCTCCAGCTGGAGAAAATAAATTCAGTTTCTCTCCATCTCCGTTTCCCCCACATTCAATTTTCATCTTCCGTTGAAACCGTTCGTGATCTGGGAATTCAGTTTCTAGATCCTGCTTTTACCATATGCGTCAATTTCGTTCTATGCGCATCACCTCATGCTATCAATTCTTTAGTCCATGCCATGATTTGCACTCGGGTGGACTTTGGAAATGCTGTATACATTGATCTTTCTCCCTCCAATTCTCTCAAATCTATTCTTAATGCCGCTGCTCGTCTGATAGGTGGCATTCCAAAGTTTGCCATTATTTCATGCTTCATTCGGGACACACTTAATTGGCTCCCTGTTCAACAGCGTATACATTTTAAAACCATTTCCCTTATAAAGGCGCAACTGTTCTGTTATTTCAAGTGCTATCAGATAAGCATCACTTTTTATGTTCAAAACTTCAAATAGTTTTTTCCGCAAACTAGACTGTTGAGTTTCTTTAGTGATAGGTGATACAGAACACTCATATTATTGTTTAGATTTGAGAAATTTTTAGATTTGTTTCACTAAATATTCCGAAATCGTTCGATATACTTATATAGCCTTATTGTTTACAATCAGCCAGTCATTAATTATATTGCTTAAAATTCTCGGGCTTATCTTTGATCGGTGGGCAAATCATCTTCTTCATCATTTTACGACATCAACGATAATTATGGACTTATTTTTTCAGAAAATATTCATCTTGATCTTCTTGAAGTTCTTCACCAACTCCCCAATGCCAGTCACATTATTTCCATATGGCTAGGCCTATTTGGAAAGTACATCCGGATTATCAGTTTTATCACTTGGCCGTTTTTAACCAATTCGTTAAACTCGTGGTGGTTAATTGCCAAATATATTTTTATTTCTGGATCTGACAATTTTTCTCTTAAAATAAAATCCTCATTAAAATTAAAGCACAAATACACAATCGTTCTTATTGACTATGTTAACTATTAGACATGACGTCGACAGGTAATAGAAATGACGTCAAACGCAAATAATCGACGAGAGGGGAAGATTGACGTTTGCCCCTTTATTGACATTTTATCAAGATTAGTATTGTAATTCATGACAGAAAGTGGACTTTGCAATCGGAATTTTTAATAATTTCCCCTAGGACCAAGCTGCAGAGCAGCAGAATGGCCACAAAGGACATTTTCATTTTCACGCGACGAAAATAAACGGCGTTCTGATGCGTTCCAGAATATTTGACGAAACGGAACGATAACACCGTTGCATTTTATGAACCGGAACGGCGTTCCGGTTCGTTCCGGTTCATTTTGAGCCCTGCCTGCAAGGGTTTTCTCGCGGCCTTCGTGCTGTTCCGCGCATGCGCTCTGCCACGGCCCAGCCGCAGAGCTTTGCCTATGTTGGCCCCTCAGCTTGGAACTGTCTTCAACAGTCCCTGCGCCTGGAGTTAATGACGCTCTCACCTTGCCAGTTTCGGAGACGCCTTAAGACCTTTCTGTTCCCACGCACATACGCCCGTTGAGAGCGCTGCTGATTTGAGCGGCGCTATATAAATGCTTGATTACATCAGTGTTGTATGCAAGACTTGAAACTTCAAGACCAAGACGAGACAGTGAGGTGCCGAGACCGAGACAGTGAGGTACCAAGACCGAGACACTAGACTCAAGACAGTACGAGACAGTAAAGGACAAGTTATCCCATATCCCTATATTAATAATAAAATTATGTAAAATACTAATGTATCAGTTTTCTGGAATAAGGTTCATTTGTAATTTCTATTTGAAACTTGTAATGTATATATAGTACCAATTCCTGAGCATAGTTTTTATATTGTTGCAAGATTTTAAGACAGTTAACGCGATACTTATCGAGATCTCTTGTTCGAGACAGAACAAGACTTTCACTTTAAGACAGTTTCTAAATATTCGAGACACTACCTCGAGACCGAGACAGTAGGCTTCCAAGACCGAGACACCAAAAAACTGTCTCGAGATGTCTCGAGACCGAGACACTGTCTCGAGACCATACAACTCTGGATTACATTACATTACTGTAAAATAAATATTTCGCCTATTAGACCATAACACAATATTTCTACCTATAAGTCCTGCAGACGTAGGCTATTAGCATGCAGTATGCACAGACTTTATAGATACTACGGCAACCAGACACAGCATCGAAACCCAGACGAGGTCACGACCTCTGAACCTTAAATTGACTTGCAGGTCGGCCTCTTATCTCTCGGCCTGGTGTCTTGCACCTCAGGCTCACGGTGATGAGACACTCACTGACCAGAGACAACCCGCAAACTAGGACAGGCAGGCACACCACGAACCAGCCTCAGACATGAGAAAGACAAAAGCAAACACACGTTCAATCGTCTTAAATTTGGGGGATATAGGCTTCTCCGTTCCCCTCACCTCAACTTTGGGGGGGCCGTCCCCCGCTGTCTCCCCTAAGTCTCCGCCCGTGGCCACTGGTACGGATTAACTCTTCACAGCTCATCCGTGTGGCATTCTTACTGCCTGATGGAATGGGAACAATCTCAAATCCGCGAGAATGAAGGAAAACAAATTGTTAATTTGATCGGTGGGGTTGCCGTTACACAACGCGAGCAAAACAAGTACTGCCTAAAAACGTTACTTGAGGTAGTTTTATTTTTGTGCTATTATCATTATGATGATTAATGTTGAGTTGGACATCTGCCCGATTTTCATTTTGACTCTGGTTACGCCACTGCAGATGAAGCATCTGTAGCATATACATTTACATAGTAGGCCTACAGTCAAGAATCAGCAGGATACTAGCGTCGTTTTCTATTATAAGAAAATTTCTGTTGGTCTCAGGCTCTCAGCAGTTAAAGCCGTCAGACGGAAGTCATGGCGATCCGTACTTGAAAATGATCTTGGTATACGTACTTAGGAAGGTGGGGGCAAGTGGGCGGAAAAATAAGTTTTACCACACGTGATCATCATCGATAATGCTAACATCATAATTTTTATCTCACAACGCAGCTATTAATAACGGCTACACTGTAGCATAAATTCAGGCATCACACGATTTTGTAAGTTTATAAAAAACGAGCTCAAAAATATTCTGAAAGTCAACCAACTTGCCTCTGCTCTGGGGCAAGTTGGTTGCCTGCTTGGGGCAAGATGGTGGCAATACAAATCATGCACATAAACCTGATTTGCAGCAGTGGAAAGCGATAGCATTATGCTTCTAACAAATTCGTTTACATTAAAGGCAATTTAAGGCATCCGCCAACTTGCCCCCGCCAACTTGCCCCAGCAGGTCCACACTACAAAATCTCGTGGTCACTGTTTGTACAACGTGCTCTGGGTAAACAAGGTATGCCTGCAATAACGGGCAATAAATGCTTAACCCAAAAACCCATCTGTCAATTTCTTAGAATTCATGTTCATTCATTCATTCATTTCGATAATTTATATAGCGCCTCTTCAAGGGAAACTATTCAGAGGTGCTCCCAGCCTAGCCACAGTCAAAAAGAAATTACTCTAGCATGCAGCTTACAAAAGGTAGGTAGGTCATTGTAAGGGGAAGACGGAGGGCAACCGGGAGCCCATTCCAGGTGGATGGACCAACCACTGAGAATGTGGATAAAGATATACGATATTTTCTAACTGTGAATATTTTATAGCAGTAAATAAACCAACTTACTTTCAAGTAATAAACGAAAATGAAGCACCGTAGCATGGCCGCCATTGAAAAAAAGAACAGGCTTGACATGCTCATCAATAAACTTCTCGTTAAACTGCTTTCCTGCCACGCATCATAATTATATAGCGCAAAAACTCAACCTGGCCCCGCAACCAACTTGCCCCCACTTCCCCTTCGTTTGGTCCACTACCGTCCAATCGTAAATGTAGGCTATTGACTCAAAGGTCGATGTAGAATGCCACCGCGAACAGTGTTAGAGGCACTGCTTATATCTACGGAAATGAATGCTTCGTTTCTTATTGTAGGCCCTATGCATTTAACAGGTCTTTTTCTGTCTTTCCTCATCGTAAAAACGAGCTATAGGCCTATTTTACCACACCCAGGAAATCTTACCTAGATCTTAATCTCTGTAACGCTATCGTCCAATTTTCAACCTTCAGTCCTTACCACTACTCTTGAAAAACTTGTTTCACGATAGTGATAATGATATCACTGATAATATTAATGATATGACAAAGCAGTAAATAGTAGCAAAGCAGCGGAACTGCACATATTAAGGTTGCGTCATGGAGCTATAAATATATATATATATATATATATATATATATATATATATATATATATTCCATCCAGTCTCTATTTAAAAGAATTCGTTGATAGTGCAAGGAAAAAATATTATATATAGTGAAGTACTTTTCCAGAAAAACGTGAGTCAAGTATGGCCATCAAGTGACACATATCATTAATCTGAAACTGGTGCATGACAGTTAAGTTAAGATGGATCAACCAGCAGTTTAATTTCGACCTTTTGGACCCGTAATCCTAAAAGGGAAATTTCTTTTATTGGTGCAATTAAAAAATGTTAGGATGCTGTATTTATACAAATCTGACGGCGTATTTATGCTCCTGAAACAGTCTTCCGTTTCACATAGGCCTCTGTACTTTGCAGAATATTTTCTAAAACAGCGTTACGACGTATGATTGTGTTTATATGAATTAGATAGGTAGGCCCTATAGCCTAGACTACATGCAGCAGTGATTTTCCAGTTACAAGAAATGTTATATCAAGTATCTCGAATTTAACTTGACAGTCAACATTGACAGGTCTATGAAATTATAGTGGCGAGGCGATACCTTTCTAAGCTGGCGCATTCGTGTGTAAAACACAAGTCGTTTGTAGATACAACTGGGGCGACAAATAATGCATCTCCTGTTGACGATGTTCCTGGAGCGACGATAGCAGGAGGAGGAGGAGGAGAAGGAGGAGGAGGAAGAGTCGTGCCACCACTGCCGTGGGTCGTCGCCATGGATTCTGTGATCCCTGTCCTTATTAACACCGTCGCTGAACATCCTCCTGAAGCAGAACCAGCAAAATATACGCATATGTATACCGAGGTATAAGCCTAAACTAGTACTCTTTTGCAAGACATACATGTGATCAGACACATTCTTTGAACTTCTTTGGCGTTGGTGCAATCGCTTGTTCTTCGTCAATACCTGAAACCTTACGACGAAGACTCAGAAACTCAAGATCAAGACTAAGACATAGGAAGCAGACGGACTTGGAGTCTCAAACTTTAAAACCTCATTACCAAGACTTTGCCAAATCAGTTCTATCCAGACTTCTATTCCTTTCTAAAAAAAAGATTGGCAAGTCGGAAAACCACTAGTTTAATTAAAACATTATTATTGTTATTCAAGCAAAGTAGCTTTAGCTGCAGACAGCAGCGAATTATTCTGAATTCTTAGGCCTGCTTTAAAAAGTCCTTCATGTGAACCTCTGCCTGGGTCCTGTCCGCGTGCGAAAGCAGTTATCGACGGTCAATTTAATTAAAAACAATATTATAAGCTTATCGTCGAATTGGCCCACTCACGACTGGTCAAAAATAATGTGCATAGGCATACCGGCGCCAATGAAATTCAGACGCCCAAGATAACAACAATGATGTTTGCAATGGAATCCTATGCCTCGAGGCTCCACGTGCCACTTAGAAAGGCGCTCTGAAATAATATTAGGATTTATGTATGTATGGCTGCAAAAGAAGAGATAGACCTAACGAAGGAATTGGAAATCGATGCTGGATTCGTAGAGTGGCTGAGAGTTGTTGTTGCAGTAATTCGAGACAGCTTGCATAGTCACTCCAGAGTTTCTCATATTGATCGAGTTCATCTTTTTCGTGTATTCGTCTGTAAGGAGATTAGAAATGTCATAATAATGCCAATACAGCAAGGCCTAATTCTTAAGCGTCTCATAAGCAAATAATGCAGGCGAGAGGCAAAAATATTAAAGCGTTGGATTCTAACCTACAGAGGCGCTGAGCAAGGATATGGTCTCGAGACCGCGTTCTTGGTCTCGAATGCATCGGTCTTGGCCTTGGTCTCGACTGCGTCGGTCTTGGTCTTAAAGGAACGGTCTTGGGATTGATCTCTGCCTTAGGTCAGCGTTCTTGGTCATTTGCCGTATCAGAGCAATTTCTTTGATATTTGTCAGTTATTTTCGATTATTAGAGACACCGGAAGTTCAGACCCTACGCGCTTGTCATCGACTTATAACGTGCTGACCATCTATATATACAAGTTACTATGAGAAAAATGCATTTGCAACGGAATCAGCCATTTCAAAATTTGCTTTCACAATTTTCAAGGTTTTTGAACAATCTAATAATTATGTGGTCGGCCACGTGTAGACACTGTTAACCTACAATTCCGAGTACAAGTAGGCCTACAGTCCTACATCATTTAAACGGAACGTTAATCTACTTGTTCATATGTCTTATTTACAACGTATCGTATAATGTTAACGTATAATATTACAACGTATCGTATAATGTTAACGTATAATATAAATTACTTAATTTATAGTGTGATATTCTCAGGCCGAAGCCAAGGGCTGAACCCGCAAAAGTTCAGACTGGCCGGTAAAACTGTTTCTGAACCATTATTAAGATTAGTATTCTTCAGCAATACAATTAATGTTTTAAGCAAGTTATTCCGTTTTAGCATCTTAATAAACTGAATTGTTTATAAAAAAGAGTATTGGTCTTGGTCTTGGTCTCGGACCCACGGTCTTGGTCTCGAACCACTCGGTCTCGGTCTTGGTCTTGGTCTCGGACCAACCGGTCTTGGTCTTGGACCTCTCAGTCTTGGTCTCGGTCTTGGTCTCGAGGTTTTGGTCTCGTGCCCAACACTGATACATATCGGCCTAATCGTAATATTTTAATTTCTAACGCACCACTCGAAAGCCAAGTGCAGGGCACCAGCTTATTAACGAGCGCTGCGTCAAATGAAATAGGTTTTCAAAAGTGTTGTCCGAGGTAAGAGTCCGGCTACCAGAGAGTCGGAAGAAGCAGAGTTAAGAGAGGAGTCGCTTGGTCGAGGATTGGAGAGGATCATGTGAGTCTGGGTTAGAGCTCTTAAAAAGAAGAAACTTGAGCTTCGAATGGAAAGCCCGAGGGGTGATGGATAGAGGAGCTTGATATTGATAACGGCGGGTGACAGAAAATGGTGGTGGCGGAGCCGAAAAGTGCGAAAATAAGGAGGCAGATTGTTCCAGAGATGTTCTGTGATGAGTATGGCTTGGTTGGAGAATTTGAGATGAGAAGTGACCGGGTCTCGAGTAAGACTGAGACAGGAGGACGACTGGGTAGAGAGGGTTGGCTGGATGACGAAGAGTTCGCGAAGATATTTGGGCTGAAAGTATTGTAGAAAGTTGTAGGTTAGCGATAAGACTTTAAATTGGATGCGCTCTGTGATTTTTAGCCAGTTGAGTGATTTGAGGAGTGGAGTGATGTGATGATGCTTGGTTGTTCTGGTGATGGCTCTGGCTGATGAGTTTGGATAAGCTGTAGACGCTAGGGTTGTGTGGTGGCTTCAAGGTTAATCAAAATGGAATTGCAGTAATCGAGCTTTGAGTGAACGATGGATGTAGAATGGTGGATTCAGTGTTGAAGTTGAGCCCATGCTCAACTGCAAAACTGGATCCACCATTCTACCGCCGGATGCGGCGAAGGTCACGAATGTTTTCATGAAACAGGAGCACGAGATGTTGGATATGGATATTGTGGTTAGAGAAATAGAGACGAACATCAAAGGTGATGCCAAGACTGTGGCATTGGAATAATATAAGTTGATGCTTTTCTAGATCTTATCAGGTACGGGACCCCGATCACGCACCCGAAGTATGGCAGCCAAATATATGAAGCCATACTAAAATGTTAAGTCACTCGACATACGAAGCCACCATGCAAATGCAGACACCCACAAATCAAATAGCGACAACTGAATGAGCGAAAGCCCAGCGAGTCTTTTGGCGTCAGTTCTCGAGATATAGGATGGTTCGTTAATTGATAGCGGAAAAACTAGCACGCACAAGTAAGGCTTCGGCAGATTAGGTCATTTTTTGAAGGCATGCCGGGCAAAGCGAGTTGCAGGACCCAAGCTTCCAGAAAGACCACGGGCATCGCAATTACTTGTTCCCAGGCGGAGACCAATGGCAATCAATTCTCGCTGTCTCATCATCCAGTCTTAAGCCGCATGTGTAATGCGAGCACTATAGCCATCCATGTTGCACGTACATGTAGGTGGCTTTGAAGCGCACCTGTTTATAGGCATCGGTGAGAGCGGATTCATGGCCAGTAGCAACCTGTTGAATTATTGGTTCATCTCATTATGATCATTTGTGGATAAGACTGATCTGTTCATATGCTGTTTACTCCGCTCGCTTCAACGACGCCACGTACGTGTAGTGGGTCTACTCAAATTGAGCGAACTATAGTGAGAAACATGGTTCTGCATTTTGACAAACAATTAAAGATGCATAAGCCTATCGTGCTATACAAATACTGTTCTAAAATTCTTCAACCAAGCCATATCCAACACTGCAGTGATCTCCTTTCTGAATTCCGCAATTTTTTAAATTCCTCCTTCACCACATGGGCTTGCTTTCCACTCAAAACTTAAGCGTCATCTCTTCAAGAACTCGTATATCCTGACTCATTCGATAATCGTTCTACCAACTCTCGCCATTAGCGACACCCGCCTTAACAGTTACTTGGACCCCTTTGGAAACCGGACTTCGGACTCCCCTATACTGCCATTCTGATTCGACGCATTGCTCGTGAATTATCTGATGCCTTGCGCTTAGCTTCGGTTGGCGCTATAGAAGTTTAGAGACAATTAACGATTACGTCTAATTAGTTGATCCAGAGGATTCTCGATCGTTATCTTGGTCCTAGAATTCAATTTAGGTAGGTTATTACTGAAAAGTCCGTGGAGAGCCGCCACAGAACTCTTTGAGAGCCGAATGCGGCTATCGAGCCATGGGTGCCATGGTGATCGCTGTCCTACGGGCTACCTTTCATACAGCCGCTTGTGAATAAGTCGGGGTACTGCGTTTGGTTTTCGAATGGCGTTTTAAAAGCTTTTAATGTAAAACCTATTTAGAGAGATTAATTCAAGGCAGGTTGACAGTTTTGACACTAAATAATTTCCACTCAATAGGCTAACACGAATATTATATGGACTTTCACATAGTATTAGTTTAGAACTACGATTGTAGAAGATATTCAAATTATGAATGATAATTTTGGGGCAATTTGAAACAAACCTTATTTTACGCAGGATTAGGCCTACAAGAAGGTGACAAATGTACTCAGATGAACTATAAGTTATGCAGTCAGTCAATCGAGTGAACTAATTTTTCTTGCCGAAAAGAAGCACCTTAGAACCAAAAGATCTGTGTGCTAATTAGGCTTACTCATTAATTCGGTTCGCTGGAATAGAATTCGACCATAAAGCAGCGACGATGAGAGCGATCTAGCATAAGATGACGAATGAGTTAGAGGCGGTGATCGATTTGTCGGGTACCTGCTGCTGCTGCCGCTGCGTTGTTGCATGCGTTGCAACATGACATGTGCTACTGCTGATTAGTGTAGAACTAATGACAATACATTAGTCAATAGACTAATAGAAGATATGGATCCAATTAATCTACTTCTATGTGACCCTAAGGAAATTGTATTGTGAGTGTGTTGATGGACGCTGCATGCAGCACGCCTGTAGTGCATGACTGATGACAGGCTACCACTGACCCTCTAAGATGAGGCAGCAAGACCGCCTTGTTCTTCTGCGCCAGATCGAGGGCTCTTCGGCGACATCTGCATAGTTCGTCACGTATCAACGGTGCATCGCATGCAGTACCAAGATCAACCACCAGACGGCAGTAGCACGCAGTCTCCCGGTTGAAGTCACGCGCGATCTGCAACGAGATCAGAACAACGAAACATCATTTCCAACAAATGTACATAGTGTATAGTGTATACCATACCAGCTCAGGATAGATCAGGATAGCTCAGGATAGCTCAGGATAGCTCAGGGTAGCTCAGGGTAGCTCAGGATAGCTCATGGTAGCTCAGGATAGCTCAGGGGAGCTCAGGATAGCTCAGGATAGCTCAGGGTAGCTCAGGATAGCTCAGGATAGCTCAGGATAGCTCAGGATAGCTCAGGATAGCTCAGGATAGCAGTAAGTTTCTCCTGAGTCAAAGAAAGCAACCGTTAAGAAGTTAGCAGTTCAGGAGGTTTTCGTTGGTCATCATCAATTAGATGCATCTTGTAGATTCTAAACAATTTATGTCGTAATCGACTTTGCCTAGTAGGCCTAAATCAATCAGTACAAAGTATGTCAATAAGTACAAAGTAAGTCAATAAGTGCAAGCTTGTCAATCATTGGGATGATAGGCCTAACGAAGGATCAGCCCCAACCGCTGTCAACATATTGAACCACCTGGTGTGTCTGAACTGCAGATGTCTGTTTCGTTTGTGTTTTGTCATTGCTGACAGTTCGTTAATTGCATTCTATAGTCGAGAA
>OY365813.1:6795726-6892747 GCA_959347315.1 Bimastos eiseni | reverse complement strand
AGAGAGTGAGAGAGAGAGAGAGAGAGAGAGAGAGAGAGAGGCAGAGAGAGATAGCGAGATAACGATTTCAATCCGCATCTATTCTTACCATACACACAACTGCAAGGATATACAAAGCCCATCACCTAATGAAGTGTTTGTCATGACTTATTTATCACTGCCACGTTGACCATTTTTCTCCGGCGGCGCTTTCGATGTTCAGATGACGTCACCCTGTCGAATGCCGCTGATGCCCAATGTCTGAAACGTTATGATGAGTTCAGAGCGCTTTTAAATAATGTCGAGCTATGGGAAATAACCAAAACGAAAAGATGACAGCCCTTAAGACCGTTTGGAGAATGAGATTACTAAAGGTACAATGTCTGAATAAACAGTGCAAGAAAGACTCTAAATGAGTGACTACATAAAGTATTGGATTGGATTTAATATATTCAGCTGGATACGTGACTTTCTGACTCACAGAGCCATTCGCATCTGCGTCGGAACAACATGCTATCCGACCGACCTCTTCTGCACAGAAAACTGATCCCAAAGGGTAGCGGCACGAGCACTGTGCTGTCGTCATGATCAACAACATCCTTGCAGTGCCAATCAGTAACATTAAGCATTATCTACGCTGGTGACAGCGGACAGCGCTGTATGATGAACTGAACCAAACCCGAACCAATGAAGCCAACACAAACCATCTGAAGCGGCTGAAACAGCCGCAGCCCCAAATCCGGGTCAAAGCCAGAGATATCTCGTTGGAACAGCCGCAGAAACCGCTGAAACCTCGTTCGTTCGTTGTAGAGCCTCGCTGCAGTTTCGCTTGTCGGTAAATTTTCACTTGTTGTGAACAACGACAAAAACAACATAATTCTGACAGCATAATCGTGAGATACATTGGCCACACAGGGGCCGGGCCCGGCCTGACCCAACCAACTCAAACGATTCACACTGCAGTACAAAGATTGCGAAAATGCGTCAATCGCTTCGCACATTCAATGACGTTGTTTATGTCTTCTTCATCATGGAACCTCAACCTGCTTTAATTCGAGACCATTATATTGATTGAATCATAGGTGTTCGTGTGCTGAGCGTGCTGAGCGCTCAGAACCATCTTTGCCAAAGGTATTAATATCACATCGCCAATGTTATGGCGCTAAATCAACTAATCCACCGAATATCTTACTCGAAAGCTCAAGAACGCAACAAATGCCAAGACAGAAGGATTTATAACTGAAACAATAAAGTGTTTGCTCGGCTAAAGTTTTCAGCCTTTTAGTTGGTTAGTCCAGTTGCAACACTTCTACCTTTTGTCAATATTTGCTCATAAATGTTTAAAATAAGGCATTAGATTTACGATTCAAGACACGTCGTATATCTTCAACAACGTCTTGATGAGGTATTATTCGACAGTTAGTTATACTTTTGCTTCGAGCTTAATTAAATATTTTATAAATTAGTTCATTTGACATTTGTCTTGAGGACAGGCCACATAGGCCTACATGTAATGTTTGAACGTAGGTCTTATCAATAAGTTTAACTTAAACAAACCATAGGCCTGAGCTAATTAAACTGTACCAAGAAAGGCTCACGAACGGAACACTCTGGCGATATGATAAAAATTTCGATATTTGGACATTACATTTTTGAATTGCGAAATTCGCCGACAATACAACCGCCATTAATTTTATATTCGCATATTAATAATATCTGACGACTGCGCTAATTGTAAGATTAAAGGCCTCACAATGCCTTTGACGTAGATTGGTGGACCAATCGACGCCTAGAATCACTTGGTCAGTGGGTATAGCGTATACATACAATTCAAACTTGCCATGTTGTACGATATATATATATATATATATAAAATTATTATTATTATTTATTATTTCCGAAATTTGATACCGCCCTTCTTCCAGCTTCTTTTGCTCAGAAGTGCATACACATGCCTCGATGGCGCAATTGCAGTTGTACTGCAGAGCAATGTTGCGCGAAGGACTTGCTCAAGGTCCCCCATACACAGTGACTGACGCCCTGGACGAGGCCCGAACCCGCGCGCTCAGCACACACTGAACATTACGGGCTGACCGCTCTTACCGATCAGCCACTGTGCCACACCAACATATATTATAATATATAATATATATGACGTCTGCGCATGTAATCTGATTGGTTGATTCTATCGACTGCTGTCAGTTTGACGATTATTTACGTCTAAATGCGTAACTTCGAACATGTTGAAGTTTTCTAGTGCTAGGTTTGTGTACAGAAATTATTCGTCGGCTTTTGCAAGGATTTTTGCTCCCTCGGCTCTATAGACTATCACTGTGAAACAGTGTGAATCCGATCCTTGCCTTCAATTCCTAGTCCGTTACCACGCTCTGCATGGTGGATCTGCTCAGATCTAAGACGACCACTCGTCTTCCAAGCCAACGACCGAAAGAGAGAGAGAGAGAGAGAGAGAGAGAGAGAGACAGACAGACAGACAGACAGACAGACAGACAGACAGACAGACAGACAGAGAGCGATGGGCAGAAAAGTCTCACACCGTTCTCTCTCTCCCTCTCTCTCTCTCTCTCTTTCACACACACACACACACACACACACACACACACACACACACACACACACACACACACACACACACACACACACACACACACACACACACACACACACACACAATCTCTCTCATTCACTCTCTCACCTGTCATTCTTCTCTCACCATTCACCTCCCAGCCCCACTGGTCAGCCACCACTGGTAACTGTGGTAAGCCAGTCGGCCACTGGTCATCCAACCGGGTACTGGGTGTTTTTTTCAGCCGGGCTGTGTGCATTCCTTACCCTGGATCATTATTTATACAATATATATATATATATAAATCTTTATTTCATCAAAACATTGGTAGCAAAGTATTATAGCCCAAACCCCTCTAAGATAGTGTTGGGCACGAGACCAAAACCTCGCGAATAAGACCGAGACCAAGCCCGACGGGTCCAAGACCAAGGCAAGACCGCGGGTGGTCCGAGACCAAGACCGGGTGGTCCGAGACCAAGACCAAGGGTCCGAGACCAAGACCAAGACCGATGCTCTTTTTTATAAATAATTCAATTTATTAAGACGCTAAAACAGAATACCACGCCTAAAACATTAATTTTATTGCTGAAAAATAGGCCTACAAATCTGAATAATGATCCATAAACAGTTTTACCGGCCTGTCTGAATTTTTGCAGGTTCAGTCCTTGGCTCCGGCCTGAGAATATCACACTATAAATTACTTACAGTATACGATAGGTGACTACTTTAAGACAGGTAGATTAACGTTCCGTTTGAATGATGTAGGACTGTAGGCCTACTTGTACTCGGAATTGTAGGTTAACAGTGACTATACGTGGCCGAACACATAATTATTAGATTGTTCCAAAAACCTTGAAATTTGTGAAAGCAAATTTTGAAATGGCTGGATCCGTTGCAAATGCATTTTTTGCTCACAGTAACATGTATACATAGATGGTCAACACGTCATAAATCGATAAAAATCGCGTAGAGCCTAAACACCGGTGTCTCTAATCGAAAATAGCCGACAATTATCAAGGAAATTGCTCTGATAAGGCAAATGACCAAGAACGTTAACCTAAGACGGAGACCAATCCCAAGACCGTTCCTTTAAGACAAAGACTAAGACCAACGCATTCGAGACCAAGACCAAAACCGATGGTCCGAGACCAAGACCAAGACCGCAGTTTTCCGGTCTCAAGACCGTCTCGAGACCAAGACCGCGGTCTCGAGACCACATCCCTGCTCTAAGACTGATTCAATCCCCATGTATGCAATTTAACAGGTCTTTCTCTATAGTTCTGTGAGGAACTCACGGCACTTCCTCACAATAGTATTGTTATGCTATCCTTCAACATTCATACATAGGCCTAAGTGGTAGCAGCGGTGGAGATCTAGATCCAGGAGGGCGATACATCTCATGTCCACCCGACCCACCCTCTCAAGTAGTCGTATAGCGACGCGAGTGATAGTAATTATAAATTGGCTGGGTTAATATTATAGCCGTTGATGTGTGACCAATGTTTGGACAAAATTATTCTGTGGTTGCACATAAGAAACAGTCCCTGCATGGTAACCTAATATTAATAAACTAATTTGTAGAAGAACTGACATCGTTGTGTTTGAAATCCTGCCATGACAGTCTCTCTCGAGGTAAAAACCGTCATCTGGGCAGGTAAAATAGCACGTAAAGACTAGAAGCAGTTATCTACATAATCAGAGATGTGGTCTCGAGACCGCGGTCTTGGTCTCGAGACCGGAAAGCTGCGGTCTTGGTCTCGAATGCGTCGGTCTTGGTCTCGGACCATCGGTCTTGGTCTCGAATGCGTCGGTCTTGGTCTTGGTACAGAAACGCTCTTGGGATTGGTCTCCGTCGTAAATTAGCGTTATTGATCATTTGCCGTATTAGAGTAATGTTTTCGATATTTGTCGGTTATTTTAAATTATTAGAGATGTTTAGGTCCCACGCGATTATTTTCGATTTATGGCGTGCTGATATTTATATATATATGTTACCACGGGCAGAGAGAAAAAATGCATTTGCAACGGAGCCAGCAGTTTAGAAATTTGCTTTCGAACATTTTAAGATTTTGGAACAATTTAATATTTATGTTGTCGGCCACGTGTAGACAGTGTTAACCTACAATTCCGAGGTACACCATTCAAACGGAACGTTAATCTACTTCTTCAGATGTCTTAAAGTATTTACCTATCGTATACCGTAAGTAATTTATAGTGTGATATTCTCAGGCCGAAGCCAAGGGCTGAACCCGCAAAAGTTGAGACTGGCTGGTAAAACTGTTTTCTGGAACATTATTAAGATTTGTATTCTTCAGCAATGAAATTTATGTTTTAAGCGTGGTATTCCGATGTAGCGTCTTAATAAATTGAATTGTTTATAAAAAAAGTATCGGTCTTGTTCCTGGTCTCGGATCACTCGGTCTCCGTCTTGGTCTTGGACCTATAGGTCTTGATCTTGAGCTTTTGGTCTCATGCCCAACACTGTATACATAATCAATTTCAATTCGATAAAGTTCAATTGCAACTTTCTTAACTGAAATATAAAATCTTTCCTTTGAGCGTGTTTGAGTCAGCAGCGCCTCTGAGCAGCCTAGTTTCCTCTGAGGGTCGCTACATACAAATCCCCATTGACTGCAGATGATTTGCTGACAATAAACAAGAAACGGCGTCCAATTCTAGCCCAATAAGGCATTGACAGCGCATACGTACCTGTCTGTAGATAAATTAGTTGTCTTCCTCCTCTTCCTCATCTAGAAATGCATGTCTTGAGATGCAGGCAGCACCTTCCTCAGTTTCCAGCAGAAATATTGTCCCTCAATGCTTCCTGCATTAGGCATGGTAGATGCATGGTAGCTGATTCCAAGGTGTCAGCTTCTATCCTCCTCTTCTCCCATTCTCCATAATCGCACATAACGTCGGTTCTTTGGTCAATAAAGGCCTCATAAATATAAATTGTATGTACATATATAGCGCATATAATAATTTTGATGTATATATAACTATCGGAAATTGATAAATGTGCGTGCCTGTAATAGGCTCAGACGTCGTCGTTGCCCGCTCCAGTGGCAGCCTAAGCTCAAACGGCGGAGGCCTATAGGAGGAGCGACGACGTAGGCCCCTCCCCTCCCCTCGACGTCATCAGTTGCAGAAGTAGTCGCTAACATCATCGCCATACTCGTCATCATCTCATCATCTGTCCGTCCGGATGAAAGGACGGCACGCGTCGTGTCCCTGTATACCAATATATATATATATATATATATATATATATATATATATATATATATATATAAGTACTATATATATTACATATATATCTACATATATCTATGTATATACACTCATGAGTCTTAGTGTGTAAGCGTTATTCGGCGAAAATTGTGTGTAGCCAACTGATTCATCCGTCTTTTAATCCTCTGTCCGTCTCCGTCTGTCCAGATTGGGTGCATTCGGTTAACAGGGCACAAAATAGCTTACCCAATATCTACATATTGCCAGTGATGGGCACTTTTAACTACTACAGTTATTAATTAGTAGTTGTAACTACTATAGAAGCAGTTATGAACTAGTTTTTAAGAAGAAGTTAAATAAATAGTTATAACTACTTTTATCAAGTAGTTTTAAGTTAACTACAATATTTCACATTAACTATATTTTTCCTATTTACTAGTTCCATCTTACAGGAATTTCTGTTATTTCACAATAAACATGGACGTTGCCCATAATAATCTCATAAATAAATTCCTCATGTTATTGCTTCATTAAAATTTGCGCATACTACTCTGAGGAAGTGGGTTCCTCTCAGAACTATAGAGAAAGCCTATTAAGGCGTTATGCCTGTTTAATGGCATACCTGGAGATTGTCAACGATAAGAACTAGAGTAAAGAGGTCTTAGAGGGGTTGGGGCAATGGGGGACTTTGGGGTAATGATCCTGGGTTAAGGAATGAGGAAAACAGCTAGTACGCGGCTGGATGACCAAAAATAGGCGGCCGGGGTACAAGTGCGTCAAGTGGGCCTGAAAGAGGTGAATGTTGAGTCAAGATTGACAGAGGTGAGAGAGAGACTGAGACAGACAGAGCCACACAGAGAGCTGGATAGATCAGAGCAGCGATTGGCAACGTAGGCCTACGAAGACGAGGACTTGAAGAAACACGGTTGATGCAGACAGCAAAAGGTGAGATATACAGTGATATAGTCACTGTATAGTATAATATATATATATATATATATATATATACTACTTTCTGATTATGAACAATGACATTTTCTAAGAGTTTTACAGCTCTGGACTTTGCAGGCTAGACATTTTTATAGTTGTAACAAGTTGGCTTAAGTTACTGCTAAAACTGGCTCTGATCAGGGTGCTTTGTAGCATATGCTAGTAGTTGTTGTCCTTGTTAGTTTACAATTAGATAATTATGTTATTGTGTTTCTGATCATTTTTATTACATACATTGAATATCAGCAATTAACACTGGCAATAAATTTGCATATGCCTACTGCTTGGTGACTATCAAAGAAAGCACCATGACATAACATATTAGCCAAGTAGTTTTAAAAGTAGTTAACTACTTGTGTAGTAGTTACAAAAGTAGTTATAACTACTTGACATCTAAAGTAGTTACATAGTAATTATAACTACATATTTTGAAAGTAGTTAGGAAGTAGTTTTAACTACTAGTCAAGTAGTTGGTGCTCATCATTGCATATTGCCTCCTCACTTAAATACTGCACATTTAATCACCAAACTAATCAACCTCCATGCAATTATCTATTTGCAACTAACCCCTACTCTTCAAACATTCTTTAATCATTCCACTTCTCAATCTCAAGAAACCACCGATCGATAAAGTAGGTCTAATACTTTCTAACCATCGACCTGTCTGCAACCTCTCTTTAACTTCTAAATTAACCGAACGCATAGTACTGGCCCGGTTCAATGACCAATAATTTCCAACTCATTCCTAAATCCACACTAGTCTGGTTTTTTTTACCAAGCATCATTCAACCGAAACCTTTCTCACTTCCTTCTACAATCATTTTGTTTCTGCCATATCTCATCAAGAGATCTCCTGTCTCTGCCTTCTTGATATTATTTTCTGCAGCCTTTGACACCATCGACCACAACATTGACAGGGTTGTTAACAATACTCAGGAAAAGTTGTGATACCAATACCAGTACTTTTTTTAAAATTTAAATTATTGCAATATCAAAGCCAGAGCCGTACCGGGCTATAATTGCACCCTGTGCCTAGCTAATTGTGTCCTGTGCGTAACATCAATTTGGTGCCCCCACATTTTGAAAATAGTGCCTTTTGTGGTATAATGTTACTCCATCCCAAAATTTGCGCCTTTTCCAGATTTGCGCCCTGGGCCTTGGCCTCGCTGGCCCCCCCTCGGTACGGCCCTGACCAATGCCAATACTTTCACCAATACTATTTGACAGATAAGTTTGCTATTTATTCAATAAAGCAAGTGCTAAAGAAAAAGCAGTATGATTTCAATGTTAATATCATTTTTATGTACCGGGTGGCCCAAAAAATTGAGAACATCTCGTATAACGTAATATAATTAGTTCACAAGTTATTTAACCGTAGGCCTATACATATAGCTTAAATAGTTTACTGATTTACTTACTTATCTATTTAGCTGTACACCTCGTCGGTGCAACGTATTAATTTGTAAAGCAGGATTTACAACTCAAAACGTACGTGCGTGTAATCGAGCAGATGCTCAATGAAAATTGCCCATTGTCTCGAATGGGGAAAACTAGTGTTGTGTTCGTTGAACCAGACACCAAAGTAAACAGTGAATACTATTGCCTGAGATTCAAGCGACAATAATTTTGCACCGTCCACCTGTAATTGGACATATTACAGGAGGACGGTGCTCCATCTCACACATCGTAGGCCTACGATAAACTTTCTCCATCAGGAAAATGTTACCTATATCGAGCCAAACATGTGGCCACCTCACAGTCCTGACTTAAACCCAATCGATTATGCCATATGGGGTGCATTGCAAGAAAAAGGTCTACCGTCAGGGAAAATTTACCACAGTTGAGCAACTCAAGTTGGCAAATAATCAAGGAAAGGAGAAATCTAGGGCAGCGCTTTATTCACAGAAGCATAAACGAGTGTGGCGCCAACGCTTAGCAAGGATTGTTCAGAAGATACATTGAACATGTCTTCTGATTGGCGTAATTACTACTTGGCAGAAAACAGTAAATTACAAAATGCTATATTAATCCAGTATTGCGATACAATAGGCAATATCCTTCATATAGCATATCGTCGCACTCTAGGTTATACCAATATATTTATTATTTAATAACTTTAATTGTGAAAAAAATGTAAAATCCTGTTATAACATTTGAAATATGAAGTTATCAACAACGTCTTTACTCTCTAATCTTTACCGGAAAGTGGGTGGAGCCAATTCAAGCTGGAAAATTACTGATTTGGTTGCCATCTGGGGAATGCAACAAAAAGAAATTAAAATATATAAATTAACACCATTATTTAAAAAAAAATTCAATGGAATGTTAAGTTCTTATTTAATTAATCAACAACTTAAAAGTAAGCTCATTAGTCCTAAATTTATTTGATGAAAAAATATTATTTAAGAAAAAAAAATAATTTTATCAAAAAAGTTACTTTTAGCTATTTGCGGATGTAATATTTGCCGAGGCGAATACTTCCGAATAGTCCAATGTTCGGCCGAGGCAAATGTCCGAGGCGACTTCCCGTTATGCCCTATTCACAACATTCTGTCAACATTTATAAATTACTCGGTTCTATGTCTTTTCATCTTCATCAGTTGATCCTCCATCAGTTGATCCCCTGCCTATTGAACCCAGCCCAATTGATACAACATTCATGTTCCACTTGCGACCTTCTCCATTTATTAAACGAACAACGTAACTGAGCACGAAATTTCAAAATGATAATAAATTACAAAAGCGAAATTGCGAGTCATAATATGATTAATTTATGAGCATAAAGTCCTAAGCATAAATGTCTATGCATGGGATAAGTGAGCCATTGTTCGGAGATATAACATAATCTCCGACCGGCCGTAATTATATAACGCTCAAGGGGTCGGTGGGTGGGTTCCTGTTTTGTTAGCGTTATATTGTGTAGGGTGGAGGGAAGGTTGAAGGTTTCGTTATAGAACAAACTTTTCAGCTTATGCCATTTTGTCTGTTTGCCTGCCAATTGGAAATTCCATGTACCACGGACCTTTATTGTTTAATTGAAGTTCACAATACGTTGTAAACCAATACTAGTACCATCATCTGCCACCTGGCGAATTGATTTGACGTTCATACTTATTATTCATAGATCCACTTTTGACAACTTCCTGTTCACAATTTTAGCCATTCCCTGTGCATAACTTTAAACGCTTGTTAATTCAATTCTGAGTGAGTTGTTTTCATTCTAGTTTAAATTTAAATTAATTAACTTGAAATAATTATTTCAGGAGGTATTATCAAGATGTTTGATTTCATTTTCTATAGTATGTGTATTAGTTTAAATGTTTGCTTTAAATACCCAATTTTAGTTGTAGTAAACACTCTGTATCATACGCTATTAAATAGGTAGAGCTGTACCGCAAACCTATTGATAAATACCTGATAGTGCAATATTAAACCAATCGATTCTGTGTGATAGGCTACTGTAATCCTCATTTGTAGTGCAAAGCAGGAGGGAAAGAATAATGGTGTTTTTAGATAGGATTTATGCCACTAACATGTATTTATTTATTTATTAAATTTGTAATGTGCACAAGGTCACCATTAAATATGAATCTGAGGCGCGGATAGTCAGTCGCCAGGAGAAGATGCAATTAGATTTCCAAATCCTCGAAAGCTGAAAGAGAAATAGTGAGTTCTGAGTCGCTTTTTGAAGAAAGGAAGTGAATTTGAGCTACGAAGAGAGAGTGGCAGTCGATTCCATTCCCTAGGAGCAGAGACATGAAATGCACGAGAACCCATAACTGTTCTGCATCGTGGTGCAACTAAAAGACCTATACTTGATGATTGTAAGCAACGAGGAAGAATGTAAAGTTAGTAGAGCATGAATATGGGTAGGTGTACTGGTGATGATGGCTTTGTAGGTCAAACAAGCTAGCTTAAATTTGATTCTAAATTCAACAGGGAGCCAATGCAGTTGGTGGAGTAGGGCAGAGAAGCATGTTCGTAGTGTGACACGTAGCACTACCCGAGCTAACGTATTTTGGATACGTTGAAGCCTTTTGAGTTCAAGGTTGGAGAGACCGACAAAAAGTGAATTAGCATAATCGAGGCGAGAGGAGACAAGTGAGCAGGCTATAGTTTCAGACATATTTTGAGTTAGAGCCGGCCTTATGATGTATTGTCCTGATGTGGTAGAAACAAGATTTACAAAGGCTTGTTATGTGAGGTCGAAATGTGAGCTTGCTGTCGAGGGTAACCTCAAGTGTTTTGACACAGTGCCCGCCAGTTCAATGCTAGAGAGCATAGGGAAAGAATGCAGGCGTTGACATGAGCCAAATACAATTGCTTCAGACTTGTCTGGGTTTATGGCCAAACCATTGAAACAGAACCATGCATATATACATGAGAGGCATTCTTCCAGTTTTAGTTTACCAGACTGATCAGTGTGTGACAGAGCAATATGGAGCTGAGTATCATCTGCATACTGTTGTAATTGAATTCCAAAGTGTTTAGCTATACGACTGATTGGAGAAGTAAAGACTGTAAATAATAAAGGGCCGAGGACAGATCCTTGTGGCACTCCAGCAGTGCAAAGTGTGGGCTCCGACCGAGCAGATCCAATGCCCACCTGCTGATTGCGGTCAACCAGGTATGAAGCTAACCAGTGTAAGGCAGTCCCAGAGACACAAAAGCTTTTTGCAAGTTTGCAAGGAGTAACTGGTGGTCTACAATGTCAAAGGCTGCAAGACACACAGAGACGCAGGCTTTACCATCGTCAATAGATGAGAAGATGTAATCCAGTGTAGAGACAAGAGCAGTTTCCGTGGAGTGGCCTTCGCGATATGGTGACTGGTAGGGACTGAAGGTGGGAGAGGAAGTAATGTGTCTCATGATATGCATAAGAAAAAGACGTTCAAGGATCTTGGAAATGTTATTGAGGTTGGAGATAGGTCTGAAGTTAGACAAAGTACTAGTGTCAAGGTCAGGTTTTTAAGTAAAGGCATGACTAAAGCAGATTTGAAGCATGAAGGAAAGCACCCCTCAGGGCCAGAGAATTCGGAGTCAAGCAGCAGGTCATTCCATACTAAATTAGCAGCATATCTAGCAATCTAACATTTAATTTTACATGTATTATCATGTTGTATAAGTAGGCCTACATGTAGATACATGGTGACAATCGTCGACTACCCAATTGTACGGGAGGATGAACTACAGCTGCCATGGGACTGACTGGACAGCTATGTTCTATAAATTTTAAAGGGTTTTCATTTGGCTTGACCTCTGTCTTCACGCTGTATTAGTTAACTTTAGTAATGCATTTTGCGTTTCTACTACTAAACGATTAATGTGCTAATTTGCAAAGTCTAGTAACTAAATACAGTACTAACCAACATAATCTAGTCACTATTAAAGCACTAACTAACTATTGTTATAAAAGTTTCAAATTGTGCAATACAATTATGTCGATTGTATGTCTTTTAATGTGCTTGTAGACTGGGGTGAGGTAGGGGGGTAGGTAGCATATCTGTTATATAACATAGGGATGGGTCTCAGCTGCTGTTATAATAAATTTATAACGTTATTAGGGGTAGGTCAAAAATTGAGATTTTATGCGTTATAAGAAATGGACTGGCCCCTTACAGCGCGGTTGACACGAGCCTCAAGCAAGCGATATCGTTTCGTTGCCTGATATTCCATACCGACAACTCCGTGTAGATATATACATAGTCCGTCCTAGACGAGTGACATGAATACTAGACGAGTGACATGAATCCTGGACGAGTGACATGAAGCCTGGACATTGCTTTGCTATTTTCCAAATCTGTAAAATCAATTTTTTGTTTACTAACGGTCTCAGCTACAAGTCTGTGATGCGCTGCCTAGAGAATCATTTAGGACGGATATGCAGGGGATCAATTGACGGGGATCAACTGATGGGGATCAACTGACGGGGGATCAATTGACGCAATACCAAATTACTCAAATCCAGGGATGTTAACAATACTTGAAAAAAGTATTGCAAGAGCAATACCAATACTTCTTAATTAAAAGTATCGTGATAGCAATACTTTTTCTGAAAAGTATTGCAATACCAATACCAATACTTTTACCAATACTTTTCAATATCGTTGCCGAATATGATCTTACCATAAATTATAATTCATGCACAGATAATTATTGAAAATATCCCAAGGAATTGCTTGAGCCAATCACAAGGAATCTAAAATAAGAAGAATGGCTACTCGTCAAATTTCCGTGTACACGCTTTTCTCCTAAACACAGATATCGCCCCAATCTAAACTTTTCTTCTATTTGAAAATACGGTGTTTTGAACTTCTAACGGCACTTTTTTGTATTTTGCTAACATACCCGGTAGTCATTCGTGTCTTTGAAGTAGCCTTCAGGCACGCAGCTCGAACAATATGCTCTGATATCGCACTTGCAATCTTTGTTTCTTCAGTCCTATTCATTTCAAGATCCATACAATCGACTGCCGAAATAAAATTTAGAATGTGATTTTGCAACAAGACATGTCCATATAATTAGAGATGGTTCACTGGAAGTGGACACAGTTTGAAGTTGACAGAAAGTGCAGAGGTCACAGAGGTTGAGCTGTGACAACCGCAGCTGACTTTGCTGTCGACCAAGTGCAAATGTCTGATGAATCATCCACTTAATCAGACATTGCCATTTCTTATCACCACATGAAGCTTTCTTGATGGCAATTCATTATTCAGTCTCTGCTGATGACGATATCTGAGCCACTTGAGCTGAATGGCTTTTAATCTGATTGTTCCACAGCTTCTGATTTGTTAAGACTTGATTGACTTGCGCGGGCAAACAAACGTCCTTTAGAGAACAACAAAAGAAAGAATTAACACTTTCCAAATTGCATTGGAATCAGTTCATCTGTGTCCCATCTGAACTTTTATTCAAGCATAAGAATGTTTCAAAATAATAGAAATACCATGTTTCACAGAGCTAAAGTAACTAAATTTATGGCTTCTGTCATTTGAAGTGTAATATTTGAAGTGTAATATTGAAATGTAATATTTTAAGTGAAAACATTCACTCAAAGATATATTGATTCAATTTAAATGACCTCATGTAACAGAAACTATTCCACAGGAATTCTGAAATGAGAAACTATAACAACACTAATAAGTCTTGTTGGATACATGGAGAAATTGACCAGTATGTTGCCGTCTTCCAGGTAAAGGAATACATTGGCAACTGCATTTTTGAAGATTTTATTTTGGAAATAAAATTCAGCGTGAGCTATACGCAATACTCTGTCCTATACACAAATAGAGATCGATGGTGACTTGCAAAAGGGGTAAACTAAGGTTCAAAGCTTCGCAAATAAACAAATCAATATTGGATCAATTATAATTAAAGAAATGGCATTAATATTAAAGGCAGGATTTTAATTATCCAACATTGAATTGCAATATTGTAATGGAACGGGACCTCTCGTCAGTGACATCGGGTGGCGAATATCGGCCCCGACCGTAGGAATAGTTGGACTTGCTATCTGCGGAGTAAGGCTTCAGTTGTTGGCTGAAGACTAACCATTTAAGGTTTAAATACTCTATCTTCGATGACGCAGGAAAAGACGCTTCTGTTTGATAATCTCTCTTTAATGTATACCTAAACGATACTTATGTAGTGCCAACTTGAAACACTATGTGCATATGTCGCTATTACTAGAGCACAACTATCACAGAATAAACGCCTTAACACTCAACGCTACAAATATCGGTGCATGTATACAATGACTCTTTGACGACTAACTAACTATGATGACTGATAACTGACGGCTAATGCTACGACGACTGTTCGTGCATTCCTTAAGCCGAGACTGCAAGGTCGTAACCAAATCTACAAGGCTCTCTCTCCAACACTTACCCTTTCTGACTACGACTACAGTTATTTATAAGACAGCAGGTCGTAGGCAAGTACACAGTATGCAATAGGCAGTAGACATTAGACAAGTATACAGATAGGCAAGTATCTTTGTAGGCAGTAGGCAGATATACAGTAGACGGCATACTGATAGCAATTATAGGGTAGTATACAAGAATAAAGGTAGGCAGGTATACAGATAGACATGTAGGCAGGTAGGCAGTGGCACATTTACCTATAGGCGCACTAGGCGTGCACCTAGGGCCCGCAAATCTCAGGGGGCCCCAAATGATGAAAACGCTAAATATAAAAATAACGTCTCAGGGGCCCGCAAATGAATAGAAACATAAACTACAAAATAACATTTCAGGGGCCCCCAAATGAATTAAAACATTTCATACAAAATAACATCTCAGGGGCCCCCAAATGAATGAAAACCTTAAATACAAAATAACATCAGGGAGCCCCAAATGGATGAAAACATCAAATACAAAATAACAGCTCAGGGGGTCCCCAAGTGACGAAAACATTAAGTACAAAGTAACGTCTCAGGGGCCCCAACATGAATGAAAAAATTTCATACAAAATAACATCTCAGAGGCTGCGAAAGAACGGGAACTTTTCATACCAAATAACGTGTCTCACGTTTGAAATATTTTAAATATAATGATTTATATTCTCTATTTTTCCAGCTAAGCATTCACATGACAAGTGTATTGTGGTAATTCATAATTGCTTTGTTAATGCGAATATCACTTTGGCTCGATTAGCTATGTTGGTAAGAGCGAAGGCTGCGTGTTATGAGCTTCTTTGGCACCAAAAGCTGGCTCACTATTTAACTGAGCGAAATATTTAAATATATTAAGTTGCGTATTTCGATATTTGAAGTGATGACATGACATCACATATCTCAGGATCCCTCACCTTCATCGCAAATCGTCACAGATGTATGAAGCCTCAATGGGTGTGAGACGTCATTTATAGACTCAGACTCAGTGTATAAATTCAGCGGGCCCCAAAATGTTTGCGCCTAGGGCCCCGTTTCCTGTAAACGTGCCTCTGCAAGTAGGTAGGTATACAAAGCCAAGACGGTCAAACCGCTACATCATTACTTATACAAAATCTGTCACTGAACAATATTCATAAGACATTTAGTGAATATCAGCAACAGTTAGTGTTGCTCACTCGTAGATAGACGGATGCCAGGTTACTGAGCCTTTTGTTGGTTGAAAGTGAGAACTTCTGCATTGCATCAACAATTGGCATCTGAGTCAAACCTTATAAAAACAAAACAACATATTTAAGCAGACATATTATGAGAAATGGAGCATTCAATGATGGAAGGTTGGATGTACTTAGCAACACGGCCAACGACAGGATTTGGAGGCCCAGGGTCACAACTAATTTTCAAGGCCTTTTTCAATTAAAAATAATAAATTTTGTGATATAATTTTTTTTTATTTTTAAATTTAATAAACAAGATTTAGTTTATAAAATTTCTTTTCAAAACTCAACAGAAAGGTTGGAATCATCCTTCACAAATGTTTTGGCAATGCTTTGATAATTTAAAGTTATAGCGATATCAGAATTAATGCTTAACATAGCCAATCCATTAAGACACTGCTGACCAATTGGGGAACGGAAATAGTTCTTAGTTCTTTTCCGGTTGCTGAAATTAATTTTTGCACTTGCAGCAGCTATAGGTAATGACATAATGTAATGAAAATTCTCAAGGAAATAAGCATATTTGGAAAAAGATCGACCAGATTTTGAGTCACTAGTTCTTGTAGTAGATATTTTGGTGAAATAGGAAGCTTGAAATTAATTTCGCAAATTTCTTTGAGAAAAATCATTTCTTCAACGACCTCAGATGATATAGTTAGGGGAAATATTTGCTACTTTTTCAATAAAGTTGACCATGTGGTCAATTTTGTCAAACTGACTGATATTGTTAAAAATATTTTAATTTATATTGAATATCAATTTAATAAGCTAAAAACAAACTCCCTAACTGTGTACTCGTCAGCCTTGTTCCACTCGAATTCGTCCACCACCCCATTAATTTTCTACACTGCTCCAACTCAAAATCCTGCTCTAAGAGACTAAAAAAGTAAGAATATATATAGCATAGTGTAGGCTACACTATCCATAGCGAATTGGATTATAGGAACAATAATAATTAGTATTAAAATATTATTTAGGTTTGAGTGTTTGACTTACGAGTAACAAGTTACGATAGAGTTTAGACTGTTGAGTGCTGACAACTTTTAAACAGATTTACAAAAGATTTGTTTACAATATGAAATTATTTAACATCAACGATTTCGTCACGAAATAATTAGAATTTGCATAGCGGTATGAAATAATTAGAATTTGTATAGCGCTACATTTCAATAAATAACTCCGTAATTCCACAATTCCGAGGCCCTTTATCAAGTGAGGTCTAGGGCCAAATGGTCCCGGTGGCCCCCTGTCCTAGGCTTTGCATAGCAATAACGACTCCTCTGCAAAAAATACTTCCATATAATATGCATTGTTGATGTACCCCCTAAAGATGAAACAAGAAAGGCATAATAATACTATTTTACAGATTATTAAGCATGTGAGTAAAAAAACTAGGACTGGTAACGATTAATTTAATTTTAATAGTTAACTTTTGAAAAATTAACGATTAATTATTAGTTAATTTCGATTAAATCACAAAAACTTTTATAGTTACATTTGTCAGACAAATTAATGACACTTCAATGAAAATTCTCAGTTACTGCATTTGATAGATCGATTATTATCCTCCGCCGTATTGCAATGTTTACATGTTTTTATTGTTGCTTCCAGACTTCCGGTACATGTAGTGATCGGCAGAAAAATCGAAACAATTAATTGTTAAGCAAAAATGTAACCGTTAAAATAAATTAACGATTAATTAATCATTAATTTCCACAGTGCCACTAAATTTTCTTATACCAAACAATATAAGCACACACTTAGATCACTAATCAGCACAATTGCATTCACAAATATCTTTAAGACTACCTTTCTTTGAAGCAGGTGTAGCCAGAAATATCAGTGTTGTTATGGCAGACAAAACAGTCTCCTCATTTGAACTGTAAAACAAGCACACATGCTAAAAATATAAAACTTCAGTTACATGAAGCTATAGATTAAAGCTCGACCGATTAATCGCCTGGCCGATTAATCGGGCCGATTATAGAGATATCGGCAATATCGGCAAGATAATAGGTGCCGATATGAAAAATTATATTTTTATTTTATAATATTATTTTCAGTCTAAAGCAAAATGATGACAGCAACATCTCTGGGTCTGTGAAGGACGGCATTTCGTTCCGTTCCCATATCTTGTCATCGAGCCAATGGCTTCTTCAGACCAGTGGTGAGACCAACCACTGTGCTAGTATAAACCGTGGGAATCTGTCAACATAGGTCTTGTGCAGAGTGAGTCATAGTGCCTGCTTAAGTTCCAAGGAACAGCTGGCCAATTCAACAGAGAAACCGATGAATGTACATCGTGGAGCCATGCCTAATGAATACATGCTAGCTGCCAATCAGATCTCCCCGACACATGTCAGTCACCTGAGAGGCTGAGAATAGATGGGTGGCTGTGAATAGGACAGCCGTGCCTTGGCCTTTAATTACCCCGGGCACATTTCGACGGCAGGCGGTGTGTCTACTGTCTAATCTGTATTGCCTGCCTAGGATTAGTCACCAACTACATGCATACGTCTCCTACGGGGGGGGAAGTGTTTGCTTGTATCACAACAATAGGCAGTAGCAGTAGGTCTATCTTTTGGAACCGGACATCTTGTGAAACACAAAGAAATAATTGGCAAAATAATCGGGTATCGGAAAATGAATAATCGGTATCGGCATAATCGGAAAAAAGTGATATTGGTACAGCTCTACTATAGATAGAAAATGCAAACACTATAGAATGATATATTTTCAAATCAGCTCCCAGCATCTTTCCAGAAATGACATAACATATGTGAGCAATTGAACAACCGCCTTTTGCATGCCCCATTGCCCCTCACTCGTGATTGATGCATGCCCCAAACCCGTAAAAAGATGACGTAAGGTTAATAGAATTGTTGATGTACGTAACCCTTGGTTGGCAGCAAAACCTCATAAAGAAGTTTCCAGAAGCTTCTGAATGGAATCCAACAGACTTATTAATGACTGTAAGAAATTCAGAACAGAAAAAGATGCACAAGACCACAGTTGGACTGCATCAACTGTCGTCATTTTAAACATAATGTTTATAAAACCTGGCACATCAAGTTCATGTTTAGCAAATAATGCCAGATAATGTAGAAGTGCCTCTGTTGGTCATCATAAGTGTCATTCCCAAATTGGTTGGTATAATTAGGGCAAAAACTGTAGAATGTGCCTGACAATAATATGTTAATATAATGTTTTTCAAGAACCTCTGAAAAGCAAATGAATGCCAATAGCCACACAACAGAACTGCAACAATTAGTCTGACATAGACAAAGATTCTTCACCACATACAAATTGTTGAACATTCAAAACTAGTTTATTTGCTTCAGAGTTCATTTCATTCAGTATTGTATTTACATATTTCCATAGTGCCTCGCCCACTACGGCCTAATCAGAGGCACTCTCAATGGGACAAGCCCTGTGGGAAAAGAAAAGTCTTTAAAATGGGAGAAGAAACAGAAGCACCCTGAGTTAAAATAAAACAGCAAGTGGCACATCATTCTAAAGCAAACAGATGCATAAGCGCGATTTTGAGTGAGAGCCGTCAGAGTCCGAATTGCCAAGAGATCAAGTCGATCTAAGGAACGAAGAGCATGACGAGAGGCATACGAAATAGGACGGCAGATAAGGTCCTAAAGACAGCCTGACCCTAAAACACTCTGGATGCAAGGATAAGCAATTTAAATCGAATGTGCGCTATGAGTGGCAGCTAGTGTAAATACTCGGTCATGAAGATAGAGATGTGAGAGTAGAGAGGAAGGCGGGCAATCAGACGGGCAGCTGCATTTAGCACTGATTGAAGAGGTGACACGCGAGATTTAGAAATACCAATAAGAAGTGAGCTAATCAATGCATAAGCAGACAAAAGCATGAACTACAGATGTGAAAGCATATAAGGCAACCGATCGCCTGACAGCTTCAACTCGTCTCATGTGGTAGATTAGAGATGTGCTCAGCAAACGAAAGAGAGCCGTCACTAGTAACACCTAGGTCACGAATGCTAGTAGAGAAAGTGAACAATGGGAACCATTCAGAAAGTAGGTCAAAGTCAGATTTAAGGAGGCTGATGATGGGTGCCAAGCCAGATCAGTTTTTGTTGAATTGAGAGAAAGGCGATTTGAGGAATTGAGAGAAAGGCGATTTGAGGAATTGAGAGAAAGGCGATTTGAGGAATTGAGAGAAAGGCGATTTGAGGAATTGAGAGGAAGGCGATTTGAGGAATTGAGAGAAAGGCGATTTGAGGAATTGAGAGAAAGGCGATTTGAGGAATTGAGAGAAAGGCGATTTGAGGAATTGAGAGAAAGGCGATTTGAGGAATTGAGAGAAAGGCGATTTGAGGAATCGAGAGAAAGGCGATTCGAGGAATTGAGAGAAAGGTGATTTGAGGAATTGAGAGAAAGGCGATTCGAGGAATTGAGAGGAAGGCGATTTGAGGAATTGAGAGAAAGGCGATTTGAGGAATTGAGAGAAAGGCGATTTGAGGAATTGAGAGAAAGGCGATTTGAGGAAATGAGAGGAATGCGATTCGAGGAATTGAGAGAAAGGCGATTTGAGGAATTGAGAGAAAGGCGATTCGAGGAATTGAGAGAAAGGCGATTTGAGGAATTGAGAGAAAGGCGATTCGAGGAATTGAGAGGAAGGCGATTTGAGGAATTGAGAGAAAGGCGATTCTAGGAATTGAGAGAAAGGCGATTCGAGGAATTGAGAGGAATGCGATTCGAGGAATTGAGAGGAATGCGATTTGAGGAATTGAGAGAAAGGCGATTTGAGGAATTGAGAGAAAGGCGATTCTAGGAATTGAGAGAAAGGCGATTTGAGGAATTGAGAGGAAGGCGATTTGAGGAATTGAGAGAAAGGCGATTCTAGGAATTGAGAGAAAGGCGATTCTAGGAATTGAGAGAAAGGCGATTTGAGGAATTGAGAGAAAGGCGATTTGAGGAATTGAGAGAAAGCCGATTTTAGGAATTGAGAGAAAGGCGATTCTAGGAATTGAGAGGAAGGCGATTTGAGGAATCGAGAGAAAGGCGATTTGAGGAATCGAGAGAAAGGCGATTTGAGGAATCGAGAGAAAGGCGATTTGAGGAATCGAGAGAAAGGCGATTTGAGGAATCGAGAGAAAGGCGATTTGAGGAATTGAGAGGAATGCGATTTGAGGAATCGAGAGAAAGGCAATTTGAGGAATCGAGAGAAAGGCGATTCGAGGAATTGAGAGAAAGGCGATTTGAGGAATTGAGAGAAGGGCGATTTGAGGAATTGAGAGAAAGGCGAGATGAGGAATTGAGAGAAAGGCGATTTGAGGAATTGAGAGGAAGGCGATTCTAGGAATTGAGAGAAAGGCGATTTGAGGAATTGAGAGAAAGGCGATTTGAGGAATTGAGAGAAAGGCGATTTGAGGAATTCAGAGAAAGGCGATTTGAGGAATTGAGAGAAAGGCGATTTGAGGAATTGAGAGAAAGGCGATTTGAGGAATTGAGAGAAAGGCGATTTGAGGAATCGAGAGAAAGGCGATTCGAGGAATTGAGAGAAAGGTGATTTGAGGAATTGAGAGAAAGGCAATTCGAGGAATTGAGAGAAAGGCGATTTGAGGAATTGAGAGAAAGGCGATTCGAGGAATTGAGAGGAAGGCGATTTGAGGAATTGAGAGAAAGGCGATTCTAGGAATTGAGAGAAAGGCGATTCGAGGAATTGAGAGGAATGCGATTCGAGGAATTGAGAGGAATGCGATTCGAGGAATTGAGAGAAAGGCGATTCTAGGAATTGAGAGAAAGGCGATTTGAGGAATCGAGAGAAAGGCGATTTGAGGAATTGAGAGAAAGGCGATTTGAGGAATTGAGAGAAAGGCGATTCGAGGAATTGAGAGAAAGGCGATTTGAGGAATTGAGAGAAAGGCGATTCGAGGAATTGAGAGGAAGGCGATTTGAGGAATTGAGAGAAAGGCAATTTGAGGAATTGAGAGAAAGGCGATTTGAGGAATTGAGAGGAATGCGATTCGAGGAATTGATAGAAAGGCGATTTGAGGAATTGAGAGGAATGCGATTTGAGGACATCCAGCAATGGAATTCTGAAGAAATAGACTCAATAGAGTGATAAGGGACAAGTTGATCTGCAGGCAGATCATGAATAAAGGTCTGAACATCATCTGCATAGAGGTGGCTTACTGCAGAACAATTAGTAAAAAGGAGAGGTAACAGTGAACATGATATAGAGAAGTGGACCAAGCATGAAGCCCTACATAACACCAAATTTGACAGGTACCCATGGGTTGTGGGACGTGTGTGTCACCCAGAATGACCATTTGTAATTTGAAATTTGATATCGCCCTTCTTCCAACATCTTTTGCTCAGAAGTGCATACACACGCCTCGACGGCGCAATGGCAGTTGTACTGTAGAGCAATTGTGTGCAAAGGACTTGCTAAAGGTCCCTACACAGTGACTGACGCCTTGGCCGAGGGTCGAGCCCGCTCACTAAGTGCACACTGAGTGTTACGGGCCGACCGCTCTAACCGATCAGTCACCATGCCACATTTGTGAGCGATCCATGAGATAGGATTGAAACCAAGCAAGAGGAATACCACTTAGACTAAAAGGAGATTTCAAGTTGACGTAAGAGAATGTCATGATGTACCATATAAAATGCTGAAGAAGCATCAAAGAGGAAAAAAAATCTGTAACATGGGATGTGTCGATGGCAGAGTAACCATCTGACAGAAGAGATAGGAGAGCAGTTTCAGTAGAATGATGAGCTCTAAAACCAGATTGCCTAGACAGAAGAAGACTTGACAGTTCCAGATGAAGAAGAAGCTGCAAAGAGACAAGCCACTCCATAGTCTTTGAAAGGAAAGAAAGTTTAAATATAGGGCGATAGTATGTTGGCAAAGAATATTGAAGCAGCAACAGGTAATATCATTGAAATATTAGTAAAGGAGACCATCATTGAAATATCTGAAAACAGGTCATCCATCATTTGACCTAAGACAGCAAAATCCAGTTTTAAACACAACCAACCTTGACAAGCAGTGTACCACAAGATTAACTCCATCATTTTCCAGAATGTGGTCTTGATTCAATTTATCTAAATAAATCAAAACCAGCAGTAAATCATTCTACTCAGAGCCACTAAGTCAACAAGAAGCACAGATAAATAATGTGGTCACTTGTGATTACCGGATTTTAAAAAAGCGGTTTAAACCGGTTACTGGTTTTTATTGGTGTTACTAGAAAATATTGTAAATTGTATTATGACCCAACTCTGCACATTATTTCATGTATTATGTATTGCAATGCAGCGTCACGCTTGATACCGAAGTGTTGAAGTGAGTGCTTTGAAGTCAGGCAGTTATTAATTACCCTGTTGGCAGATGCCGCGTCTGTACCTTTGAAGTTGACCGACTTACTTGAGCATCTTTTTCTGGGAATTAATCCGGGATAGGTGAGATAGATAATAAAGCGAAAAAATAAACAATTCGAATACCGGTTTACTAGTAACATAAACTGGTTACCGTTTTCCAAACCAAAAACCGGAATTCCGGTAATTGTTTAACATCCCTAGTCAGTAGTCACTTGATATTTCTCACACAGAGCTAGCTGACAGCAACACTTACACTGAGATAAAGACAGCTAGCTATATAGCTGTACTTGGGTGGGTGACCAATCAGTGATCAGTGTAAACACTGAATGCCTGTAAATATCTATATACCTAGACACTTCAAATAGTGCATTTAAGTAGGTCTCTCAAAATGACTGTGTTCACTAGCCAAAGCAGTTTTGAAGTGCAATGACAATAAGAAATTCATTCAAGAAATAATATACGATAACTGCAAAAGTGCCAATGGTGGGCATCGTCATTGTGTGGCATGGTAGCCGATTGGTTAGAGCGGTCACCTAGTGACCACGAGCAAGTCCTTCGCACACAATTGCTCTGCATTACAACTGCAGTTGCACCGTCGAGGCGTGTGTACACTTCTGAACAAATCAAACAATGCCATTCACGACTGAATTCATGATATGAGTGACCCACAGCCAAAGAAGGGCAGAAGGAAATAGTCTGTAGTCGCTCTCAGCTTGTCCCCAGAACATCGGTAACCAAAGGTTCAAATCAAGCCAACCAGACAATATAAGTAAACATAAGACTACCATAATAAAGCAAAACTATTTAAGCTTACCATTTACAAGATTACATAAACCACCAACAGCAAATTCAACCAATTTCTCATTTGATTCATCAAGACAATCTGCAAATGGCAAAGAGAACACAACATAGAAGAAGTCATTTATTTTAATATATTTATGAATTAATATGGTTACTCCTGATGAGCAAATGAACTTAAAATGAAGTACTCACAAGTGCTTATGGTATGAAAGCTAGAGCTGTACCGATTAATCGGCCGGCCGGCCTATTAATCGGGCTGATTATAGATACATCGGCGATATCGGATATCGGCAAGATAATCGACACTGATATTAAAATTTTGTTTTTCATTTTATAATATTATTTTCAGTCTTTAAAAGCAAAATGACGACAGCAACATCATTGGGTCTGTGAAGGACAACATTCCGTTCGCTTCCCATAGCGTGGGGAACTCGGGCTTCTACTTCAGACCACCCAGTAACCATTGTGCTAGACAGCTAGTACTGTGGGAAAGTGTGTACAGCTTTTGTGCAGAGTGAGTCATAGTGCCTGTTTAATTACCCTGGGAACAATCATGTGATTTTAGGTAAAATTGGCAAGTCATGCAAGGTCGGCAGCAGGCGGTGTGCGTAATCTGTATTGGCTGCCTAGGATTTGTCCCCAACTACATGTATACGTCTCCTACGGAGCAAGTGTTTCGCTTGCATCACAACAATAGGCCTATTACTATTTTCCAGTAGGTCTATCTATTAGAACCGGTCATCTTGGAAAACACAATGAAATAATCAGTAAAATAATCTGCTAAATAATCAGGTATTGGCAAACGAATAATTGGCAATAATCAGTATCAGCATAATCGGCAAAAAGCGATATCGGTACAGCTTTAACGAAAGCCCAGTCTGAAGATAAAAATTTGAAGGCAGCCAGTTTTAACAACCGTGTCCCCATAGCCACCTGGCCTTTAATAGCACATTGAAGACTGAACACGCAAAATGTTGGACCTATCACCAGCAATGCTGCACCTAACACGGTGTACTAGCAAATCACCATAGATCTGTAGTTCCCAACTTTTTTCAACTTGGGCCACTTTTATTTAGTTGGAAGACATAATAAGGCCACAAGGTTAGAAATAATTATATTAAATGTCAACAGATTTTTTAAATTTTAGAATAGAATCAAATTACATGCATCTCAGAAAATAGTAATTGCTGACTACCTCAAAGTGTGTCTGAAACTATAGCCTGCTCACTTGTCTCCTCTCGCCTCGATTATGCTAATTCACTTTTTGTTGGTCTCTCCAACCTTGAACTCAAAAGGCTTTAACATATCCAAAATACATTAGCTCGAGGAGTGCTACGTGTCCCACTACGAACATGCTCCTCTGCCCTCTACTCCACCAGGTTCATTTGCTCCCTGTTGAATTTAGAATCAAATCTAAGTTAGCTTGTTTGACCTACAAAGCCCTCATCACCAATAGACCTACCTATATTCATGCTCTACTAACCCCTTACATTCCTCCTCGTTGCTTACGATCATCAAGTATAGGTCTTTTAGTTGAACCACGATGCAGAACAGTTATGGGCTCTCGTGCATTTCATGTCTCTGCTCCTAGGGAATGGAATCGACTGCCACTCTCTCTTCGTAGCTCAAATTCACTTCCTTCCTTCAAAAAGCGACTCAGAACTCACTATTTCTCTTTGGCTTTCAAGGATTTGGAAATCTAATTGCATCTTCTCCTGGCGACTGACTATCCACGTCTCAGATTCACATTTAGGTGTGACCTTGTGCGCGTTACAAGTTTAATAATAATAATAAGGCATTGTACTGGTTCGTGTAGCCAAGGGGTCTATGGCTAGTCCAAGCTTATTTTGAATCCTGGCGCTCCTTCGTAAGACACCATCAGGGTTCGACTCTCCTTCCCCATGCACAGGTTCTAGATCAGAGGTCTCAAACTAAAATTACCCAATGGCCAAATGAAGAGCAGTGCACAAGCTTGCATAAGTATATCCGCTGATCTGCGGAACGGATACTCGGGTAACCGACCCCGTGGACATTTTGTTGGGAAATGTAGGAGATTGCGCATTTTTACGGAATGTCGGGCACCCGAGAACCTATTTCATTGTTCGGGCAGTTAGCCAGTATGAACAACGTAACATTTTTGCATATATATGTTCAGGTTAAATCGTGCGTTTCTACGGGCCGTACCATTGGTGGCCTTATTCATTAGTGACACAAAGTTAATCAGAAATGGAGAAATAAAGAGCAATGCGTTATTTTATTGCGTGAAATAAATATTGCGTGACATTTTGTTGGGAAATGTAGGAGATTGCGCATTTTTACGGAATGTCGGGCACCCGAGAACCTATTTCATTGTTCGGGCAGTTAGCCAGTATGAACAACGTAACATTTTTGCATATATATGTTCAGGTTAAATCGTGCGTTTCTACGGGCCGTACCATTGGTGGCCTTATTCATTAGTGACACAAAGTTAATCAGAAATGGAGAAATAAAGAGCAATGCGTTATTTTATTCAAAGTTAATGTATCTTTTTCCTACAAACCGTGAATTAATATATTCTTTGCCTCAGATTTGCACATCTATGTGGCAAGAATTCTATTTAATTAGAAGCTTAATCGATGAAAAGAATTTTGTTAATCTGGGAGCTGCATTAATGAAAACTATCACGTTAAACTGGGTGCTAGAATGATGGATAGAGTCAAGCTTAAATAGAAACTGGACGGATTTGATAATTCTACTTGTTGTGGAAGCCTTTTAGCCAAATTTATTTAGCATTCCCGCTTCCAATTAAAAGGCGTTCTTTTCATAGATCCAGCTGCTAGTTAAACGTAAATCTTGTCATAAATCCAGCTTCCAGTTAAACGTACAGCATTAGTTTCTTCAAACCAGCTTCCATTTAAGCCTGATGCTTTTCACCAATCAAGCCTCCATTTAAGCATGACTCTTTTCATCTATCCAGCACCCAGTCAAACGGTATTTTCATCGATCCAGCTTTCATGTAGGCATGATAATTCTTATCGTCAATCCAGCTTCCATTTCAGCATGATTGTTTTTCATCAATCCAGCTCCCATTTTAACAATAAGCTTTTCATCCATCTGACTTCTGGTTAATGATTCCTTTATCTTTCTTGGCAATAAAATCCCGTTGGAAATCCGAGCCCATTGGATACTTATTAACCAAATCTGTCTGACTACTGTCTTTCCAAAATATAAATTTTTAAACTCAAGCGCTGAACCCACCAATCAAGTGTACTGGCTTTCCGTTCTGACCAAGAATAAACATAATGATTCTTTTTCTATTTTTCGTTATATTCACATTCTAAGTTCGTATTTTCTTCAAACTTTTGTTTGTTCATTTTGAAATAAAAACGTGCTAATTCTAGACTAATTATAATTTTTTTCCGATCACAGGAAATGAAAAGTAAGTAAACATGATAGCCACTAAAAGTGAATCTATAGTAGGCTATAGATTCATTATAGATAGCTATAGGCTATTTTTTTGTCTAATTTAACAATTTACATCGCCATTTAGCGAAGCAAATGTTTAGGCCTACATGTGTTCTACATATACCAAAGAACCTAGCTACAATAGTACATTGATGTTACTTATAACCGTCAACAAAATACGGTAATTCATGATATAGATCGTCATTCTGTCAAATATCCATTTTTATCTTTAATATGTCGAGGGCCACTTTTTGAGGCCTGACGGGCCACAGGTTGGGAATCGCTGCCAATAGATAGATGAATGAGTAAAAAGAGTAACAAAATCTGACCAAATCAGGTACATGAAGGACATCACAGAGGTATTTAGAAGCCTGATCTGAGTGCATGCTTTGCTATCCCATTTGCCAATGGCAGAAATGTGCATTGTGCAATGATTCTTCTTATATTTATCTCTGATTTAGTAGTAAATTGAAGACTGTTGCACATGTGAACGACTGTAAAGCTTTTCGATGATTAGGTTAAATGTGTATATTTGGCGGTAATAAAGCAATGACCAGCACCAGCACAAAGCAGTAAATTTTACAAATGACACAGTCTATCTCTTGTGCAACCTAACATCAAGATTTTACACATTTGTTTGACTAGTTATTTAAACAGAAAACACTTACCAAGAAATAAGTCGATGACATTGAGTCTTCTGATGTAGTCGTAATTCACTGGATCATAAGCAAAATTTGCTAAATTTGCCAGCACTTGTAGTTTTGATTCTGAAAGCAAAAAGTATGGCTTTAGTTTTTCAGCAGTGCCAGCGAGTTAGGCATCGTGAGGATCAGTTAATGTCAGGATTAGGGTTAGTGTTGTTATTACATTCCATGCAGCCACCACAGGTTCACAGCATACCAAAAATACAGTTCAACGCTCGGAATACTATGCACTCTGATACTGCAGTGTATGTAGTCCTCACAATTGATGCCCTTCGACCCTCTTACATTTGCCAGCTAATTAGTATCCAACGGGCAACCACTAGGGTCTACTCGCCTATCATCATATTTTCATCTATCACAACCTCCAATCTTACAAACCTTAGAAATTCTGCAACTGCTCCTTAGCAGGGGTGCAAAAAACCAAGATTTAAAAAAAATTAAAGTTGGCTTTTGTTTATTTGTTTTATTTTGATTTTGGGTTTTAGTTTTCCTTTGGATTTTGTCACAACAGTTTTGTTATAAAAAGCATCAAACACAGCATGAAAAAAAGGTCCAATTTGTTAATATAATTAATGTTGCCTGCTTTCGGACTGAATAACACACAATTAGTAATATAATAGTAATATTAGTAAACAGAAAAAAATATTTAAAAAAACCAAAAACCCAAAAATTGCAATTTTGTTGTTGTTGAAAAAACTAAAAAACCAACATGTTGCAGCCCTGCTTCTTAGTGTAATAATGCTGTATAAGTATAATGCTCTTTTGAATGTGCTCCCAAAAGATCTCTGCCAATTCGCTCATCTTTCAATCTTGCCTCTTAACTTAACCTCTCCTCCTCTTGAACTCTCCTCTTCTGCTATTATTCACTCAAGACTCAAAAACAAGCTCTTCAAGCAATCTGATCCTGATTCCACTCCTGCGTCACCAAACGACAACCATCAGCTGTCTCCTTGACTTGATCTCCTCGGGTTCAGACTAGGGCATAACCGGAAATCGCCTCGGACATTTGTCTCGGCCGAATATTGGACTATTCAGAAGTATCCGCCTCGACATATATTACACCCGCAAATGGCTAAAAATAACTTTTTTATCAAATAATTTTTTTTATAAAATAATATATTTTCATCAAATAAATTTATGACTAACTGACTTACTTATAATTTATTGCTTAATTAAACAAGAACTTAACATTCCTATTGAATTTTTTTAAAAATAATTATGTTAATTTATATATTTTAATTGCTTTTGGTTGCAATCCCCACTTATCAACCAAATCAGTGATTTTCCTGCATGAATTGGCTCCATTCACTTTCCAGTAAACACTAGAGAGTAAAGACGTTGTTGATAACTTCATTTTTGAAATTTTATAACAAGGTTTTACATTTTTCACAAATAAAGTTATTAAATAATAAATATATTGTTACAGCCTACAGTGCAACAATATGCTATATGAAGGATATTGCTAAAGACTCTGCATTGAATATATATAATTCTCCACACAGGGCAGGTTAGCTGCGCTTTGACTACGGTCTGGATGGTACTCGTTGGTGGTAGTGGGTGCACTGCATGGAAGCAAAATGTGCAACTGTGTAAAAAAACCAAGAAAGATAAAACATCAATTTTTAACAAAATTATGGTACATCTTCAATATGTTTTAAATGAACATCATGTGTGGAACATGCATATTGCCGCTATTTCATACCAAGTTTTCATCACTACTCATTTGCCAGATTTGCCGCTACTATTCGGCCAGATTTGCCGCTACTATTCGGTTCGTACCTGGATCCGGCAAATAGTTTATCCAAATACTCGGATTCGGTACTAGGTGGAAATTGTCTACTCGCTTATGCCCTAGTTCAGACCTGAAGGTTATTATGGACTTGGATTTGATATAGCACTGGTGAGGCTGGTGTACAAGATGATCTACATGACACAAACACTGCAAGATTTACATCTACATCGCTTCAGCAATTTTTAAGTATTCACTATATGACGGTCCTGCTTTTATCATATGCGTCAAGTATGTTCCATTCGCAGTTCCCTCTCACTTCATGCGTTCACTACTTTAGTCCACTCCATGATATGCACTTGGGTAGTCTTTGGAAATGCTGTATACATTGGTCTGTACTCCTCCAATTCTCTCCAACTTCAATATATTAATGCTGATGCTCGCCTGATAGGCGACATTCCAAAGTTTGCCAATATTTCATGCTTTATTTGAAACTCACTTTATTGGCTCCCTATTCAACAGTGCATATACAGTTAAAACCATTTCCATTATGCGCAACTACCTACTTGGGGTGGCCCCGACCTGCCTGAGATGTTTCTGCACTTTAGTGTCCTCTTTATCTGAAAGGGCCTTCTTGCGATCCTCCACTAGCGGCCAACTTGTTGTTCTGCGCATGCGCTCTACTACAGTCCAGTTGAGCTCTGCCTATGTTAGCTCTTCAGCTTGGAACCGTCTTCCACAATCTCTGAAAGTACTGACCCAGTGACCCTCTCACCTTGCCAGTTTCGGACATGCCCTAAGACTTTTCTGTTCCCTTGGCCACGCACAGACGTCCGTTGAGAGCGCTGCTGATCCAGCGGCGCCATATAAAATTATGCTTGATTGCATTACATTGAATAAAACATAGAAAGGGACGGGGTACAGGTAAAATGCTGATTCGCTGACTGCCGCTTTTCATTTTTATAAACAACAATACGAAGAAACTATTGAAAAACTTTTATTTGCACATATCATGAATGTAGGCCTATATTGTTTTCTGTTAATGATGCCAACACTAGGGTCTAACTAAACATCAACAATATAGAGAAATTCATGAGAAATTTTATCTCGCACACATCACAAATGTATTTTTTCTTTCTGATTTATTTTCTTTTTTAGGCTATGTGTTATTTCCCAAGGAGGCTCTGCTGCTGAACATGAGTAGCAGATGTCATCTCTGATTTTGAGCTCAACTGGAACTGGCGCTTGACCTTGGTCCTGCTGTGCAGGTGGATGGTCGTCACAGTGAGAAGGAATGACTTGTTCATCATCCAGCGGTACCAGAATCACACCCTCATCCATGATTCTGGGTTGTTTCCTTCTGGATGCTTTGTCGGCCCATTTCCTCTTGTTCCGCTGAAGTTGGGTTAAGCTTAGGGAGTGTTCGGTCATGGTGTCAGTGACACCGATTGCCATTCTTGCATCAACAATGTGATAGCAATGTGACTTTGCTGGACATGAACAAGTGGTTGTTGGAAAGACAATCACGACATGTTGTTCCTGAGTGCCCATGATGGTGAAGTGAAGACAAAGAGTTGTGGATTCCATGCAAGTTTGTTTGCTTGGATGATCCTGGATGCTCTAGCGGTGTCTTCACGCAAACAGAGACAAGGTTTATTTTAAAATAATCTAATATTTGGCTGGTGTTGAATATGTTGCGAGAAGATTCCATAAATGGGATCCAGTACATTGAATGGACAACAATCAAGTATTTGTGTGTGCATGTCGAGTTTTATGAAAAGAATCATGCTTAGATGGAAGTCGGACTAATGACAAGAATTATGTTACGAGTAATTTACGACGCTGAACTAAGGTTTCACATGAAAATACATTCTGTTGATTAGACCACTGCACATTTTTTTTCTTTTGTTGATCCACAGTAATGCCAATGATATCCATAAACTTTCCAGTCATCCTTCTGAACTTCTTCTCACCATGAATAATGAATAATTGCTCCACCTTTTGGTCGATTCTCAATTGCATTTACTGCTTGAGTAGTAAATAGCTCATAGATATCACTCATGTTTTCACTATATTCAAATCAAATGTATCCTAACTTTCCAAATTTTAACATTTCATTTGGGTGGTAGGCTTATATATATAGGCATATGGTGTCTATAGAGTCAGTCAACCTTTTCTGATTGACTTTACTCATAAACAGTGATGTCTGCTTGTTGATTTTAATGCTTCATGAACTAAGTCTGTTATTATTTAAACCAATATTGAAGATGTTGAAGACCTGAAGATGTTCTGATTAACTTTGACTAATACATTTAGTAGGGATGATGTTCATTGCTTCATAAAAAGTGCTGTCTGTTTGTTGATTTTTACTATATTGAAGACAACAAAGCTCTAATTAACTGTCATTAATGCAATTAGTACATTGATTAATGCTTCATGAACTCTGCTTGTCTGTTGTTATTTGGGTGAATATTTGAGAATGGGTAATTTTAGTCACTCTAAATAACAAACATAAAAAGTCACAATTTTATTGTAAAAAGTTAAAAAACCAAGAGCACAAACATATTGTAAAGATATTATAATGTTGTTCATAACGGATATATCCTATTTCCGCTAAAATAATTTTTTTAAATCGTTGATGTAGCACACGATGTCAGCACCGCAACCACATAATGTCAGCACGGCAAACCAAATAAAATTTTCGGTAACCAAGCTACATAAAGCAAATTTATCTCTAGTTTCTTAATTAATTAATGTAAAGCTGTATCATATGGAAACACTGAATATAATGTTAAACGAAATGAAAATTATAAGATTGTGAAAAAAATTGTAAAAACATAAATTTGGTGCCAAAATGTCAACACTGCAACTGACCTATAACATTTCTAACTTCTCATAGAAATAATTTGCATGTAATAGTAATGTAAATATTTACTGCCTCACAGGTACAATAGTAAACCAGCTGTAACAAACAAAGCTTCAAAATATTTATTATGAATCAATTTTGGTTAACAAACAGCACCAAAGACTAGTCAGATCGCAAACTTATCAGCCTTTCTGCAAGTACCAGCTATAAAATGTAAAAACACTAAATAAACACTTAATAAAGTCACACCACTACACTACAGACTACATCATTTCAAGCTTAAACAAGAAAAGTTTTAAGTAGTTATTGCCCATAATAAAACTAGCAATAAGCAACTAAACATTGAAATCAGCAAAACTGCTTAACAAGCTTCAACAAAATAGTAGACCAAACTGAATCGTCCAAGGCACAATATGCAGACCAATAGGTTTAGGTTCATCAATAGGAACTATAATGTTTTAAGCTCATTTATAAAAACAAATGTCTGCAGCATGAGGCCAAAAGAAACGGTTAGCAATGGAGCCACGTGGGCCTCTAACAGTAGCCATGCATGAATACTCCACATCATCATCCAATAAAGTATTGCAAATAATTTTCCCAGGATAAGGGCAACCACTGTATTTGACAACACAAAACTTTCCAATATGTTCATCATTGGGTTCTTCATTGGGTAGAAGCATATTTTGTCGAGCAGCTTTGCAGTAATAGTTGTATCTTCTGACAAGTGATCTTGTTCATGTGGTAACCCCGGATAAATTTCTTGTGGCAGTGTTAGAGTGGTAGAATCATATCGCATTATGCCAGGACTGTAGCACTCACAAGGAAATGGGTCAAACTCCACTCTGCAGTAGCAACTAAGTGGCCGAAAAGTGATTTAATTTTGATCTATAAATTGCTGATTTTTCTTTAGAAGTCATGGCATGATTACAATGTGATCAAAGAAATCGAATAAAACACAATAATATTTAAGTAAGAGCTTTGCAAATATTATTTTCTCCATCTAATTTTGTGACTGAAATTTACTTTAAAGGGTAAATTTAGATATAAGAAAATAATAGTGTAAATTGGCAGCCAGACTCTACTGTTGAAACTTAGTAAAAATATACTGGTTATTTATGCCAAGGGCTACAGAAAACCTAACAACTAAGCATTTGTCAGAGCCGCGACCATGAAGTCAGCACCGCGACTGCTTGCATGGTTGCGGTGCTGACGGTCGCGGTGCTGACGTTTTGCTGGAAGTATAATTTCTACGCCAATCCCGCTGAACATGTGTGCACAATAATAGGTCTCGTTTCTTCAGCATTTTCTCTCGATCCGAAACAATACATCTAAAATCACTTAAACATGAATGGTCATTGTGTATTATTGGTTACGGTGCTGACGTTGAATACACATATTCGTACAGGTGAGCCGAAACTTTATAGATTGTAAACTGCTTTCAATGATCACACAGCCATTCGGCAATATGCGGTCGTCATAGCAAAAGGAACTTGATTCCATGCAGCAGAGCGCATGTGCATTCGGTATAAATACACCTTGCTAATAGGTGTGCGCCGATAGTGGTTGCGATGCTGACAACAATAATTGTAAGTAAGTGACACAACTTTGAAAAATATTTTAAGTTGAAAACAAATTCCCAGTGCATAATTATTTGCACATTTAATGAAAAAATGTAGTTTCTGTTAAATTGGTAAAAGTTTATTATAATTATTGCAATGCATTAGCAACTACCTGGAATTTAAGACCAGGATACTGCATTGGTGACAGGTTGCGGTCCTGACAATTTACGTTATTTATTGCAATATATCAGAATAATATTTACATTTTTTTAAATGTTTTTTTGTAAATGAGCCCAACAGTGAATATATATCTAAAACTGAGTCGCTTTTTAAAATGTGATGACCACATTTTTTCTTAATATGTGGTAACTGGAATACCACCTTCAGAATATTCACCCATTTAAACCAATAAGGCTTAAAGACTTCATAAACACTCTGTTTGTTAATTTTACCAATCAGCATTTTACCATTCACCTTGCTGATTGCCTGCTTGGTAAAATGCTGACCAATCAGCAAGTTCCGATCAGCATTTTACTTACTCGGATCAGCAAATCAGCATTTTACCCATGCCCAAAGGGACGATCAACCAAGAACCTCGTAATTATAATTCACAGATAATGCTACTTGCCTTCACTTTCTGTCTCTTGAAATTCGTTAACTAACGATTGTAAATAACTGAGTCTCCCAATCCCAAAAGAACCGGTTCGTCTATCTAACCTGTCTTTGCTAGTGAACATGTTTCATATTATGCTGATCATTTTTAGATGCTGATATAATAGATCGAAAGTAATTCAGTTCAATAGTTCGAAACACCAATCTACAGACACATGGCACCAAAGACTACAAGATAGCCAAGGACGTCCGTCGCAGAGTAAAATGCACGAAAATGGATCCAACAAATTTATCAGTGAATCGATCGTTTGAATTGGTGCTCAGTCAGTTAGGCTACCCGCAAATTTAAATAACTTAAATTAGCCACCATAGATCATATTTTGAACTTTGAAGCCTAATTAACCGAATACCGCCCAATATGGTGATTATCCTCCTAAAAGGGGAGTTAGATTCATGGATTGTGAATTTGGGTCCATGATTAAAAATATGCCTAAATGAAAGCGGGATTGATGAAAAGAGTCATTCTTAAGTAGAAGATGGATTGATGAGAAAAATCTACTTAGTTGGAAGCTGGATTGATAAAAGAAATTGTACCTGAACTCTAACTGCTAAAACACGCTTAGTCGTAGACTAGGAATCTAATTAAGATCATATATCTCGCTGTGCCACTATGCCATTCGCTACGTGGCGCAGCTAATGACAAAGCGGCGCGGCTAGCTATAGTGGTTTAATTAGTGACATCTTAGCAATGACAATCGATTCCAAGGCAGGTGACGTGAACATTCACTACACTGCGGAGATAACAATTTAGGGACGTCTTACCATGTTATTGACTCCCTGAATCTAAATGAAGTTTAAGAATATCTCTTTTGTAATGTGATTATCCTCCCAAATAGAAGGCATGGATCGAGTAATTAGGAAGTAATAATCAAATTATAGCTTCTTTTAGTCACATTTTCCGATATATTAGGGTTCTCTGCAAAGGCGGCGATAGAGTTTGACAGATGAGAGGCACCCAATGAGATGGGTATGAAATGTGGGTGACACAAGTAAAAGTTGGGGAATTGTTCCTATAGGTGCCCCGGGATTGCCGCCTCTGGTTCTCTGCACTAATATCTGAGATTTCGAGTATATTTATTGAATAAACGCTGTATTAAACATCATCGATTGAAAGATTTTATAGAACTATTGCGCTAGAAAATTTAACGTTCTCGCACTTCTGTTGCACCGTATCATTGCGGCGTTATATCCAATCAAGTTTAGTCCCGCTGTTAAATTCAAAATATTAATTGAGTTTGTTTCGAAGTACAGGCTATTTTGTTGTAATCCGAGATATTTATTGCAAGAAAATATATTTTAAAATGACGGACAGCTGTAAGACACTGCCGAAATCTTTTGAAGATTTGAAATACGGTGATTTACAAAGATATGCGAAGAAGTTTGGCATTAAGGCCAATCTGAAGGTAAAGTGCATTCTGAGATAGGCCCTTTTCGTCTCAGTAATAATAAAAATCACTTAGTTTCTCCTCATCATGCATCATGGTCACAGTGCCCGTTTAAGTCCGATGCCATTTTTCAGGATTTTCCACTGCTGTCTGTCCAAAGCCAACTGAGTTCCTCAGTTCCTGAAGTTGCCCCAGTCAACGATATCATCCAGCCACGGTGACGGGTGAAATGCGGGAGTGCGGGATCAGCAGGCGCACAAAAAGCGGGACGTGAAATGCGGGAATTTGTTGCGGGTATGTGAGTGAAAAGCGGGAAGAAATCTGTTTGTGGCAATGCAAACAATTGCATGATCATTGTCTAAAAACGAATAATATCTAAATATTTAATAGCAATTTGAATATGGATTACAAAGGTATCACCTAAATTGTAGGATTAATGTTTAATTTTAGATAGTTACAAAAGTTGACGTATGTTAATAATGTTGTTGAAAAGAGTCATACTTAAATAGAAGCCGGATTCATGATAAAAATGAACTTAAATGGAAGCTGGATTGATGATCAGAATCATTCCTAAGTAGAAGCTAGATTGACGAGAAAAATCTGTTTACTTGGTAGTGGGATTGATGAAAAAATCATACTTAAATAGAAGCTGAAGTTATGATAAAAATGTACTTATATGAAAGCAGGATTGATGAGAAGAATCATACTGAAGTAGAAGCAGGATTGATGAGAAAAATCTTCTTACACGGAAGCTGGATTGGTGAAAAGTATCATACTTATAAAGAAGTTGGATTCATGATAAAAAATATGCCTAAATGAAAGCGGGATTGATGAAAAGAATCATACTGAAGTAGAAGATGGATTGATGAGAAAAATCTACTTAATTGGAAGCTGGATTAATGAAAAGAATTGTACTTGAACTCTAATTGCTAAAACATGTCATGTTCAAATACGCCAACTTACGTATTAAAAGTCAAATACGATAAGTCTAAAAATCATAGTCCATCCTCTCTTTGATACTTGTGAAGCCTGGATACGTTGTGCTCCCGCAGCCCGCATTTCACCCGTCATTGCCTGGGTTCGTGATATAATGACGGGGGGAAATGCGGGAAATGCCCGCATGACCGTCCCACTGTTCACCCGTTGCACTCCCGCATTTCACCAGTCACCTCCAGCCACACACCTGTGTGGATGACCTCTCTTGTTTGGACTCTCCGTCATTATCTTTCTGTCATCGTTCATTCTACGTGGCTGAATAGCCTCAGCTTTCTCTGAACTGCCTTTAGCATAGTTTCTGCAAATTCTTGAGTCACAAAAACTGATAATTTTAACAAGCAAAGGTATAAAACCGAATGTGCAGAGTATTAAATTGAGAATTGCTAATAATATATTGCTAATAATCTTAGTATGTTCGATCAGGTAAAAGTGATTTTAGCATATTTTATTATACCATGGTGCTTCGGCAATGTATTACTTCTAGGGGTCTATACTTGCCTGCAATATTTATGATTTTCTTGTTGGCGCCGCAGTCAATGAAAAGTCGGCTGTGATTGGACGTAAGAAATGAGCCACGGAGTATGGATATGAGCGTTCTTTTTAAAGCTTTCTATCTGTTGGATAGACTTCAGCCCAACTGTTTGTTTCCCAACTTCCGAGACATGAATATTTTCTAGATAACGGAAATTGTAAAATGGATGATAGCATAAAAATTGTCCAACGCCACTTTGTGGATGGATGTACATGCTAGGTAGGCCTATACTCAATCACGCTAAACTGCAAATACTGCACTAACCATAATCTATAAAGTATAATTTCTGTACACTACACTGACCCTAACCGACCCTCACAATGCTTAACCTTACCCTAAACGACCCTCACGATGCCTAACCTTACCCTAAACTACCCTCACGATGCCTAAACTAACCCTAACCAACCCTGACTATGTCAAAACCTGACCCTTGTATTGGGCAGTTATGCCGTAAACTGAATGATCACACTCAACGGCTTATTAAAATACACACAAATCAATACAAAATGACAGAATTAAAATTTTTCATTATTATTTTATTGGTAAGCTTATTAATAATTGTCATTATTGTGTTGGTATTATTAAACGACACAGTAGGCCTACATCACATCATAGAGTTCACTCCAGGGATATGTAGTCGCGGAAGGCAATCGTCGGGACGAAAACATTGCAAGAAAGTAAGAGAAATGTAGACCCCTAGAAGTAATACATTGCCGGTACTTCTAGTGTATTTTAGCATATTTTATTATTTGAATGGATGTCCAACTGTAGCTTAAATGGGGACGGATCGATGAAGAAATATAATGTGCAAGTAGAAACTGGATTGATGAAAGAAATTATGCTTAAATGGAAGCTGGATGGATGAAAATATCATGCCTGATTGATGCGAGAATGTCGCTACGATGGACGTGGAGTCGATGTAAACAAGGCCGTGTAAGTAAGTAAGAATATTTACTTGTGTACACATGCAAAAACTCTTATCAAGTTCTTATCAACATTTTCTTTAATTAAATACTGTAAACCACACTTTTAAAATTCTTTTCATCGATCTAGCTTCCATTTAAACATTATTATTATCATCAATCCAGTTTCTACTTACAAAGTACATGATATAATGAAGGAAATAATTAAATATGCTAAAATACACTGTAAGCACACAAGGCAATAAAATACACTAAAATACACTTTTACCTTTAATCATAGTACTGTGATGCTGCTGTCACTCTCATGCATTCCTTTGTCCTCTCTCATCTTGATCACTGCAGCACCGTTTTCCCTGGCCTCTCATTCTTTGGTAATAAACAACTACAATCGTTTCTTAAGGCTGGCCAATTTACCTCGTTTTACACATATATATAAGATTATATAGAACAACTGCCAATTGCTGATTTCATATGCCGCAAGGTCCTTGTGATTATGTGACGTTCCTTGACTGGTACAGCTCAAGAATTAGAGCTGTACCGATTAATCGGGCCGATTATAGATACATCGGCAATATCGGATATCGGCAAGATAATCGGCGCCGATATTAAAAATTATTTTGTTATTTTATAATATTATTTTCAGTCTATAAAAGCAAAATGACGACAGCAGCATTACTGGGTCTGTGAAGGACAGCATTTCATTCCGTTCCCATATCGTGTCGTCGAGCCAATGGCTTCTTCAGACCAGTCGTAAGACCACCCACTGGGCTAGTAGGAATGTGCCGTGGGAAAATGTCAACACAGGTCTTGTACAGTGAGTCATAGTGCCTGCTTATGGGCCAAGGAATGGCTAGCCAATTCAAGAGAAAACCGATGAATGTACATCATGGAGGCATGCCTAATAGATACAATCAATACATGCTAGCTGCCAATCGCCTGAGGCTTGATGAGTGGCTGTGAATAGGCCAGCCGTTCGTTGGCCTTTAATTACCCTGGACACAGTTCGACGGCAGATGGTGTTTCTAATCTGTATTACCTGTCTAGGAATAGTCCCCAACTACATGCATACTTCTCCTATGGAGCAAGTGTTTGCTTGTATCACAACAATAGGCAGTAGCAGTGGGTCTATCTTTTGGAACTGGACATCTGTGAAAGAAAGAAAACTGTGAAAAGAAGCAGCAGGAAACACTGAAATAATCGGCAAAATAATCGGGTATCGGCAAATGAATAATCAGCAATAATCGGTTTCAGCATAATCGGAAAAAAGTGATATCGGTACAGCTCTATCAAGAATGCATCAGTGAGCAGTGCATGCCGGACTCCACACATCCCGGCTGCCGGATGCGTTCTGCAAATCTTATTGTTCCACGTGCTCATACCTCAATACATGCACTTCGATTTTTCTATTTTGTTGGACTATTGTTGTGTAACATATTGCCTATTTAAATTTACTCAGTTCCATTTGTTGCTTGTGGCATTGCATTTCCTTGAATGTTGATGACACACCTTTTCCCATCTAATATTCAGTAAAATTTGTGACGTGCAATGGATTTTTTAGTACAAAAAATATTGAATTGTTGTAAATTTTATGTTAACAGGCAGAAAGGCTGATTGAGGCGCTGACCAGTTACTCTGTTCGTAATGGATTGATCAAAGAGAAGCAAGATGTCACTCCAGGTGATCTACCTGCAGAGAGTAAGATAGAACTTCTGAATTTGGCATCTAGAGAGTCTCAGTCAACCATACTTGTGTCTTTGTGTTCTGTGAAGTGTGGAACAGGTGCAGCATATAAGGAATTAGAATCTGGGAGAGTGTCATTGGCTATGGGTTTGAAAAGAGCTGCTTCTCATATGGAGACTGGAAAGGATACATCTACAAGCGAAGAGTTCAAGGTGGGACATTGCAGTGCTGCTATCATTGACACTAATGAAGAAAAAGAAAACTGTGAAAAGAAGCAGCAAGATTATTTGAAGGAATCACCTCTTAAGGTAGGATTTCCTTCAGTTAATTAGATTGTATGTCCAATGAAAGCAAAATCAGCTGATAGAGCAATTAACTATGCAGTGAAGTTTTTTTGCACAAGAGAGAGGTTCAAATGACTGTCAGTTGAACTTGTTTTGATTTTTATTCCTGGATTTAGATACCTGTACGAAAATCTAGACACTTGAATACCTTACAAAGCACTGCAGTACCTCCCAGACATACTGGTTTTATTAAATTTGACCCAAAGAAATTTCAAATGTAAAAGACACTCTGTCGATGCTGATGCTGGGCCAGATTATACTGATTAATTTGTGACTCCATGAATTCTCTAACGTTTTAAACTTTCTTCTTGCATTGGTATTCATAACCAATAAATGAAATTCCGATTATTGATTGGGCTGTATTCCATAGTCAATCGCTAGTCAAGTGCCATGGTGACTGTGTGTTGCATTTTTTGTGCTTTTTTCTCTAACACCTGTGTTGTAAAATTGTAATTGATAAAATTTAAAGAGCTTTTACTTAAATATGTTTGTTATGTTGTAGATTGCATTAACTGATTACGTTTGTGAAAGAAGAGGCAAAAGGAAATGCAGTTCAGATAAAGAGGTAAGTCACTGTTTTTGGATGGGTGTTAAAGTAACTTGAGCAGAGTTTAACCCTTTAACAACCAGCATGTACTAAAGTGTAAGCATAATCAATAAAGCTGGTAGTTAAATGGTTAAGAGACAGATAGAACGTGAGAGCTCTGAGAGATTGTCCCAAAGGGATGGACCAATGCACAAAGTGCATGAAGTTTCGTGCATGATGCACTCATGTTGACGTATGGCAGTGAGTGACTAGAAGTCATCCGAATGTCAGCTGAATGAAGCGACCTGAATCAGCTGAAACCAGCTCTTGTATGTATTATGTAGCAGAGCCAACCAATGAAGTCTGGCCAAGGAGGTGTATATTGCATTTGATTATAAACCTTGATAGAGCCAGTGGAAGGAATCTTTCATATATACTAAGATTTGCAAGAATTTTGATAAATTGGTCACAGGCTGAATGGTGCAGTTTAGCTCTGCAAAATGAAAATTACAATTGTGCATGCCTGTTAGGATGAAAAATGGTGAAGAGACAGGTCATTGCAGGGATAAACGAAAGCTTATGCCGTATTGATTGAGTGTGTCGCACCAAATTCACTTGATCAGTCTTAGTTATCAGTGTTGGGCACGAGACCAAAACCTCGAGACCAAGACCGAGAGGTCCAAGACCAAGATAGGTGGTCCGAGACCAAGATCAAGACTTATACTCTTTTTTATTAACAATTCTATTTATTAAGATGCAAAACAGTTAAAACATTAATTTTATTGCTGAAGAATACTAATCTTATTAATGGTCGAGAAAACAGTTTTACCTGCCAGTATAAACTTTTGCGAGTTCAGCCCTTGGCTTTGGCCTGATTATATCACACTATAAATTACTTCCAGTATTCGATAGGTTCTAAATAAGACATCTGAACAAGTAGATTAATTAATGTTTCTACTTGTAGTCGGAATTGAAGGCTAACAGTGGCCACACGTGGCCGACCACATAATTATTAGATTGTTCCAAAACCTTGAAATTTGTGAGAGCAAATTTTGAAATGCATTTTTTTGTCCGTAGTAATATGTATTTATAGATGGTCAGCACGTCATAAATCGATAAAATGACCTGTCACCTAAACATCCGGTGTCTCTAATAATCGAAAATAACCGACAAATATCAATGAAATTACTCTGATATGGCAAATGACCAAGAATGCTAACCTAAGACGGAGACCAAAACCTTTAAGACCAAGATCAAGACCGACGCATTCTAGACCAAGACCGATGCATTCAAGACCAAGATCAAGACTGCAGTTTTCCGGTCTCGAGACCAAGACCGCGGTCTCGAGACCACATCCCTGTTAGTTAAATATCTCCCTGGTCATGGACAAGGCTTTGTAAGACTCAATCTGAAACTGATGACAGTTGTGCTTCTGCATCAATTTGAGATCGCATTTGTCAACAAGTCTGTGAAGTTGGAATTACATCTATTTGCTTATTTCCAGAATTATAAATTTGACAAGATTTCATAATATTCAACTGAAAATATCTCTGAAACTACTTGGACAATTGATTATCAATGGTGCATCATTTTAAACAGAACTGAATATTCCTGTCACGATGTTTCTCTCTCGCCAACTCCTCCTTCTAGATGACGAGAGATACCACCGGTTCTTTCCTCTATCGCCAAGCTCAGCAACACGACACACTTGATGGTTTTAATATGTATATTTTAATGATATATATACACACCACTCATCCTATCTACACTTACTGGAGTTATTAGTGTCCTTTTAGAAATGTTTCCTTGGTTTACGTTGGAGACAGGATTCCCAACTACGTTAATTATCCTTGACTTCAGAACGACCTAGCGTCTCCCCAGTTCTGAAACAAGTCCCTGTTCCTTCCCTTGCTATCCTATATGAATCCTTCTAGAGGCGATTTCCTTCGCCATCCCAAACGCAAAACTCGTATCTCTATTGGACGACAGGTCACCTGCAGAAACCATTACTAAACTCTGGTTGGTCGGGTCTTGGCGTCCCTAGCATAACGTCAGATCCCTAGGAGCGTACAGTTACTGTTTGACTAGCGGCTGTTATGACTGGGCCTTATTAGTGTCATTGAATTCCATTATTACAGTTATACCGCCTAACAGATTGCGCCATTCGTATTGGAATTGTCCCCTATTCATGATCCGTGTCAACGGGCCGGTTCAAACCAGATTTTCAGCTGGTTCAAGAATTTCTTGTCCATGGGTCGCAGAGGAGGTAGGGGCAGGCGCCTCTACCGTCTGCCTCGAGGTGTCGGGTTTCGTTGCTTGACACTCCGTTGCTGTTTGCATATTTCTTGCCGTCTGTATTGAGGCCTTCTGCCTCCGGCGAAACCTATTGCGGTCTCCTTTCTCAGGTTTCAGGTAGACGCATCTTCATCCGTAGTCCTGTGCTGCCGGTCGATGACTTTTATATAGCGCCATCGTCCAGAGTGTCGTGCGTGACAATTCCATTTCATTAAATGGTAATAAAAAAGTGTGAAAATTTGACTTGGGTCTAATTTTGATTGAGCCAATCACATGTAAGTGAAATTTCTCAAGAGGATGATAGTGCAGTCTTCATGCTTATTCAGTTTTAAAATCGACTAAGGATTCAGTTTTAAATTTGACTGTTGGAATTGCAATTACTGTGTAGGTGGTGCAGAATGTAGAAGATGAAGAAGTGGTCTTCAACTTTAGAGAAAACAAGAAACATTGTCAGGTTTGTGTACGATTGTATGGCATGGTTTCATTTTGTGGACGGCTGTCATTTCGTATACAGCTATGGCCATGCTGCATGAACCACAGCGGTCCACTCAAAAACCATCATCTTAGTAATTCTTCAAAATATCTACTAAGAGGCATTCTCTGCCCTGGCCTAAGTGATGTTAAATGTCATAGAGAACTTGTAAAATATGTCTATTAGCAAAACGATGCACACTAAGCAAATGGTCAGTCACCAGTGGTGGGCCCATGCACAAGCGTGTGGAATCAACCAACGGATTCTCGTCGAAAGCTGACAGGCATGGATGTTCATGTACCGTCCTCCCTCCAGCAGCAAGTCTTGTTCCTGAGGGACCTGTCGGTGCGCTGAAGGGTACAGCGATGTTGAAGATCCGCAGTTATGAAGGGCAATGGAAAGGAGCCTAAATCATAGGAGATCTTAATTGCCCTGGATCTGGAGGTCGAATGAATAGCATACTGGCCGATACCTACGGTCTCCGCCAGTATGTTAAAATCCCTACCCGAGGAGATAACATCTTAGACGTTCTATCAGCCGATGATCGAACAACAGTCTATGACATGCACGTGAACGATGCTGGTCTTATATCGGATAATAAATTAGTACTTTGTAAAATAATGACTTCCATTCATCGCCAACCAGTGCATCATGTATTCCGAAACATCAAAGCAATAGACCCTTTAATACTCAGTGACTTGTTAATTGACTCAGACCTAGTCTCAGCTCCCGCAAGCAGTGCAAACGATTTTGCAGAACAAATGAAAACAACAGTGTCACTGATATTGGACAAACTCGATTCAGACTTCCTACAAGCGACCACATAAACCTATTACTAGATGGCTCTCATCTGAAGCATCCCATGCGAAGAAGGAACGTCATCGACTTGAAAGAAAGTGGAAACATTCTGGACTTGATGAGGATAGACAGTGTTATCGTCGACACTGCCGTGTAACAAATAAACTCAAACGATTCACGAAGCTCGTATTTCTGCAGCCAACTTGAAAGTGCTGATAATCCTCGGGACCGATGGCGCATCGCCCAGCGTCTTCTACACTCAAAGGATAGAAACAGCTGCCAACACTCAGACACAGAAAATCAGACTATGTGTGCAAATTTTGCTGCATTTTTTGTTAAAAAAAATTATTGATCTTAAATGTAAAATTGCTAGATGTGCAGCTAATTTAGTGTGGAATGATCTGCTGCTTGACTCCGATCCTGCCTTTGATGACATACTGCTTGTCACATTCTTTGAAGTCTTTAATCTTCTCAATAGCATGGTTCCTAAATCATCAGCAATGGACTTCATACCTACATCACTCATCGTCTCTTGTTCTGATGTATTCTTTCACCTCATTGCACACTTGGCCAACCTATCTTTTGCTGAGGGGTGCTTTCCTTCATGCTTCAGATCTGCTTTAGTCATGCCTTTACTTAAAAGGCCTGACCTTGACACTAGCACTTTGTCTAACTTCAGACCTATCTCAAACCTCAATAACATTTCCAAGATCATTGAACGTCTTTTTCTTATGCGTATCAAGAGACACATTACTTCCTCTCCCAACTTCAGTCCCTACCAGTCACCATATCGCGAAGGCTATTCCACGGAAACTGCTCTCATCTTTACACAGGATTACATCTTCTCATCTATTGATAATGGTAAAGCCTGCCTCTCTGTGTGTCTTGACCTTAGCGCAGCCTTTGACATTGTAGACCACCAGTTACTCCTTGCAAACTTGCAAAAAGCTTTTGTGTCTCTGGGACTGCCTTACACTGGTTAGCTTCATACCTGGTTGACCGCAATCAGCAGATGGGCATTGGATCTGCTCGGTCGGAGCCCACACTTTGCACTGCTGGAGTGCCACAAGGATCTGTCCTCGGCCCTTTATTATTTCAGTCGTATAGCTAAACACTTTGGAATTCAATTACAACAGTATGCAGATGATACTCAGCTCCATATTGCTCTGTCACACACTGATCAGTCTGGTAAACTAAAACTGGAAGAATGCCTCTCATGTATATATGCATGGTTCTGTTTCAATGGTTTGGCCATAAACCCAGATGAGTCTTAAGCAATTGTATTTGGCTCATGTCAACGCCTGCGTTCTTTCCCTATGCTCTCTAGCATTGAACTGGCGAGCACTGCTGTGCCGCTTTCAGACTGTCAAAACACTTGGGGTTACCCTTGACAGCAAGCTCACATTTCGGCGTCACATAACAAGCCTTTGTAAATCTTGTTTCTACCACATCAGGGCAATACGTCACATAAGGCTGACTCTAACTCAAAGTGTGTCTGAAACTATAGCCTGCTCACTTGTCTCCTCTCGCCTCGATTATGCTAATTCACTTTTTGTTGGTCTCTCCAACCTTGAACTCAAAAGGCTTTAACATATCCAAAATACATTAGCTCGAGGAGTGCTACGTGTCCCACTACGAACATGCTCCTCTGCCCTCTACTCCACCAGGTTCATTTGCTCCCTGTTGAATTTAGAATCAAATCTAAGTTAGCTTGTTTGACCTACAAAGCCCTCATCACCAATAGACCTACCTATATTCATGCTCTACTAACCCCTTACATTCCTCCTCGTTGCTTACGATCATCAAGTATAGGTCTTTTAGTTGAACCACGATGCAGAACAGTTATGGGCTCTCGTGCATTTCATGTCTCTGCTCCTAGGGAATGGAATCGACTGCCACTCTCTCTTCGTAGCTCAAATTCACTTCCTTCCTTCAAAAAGCGACTCAGAACTCACTATTTCTCTTTGGCTTTCAAGGATTTGGAAATCTAATTGCATCTTCTCCTGGCGACTGACTATCCGCGTCTCAGATTCACATTTAGGTGTGACCTTGTGCGCGTTACAAGTTTAATAATAATAATAAGGCATTGTACTGGTTCGTGTAGCCAAGGGGTCTATGGCTAGTCCAAGCTTATTTTGAATCCTGGCGCTCCTTCGTAAGACACCATCAGGGTTCGACTCTCCTTCCCCATGCACAGGTTCTAGATCAGAGGTCTCAAACTAAAATTACCCAATGGCCAAATGAAGAGCAGTGCACAAGCTTGCATAAGTATATCCGCTGATCTGCGGAACGGATACTCGGGTAACCGACCCCGTGGACATTTTGTTGGGAAATGTAGGAGATTGCGCATTTTTACGGAATGTCGGGCACCCGAGAACCTATTTCATTGTTCGGGCAGTTAGCCAGTATGAACAACGTAACATTTTTGCATATATATGTTCAGGTTAAATCGTGCGTTTCTACGGGCCGTACCATTGGTGGCCTTATTCATTAGTGACACAAAGTTAATCAGAAATGGAGAAATAAAGAGAAATGGCATTTTCATCGATCCAGCTTTCATTTAAGCATAATAATTCTTATCATCAATCCAGCTTCCATTTCAGCATGATTGTTTTTCATCAATCCAGCTCCCATTTTAACAATAAGCTTTTCATCCATCTGACTTCTGGTTAAACACAATTATTTTCATCTATGCAGCAGCCATTAAAGCAGAAATATTTTCAACAACCCAGCTTTCGGTTAAACAGAATTCTTTTGGCTGACCTGACTAAGATCATCACTGCTTTGGCAGTGCACACACCAGTATACTAATGACATTCAGCTGTACCGAACATGCTACCTGTGCAAAGCAATTGGCAATTGCATATTGTTTGTCTTGCAGTTGGCTCCAATTAAATGAATTAGGGCATACCCGGAAATCGCCTCGGACGTTTGCCTCGGCCAAATATTATACTATTTGAAAGTATTCGCCTGGGCAAATTATACACCCGCAAATAGCTAAAACTAACGTTTTCTGAAAAAATAATTTTTTGGGTAAAATAATATTTTTTCATCAAATACATTTAGGACTAACGGACTTACTTATAAGCTATTGATTAATTAAACAAAAACTTAACATTCAATTGAATTTTCTTTAGGATAATGATCATGTTAATTTATATATTTTAATTTCTTTTGATTGTATTTCCAAGGTGGCAGTCAAATCAGTAATTTTCCCCCTTGAATTGGCACCACCCACTTTCTGGTAAATATTAGAGAGTAAAGACGTCATTGATAACTTCATATTTCAAATTTTATAACAATTTTTTAAATTTTTTTCACAAATAAAGTTATTAAATAATAAATATTTGCCTAAACCTAGAGTGTAACAATATGCTATGTGAAGGATATTGCTATAGACTCTGTATTGACTATAGATAGTTCTCCGTAACTGTGCATGTGGCAGGTTAACTATGCTTTGCCTATGGCTGCCAGATTTGCCGCTACTATTCGGTTTGTTCCCGGATCCGGCAAATAGTTCATCCAAATACTCGGATTCGGTACTCGATGAAAATTGTCTGCTTGGTTATGCCCTAAACTCAATGAAGATGCAGTACATCTGGCCAGACTTTGGCACTCTAAAACAGCGTTTCCCAAACTGTGTTCCGCGGAACTCTAGGGTTCCGTGAGGTGAAAACAAGGGTTCCGAGGAAAACTATCAGTGTGAACGATAAGCTTCAAACATTTTAAAATAAATTCTTAGAATTTTTATTAGGAGACTTTTTCCTTAACAACTATGCACGACTTTATATGAATGAGAATTCATACCGTATATATTCGACTATAGGTCAAAAAATGTAAGACTATTTCAGTATGGCGAAATAGGTCTTTCAAATTATAATCGAGAGACAAAATAATAGGAGATTTTTGAACCGAATATTCAGCATTCAACAGCAGATATCAAACTATATAGCTTGATTTATGACGGCCGCATGCATTAATATTGATCTGCCCATACTAAAATAAATATTTTGTGGAGAAATCCGCCGAACTTCTCCGCCAAAAGACAGCAGATATCAGGCTGTACATACCTCTCGATTTATCACGGCCGCATGCATTAATATTAATCTGCTCATAGTAAAGTATATATTTTGTGGATAATTTTGGTGCATTTCTTCGCCAAAAGACAGCAGATATCAAGCTATACCTCTCGATTTATCACTCGTTTTTGATTTTATGGGTTTGACTTGTATTCGAGCCGTCAATTTTGGATGCTATTTTTGTCCCAAAATTGCATTTCGACTTATACTTGAATCGACTTATAGTCGAGTATGTACGGTATGTGATTGTCATCAATATTTGTGTTGTTATGAATGTAATCTAGACCTAAACCTATTTTTATTGTCGGCCTTCTCAAGCGTTTGTGCCGACAACAGACTATGTTTAGTTTTGGATGGGGTTCCGTCAAAAAATTTTAAGATCGAAAGGGTTCCACTGCCAAGAAATATTGGAGAACGCTGCTCTTAAAGACTAATGAAGAAATTTTAAATCCAGTTCCCTGAATGAACCCAACGACTTTTCTAAGATCTGGTTTTGCTTCTTGGAAGGATTAGTAACAATGACTGACCACTTGAACTGTCTCTGCAGGTCTTGTGGTCAGATATGCACATTGTCTGTTGCCTGTGCCGCGTTTCGAGTCGAATATTATGTTCATTCTGATTGCATTTCAGAGACTATTTTAATTCTATCCTTGCAGAATATATTTTGATTCTGTCCTTGCAGAATCCATCATCTTAGGTCTGTCGTTGATTGTGTCATGCAGTCTACAATTCAAGCCCAGCATGCCCTGTCATGTCTTGGACATTCCTCTCCCAATACACAAAATGTACTGTTGCATTTAGCTCTGTTCAGAACACATTTCTAAACTGCCAAAAGCACACATCTTCAGATCATTCGGATTGTCGCCTGTACAGTACTTTTGTGAGGTTCTTCAAGGGCGCAACATTGAGTGTCTTCGTGCGTGCAATACATACATAGTTTCTGAGTAGATTTCTTGAAGAGGCTTTATATTAAGTTTTATTGATTGATTAATAGAACTCTTCTCACATGACTTGACTGGAAATTATTTGTTTCTTCTTATCTGAATCTTGACTGTCATGACTAACCAAAATACTATGACTCCATTGCAGGTTAAGACTCCTGAAAACCCTTCAGTTGCAAAAGTGGCTGCAAGTTCAGGCAGAAGACGACACAGTACCTACACTGTGACAGATGCAAAAGGAAAGACTAACAAGGAAACACAGCTCAGCCGGGACTTAGTCACCAACTGTGAAGCATTGTGTAAGTGTCTTCTTCGTTATTCATTTCAATTGAGGATTTATAGGCAAAACTAAATAAAAAAATTCATTATTAGAGTATCCAAAATGTATAGAAGGACAAGTGTGCCAACTCCCAGGCTTTAACATTGTGTCCCATATGTCGTCCGTGTTTTCCCTCGCAAGGTGTCGCTAGCATATGTTCATTGTTGGCCTGTTGGCTGCTATCGGTAATGTGTGTTTACGATATTAATTTTGTGTACGGTTCGAAGTTTAATTTTGCTTAATTTGCCGTATTTTCGTGTTTAATAGACTTTACATGTGAGTGTATTTTATATTTCATAACGTTTTCAATATAGAATTATTATGAGTTTTGTCACTTTTGTGCTACTTTGTGTCGAGTACGCTGATACCCTAGCGCAGGGTGGCAATGTTGAGAACAAGCCCATTCCAATGAGCAAAACTGGATTGACGAAAGAAAATAAGCTTAAATGGAAGCAGGATCAATGAAAATATCCTTAATTAGATGCTTGATTGATGTGAGAATGGACGTGGAATTGATGTAAACAAGGCCGTGTGCTTAAAAAAACTCAATTGATGGAAATAAATATGCCTAAATGTAATCTGGATTGATGAAAAGAAATAGACCTAAATGGAAGTTGGGTATTTTGGTACAACGCTAGCATACAACATAATAAAACCCGCTATTCCGAAATGAGAGTTTCAAAAATAATTAAACTCGCTAAAACAATAGATTACCAAGAAGATGTTGTATTACAGCACTGCATAATGTTGCTTGAATTCGATAATGTCATCGAATCGCATCATAATCTTTTGTATATACTTGGCCTGCCTATTAATTCATTCCGAGACAAAATAAGCATTGCCAGGGACACGGGACAGCCTGGGGTCGATTCCAGGACTGTCCCGGCCATTAGGGGATGGTTGGCAACCCTAATTGAGAGAGGTAGTTTGGGGCCCTTCATTTTCAATATTGGAAGTGGTTGTTTGCAATGTTAGCCACTGCGACAAACAGTCACTGCTTTGTTCCAGGATGCAAAACTGGTTACAGAAACAAAGCAGAGTCAGAGATGCAGGTTAAAAGTAGCCTTTTTTCACCATCTCCCAAGAACCTGCGACTGTAGAACAAGGCTATACCTCGTGCAGACAGACAGTTGAGTCTCATGTGTGTAAAATACATTTTGAATCTCACCATATTATACGTGAAGATAAATTTACCGTGGGTGGTGAAACTTTTATTATGCCACGTGGAAGGCCTTTGCTTCACACAGATGTAGTGCCGTGCATTTTCCCAAACCTTTCTCAACACTTGAGCCGAAAAGTAATCAATCCAAGAAGAGAACTTGTAAAGCACGATATAATAACACAGTCAAGCACAGAATTTACATCTGCATCAGACCGGAAAGAGACCTGGATTTGCCTTCATGTACATTTATGGGATCCTGGATGCAGACAGTTGCAATGTTCCTGTCAAAGAGACCTACAAAAAGTGCCATTCTTTCAAAGCTGATGGTGAAAGTTATCATGGCACTAGAAAGTCTTGATTTATGGGTTGATGCAGTTGTTTATGATGGCGGTGCAACAAATCGGGGAATGTGGAAGGAGTTTGGAATTTCTAGGTGCCTTCATAATGCACAAAACAGTGTGCACATCCATGTCCATCGTCATCTACTGATGCTGACAGAAGGTTGTTTTGCCTGTCCGATTATGTACATCTGGTGAAATGTATTAGAAATAATTTATTGAACAGAAAATACTTTCAATTTGATGATGGTGTGGTTAAACATCAACATTACATTGACTTGTAAAGGCTTGATTCCATGAATGGTGGTTTAAAGGTTGCACCAAAACTGACAGAAGCACACATAAACCCAAACAATCTGCAACGTATGAACGTGCGTCTCGCAGTTCAACTTTTTAGCAACAGCAAAGCAGATGATCTTCAGTTTTATACCAGCACCGGAATATTTAGTGACACTGATACAACAGTTTCTTTTACTCGACGTATTAACCGACTATTTGACATTTTGAATGCTAAGAAACCTTTTTTAAGGATTAAAACTAGAATCAAGTGAATACAAATTCTTGGAAGGTTCACTGTCATGGCTTGATGCTTGGGAGATGCTTGTTGCATGTCTGGACAGTGAGAGGAAAAAAACAATGTCTGTCGCCTTCAACATTCCAAGGACTTCGTGTGACTCTTCTGTCAACAATCCAGCTGTCAAGTACCTGCTAATGTTACCAGATGCTCCTTTTGTTTCACGCTTTGGGCAGAATCCTCTGGAACATTTCTTCGGACTATTGCGCCATGCTGCTGGTTGTGATGACCATCCAACAGCCGCCATGTTTGTACAGTTGTATCGCTTGCTATCAGTGTACAGTCTATTGCGATTACCATGTCGGCGCATCAGTAGCTATTTGAACTAGCAACTGTGTCATGCGAAGCTCAGGATTACCCCAGTAAAGGTTACAAGGCGTCAGGCACCCGTTTCTATGGCTACTGAATGCATTGATAGCCTTGTTGCCTTCTTGAACGATGAAAATCCTGTGGATGCTGTTGATGTGCCACCTCTGGCTACCTTGTCAGCCACCACAAAAGACAACATTGTCTTTTATGTTGCAGGGTTTGTTATTAAAGATTGCCTTGAAGTTCTTCACTGCTCCTCATGCATTTTAGCTATTTCAGGTGATGCCAGCTGCTGCAAACCACACTCATTAACATTGAATTACGTGGTTCTTTACATTGGCCTTCAGAAACACTGTTCCTGGCACTCAGAGAGGCTGAGGAATATATTAGTTCTCACTTGGCCGATGGTTTGGATCCAGAGGCCTTTACAGGGCTTTTTTTGGAGCTGATAATACCTGTTTTCCTGCCATTATGCTCAAAGTTGTGTTCGCCTCATGCAAGCTCTCTTTGTGCAGAAATTGCTACTTATTACATTGTCACTCGCCTACATTGCCATGTTAGAGAAGTAAGTCAAATCGTCAAAACATCAAAATGTAGTGAGCAACATAGGAAAAAGCAAAGTTGTGTTGACAGATTATGTGTTAAAAGTATTATAATCAAATTTCATATCCCCTTTATTGTCCAAATATGTAATTAACTTTTTCATGTGGTAGAATGTTATTAGAGATTTCTATCAAGCAACTCATTCATTGTCTGTTTATCATAATTGTGCTTTTACAGCATAACCAGTCAAGAGTTTATTAAGACCTCTTGTGACCAAGTGCTAATTTTACATGTTACTTATATTTGCTCATTGTTCTGTGGTGTCTTTCAGGATAATATTGAAAGGTGTATCGAGTGTGTTTAGGTGTATGTTTGTGTGTCTTCTGGATGAATGAACAACATATGGACAGCATTGATTTGTTTTCAAAACATTATATTCAGTTATTGCATTTTGTGAACAACTGCTCAGTAAGTTCATCTTTTAAACAATATACTGGCTCCATGTTTAGGACCTTGGGAGTGATTCATTGACACCCACAGAGCCAGTGTGACGTGAGCACCTCCCCTACATGCCAGCATGGAACACCAATACATAGTTTAGTACAAGGTTTAATACCACTATTTGTCGCCCTGTGTCAGGCTTAGCCTGCCAAACTCTTTTTTTGCTCTGTCCTAGGTGTTCTGTCCAGTTGGCTGAGCATCAACAGAAACCATCTTATTTGCAGTTATATACTTCTTTGCATTTTCTAATGACAAGCCTTGCCTTTTGCTGCCTCATCATTACTTGAGAACTGTTCTATCTTGCTAGGACTGGAGAAGTGGTTTGTGTTAGTAGGCCTTGTCTATGCCCATTCTAGGCTATTGTGCATTTTCTGGTAGTCTAATAATGAATATTCTTACTTACTTACTTCATTAATACTAGATCATTTACTATGAAATCTGCATTCCAATTAACATGGAATTTATTAATAGTGAAAGTACATTTTGGAGAGTTTCCTTTGGTAACAGAGTATAGGGTCAGTTTGTGATTATGATTTGGCTATAATGCTATATGTTATCAATCTGTTATAAATTTTATTTCAAAATGAAATGTCTTCTAATTTATTGTAAATACTATGTATTAAATATCCTCCTTTTTGTAGAGTATCTTATGGAATTGATCTTTCTGGCCTGGTTAGGATTTTAATGTGAAACTTCTTGATTGACAGTATAGAATTCTAGCTATGAGACTGGACCTCTGAGACACACTCGACAATGAACAAGGGACTTGACATGGGTCTATGACATTTCATCCATTGCTCACATGTGAGCAACACTGGAAGTTGGGAAGAAAAAGACAGAACTCTTAGATAGTCTTGTCCACTGTTCAGGAGCATGCTCTTGCTTCTTTGGGGAATTGTTGCAATGTATTTACAACAAAGGTCTTGGGGCAGACTACTTGAAGTGTTTTTCTTTGAGTGGTTCTTATTTTAGCACTATCTTGGCTTTCTGTGGTGTTCTGAGCCAATTCTTTACTGATGATATTTGGAGTAATTGATTTCTTTTATATAAATCTTGAATTGAATCTAGGTGAAATTTTGTAAGATGCGGCCATGTTAACTTTAACTGAGCTCATCCATCTAAATTCTAAACCGTATCTCTTCTAAATTCCATTTGTTATCAAAATTTGAATCAAATTCTGCTGCATTTAAAGATACTGTGCATGCATACTTATAACTCATGATATATATATATGCAGAAATTAATCGATTAATCGTTAATTTTTTTTAACAATAAAATTTTTGTTTAACGATTATTTGTGATTAATTGTTTCAATTTTTCTACCTATTACTAAAATGTCGGAAGTCTGGAAGCAACAATAAAACCATGTAAACGTTGCAGTGCAGCGGCGGATAGTAATCGAGCTATTAAATATAAACATATATTAGGTCGATTACACGATCATTTTTAATTTAAATTATTGACTAGTGGAAAGATCGAAAATGCTTATGGCGTTTATGGCATTCATTGCGACAAATCTTTTTCATACCATGAATGTAACAGTTCAATATGAGCAAGAAAACCACCTGTGTGATTTTGCGTTTGTGACTTAATTCAGAAACTGAGAATTTTCATTCAAGTGTCATTAATTTGTCTGACAAATGTAACTAAAAGTTTTTTGTGATTTAATCGAAAATAACTATTAATTAATTGTTAAATTTTCAAAAGTTAACTATTACAATTAAATTAATTGTTACCAGGTATCAGCAATGATAATCGGTGCCTCTCTTGAAACTGTCCTTTTCGGCTGAGGATTAGGCCGGGAGCGCCTCTGAGTAGATATCTTAAAAAGGGGCGCTATATCAAGTATTTTTGATTGATTGACTGATATTACACATTGCATTATTTATTTTTATGATGATCGACTGCATCATTATTTTTTCAAGCTTATAAAGTCATAATTTCCCCTATCCCTCAGCAGGGCTGTTAACAATACTGGGAAAAAGTATTGCGATACCAATACTTCGTCAAAAAAAGTATTTCAAAACCAATACCAATACTTTTTCTTAAAAGTATTGCAATACCAATATTAATACTTTCACCAATACTTTTTGACAAGGAAGTTTCCTGTTAATTCACACAAAACATGTGCTAAAGAAAAAAGGAGTATAATCACAGTATTATTTTTATATACAAAAATTTTAGTATAATTGCAATTGTTATTTTCACATATCAAAAATCAGTATAATTATATTAATAATTTTTACATAAAAAAATTAGAATAATTACAATTATTATCAAAATTATTATTTTTTAAATGTGTACTGTATACTTAAGCGTGCTACACGATGGCCTATGGGTAATGTGCTTGCTCGTGTAGCATGCGGTTGCGGGTTCGACTCCGTGTAACAACCCTGGGCAAATAGTTTGCCTCTGTCACCAAGCAGGAAGCTGGGAAGTTTAGGACAAGTCCTGCGATATCACTGGCCCAGTGTCCAGTACCTTGGGATTCGTCCATTGCCGGCTCAAGGGCCTAGGAAAAGGAGATGAGCGCCTCTCCAACGTTTTGTATGCAATATGGGCTGACTTTACTACTCGAGGATGTGTGTAGGGGCACAGGCGGCGATCTCGCTTGACAGGAGGGGGAGGACACCCATTGAGAGGAGTAGGAAATGTGGGGTGACACACACATAAATTAACCCCTCTCTGCAAAAGGGGGCATTGCCCTATGGCCCCCCCCGGGATCGCCGCCTCTGCGTATAGGGGAAAACACTATCCAATCGTTTCCTTATTTATAGATTCATTATATTCATACCATAGAACGTAGATTGTAACAAGAGACAATTTTCTGATCGTGATTGATGATTTAATTTTATTGCTCACCATTTCTTGATCACAAATATTTCAAATGGAAGAGAAATATTATAATTTTTTATAATGGGTGAGAAAAAAGTATTGCGTATCGATGACTGGCTAAAAAAGTATCGCAATACCGACCAAATAAAACTATCGCATTACACGCTGCGATACTGCAAAAAGATCGCCGATACCAAAGTATCGTGATACTTTATCCCGATATTAACAGCCCTGTCCCTCAACCTCTCGATCGCAGCGCCGGTGAAAGGCTCGTTGGCTCACAGTCACTGCGTGTTTGCAGTGTCTTTTCTATCTCCTCACCGTTTGAATTATCACCTTTTGTATATTTCTAATTTTGAAAATAAACCAATAACCATTATTATGGCTAACACAAGCAGCAAAAGTCATATGTAGGCAGTAGCAGTAGACCAATCTTATGGAACCTGACATCTTGGAAAACAATTAAATAATTAGTTATCGGTATTGGCTACTTTAATCGGTATCGGCAATTCCCATAATCTGCAATACTCTGTATCGGCATAATCGGAAAGAGTGATATCAGCACAGCCATAAACTGTTGTAACCATTCCAGGTTTTATTTGCATTTCAGCTGGTGTCAAATTGATGAGTGCTGGTCAAAAGACATCCCAGATCCCTCGCCTGAACCAGCCAACGAAGAAACGACCTTCAGTCGTCAAGACCTTTTCTGCTCAGTGTATGTAAGATCTTCAAAAACTTGAAATCAGAATGTTTAAAAAGCGCTGTGTATCCATTTCTTCTCTAACTGTTGTAAACATTCCAGGTTCCTTCTCTTCTCAATTGTTTACTATCTTTTTGTAATATCTAAAAGTACAAACACATTGAAGCAATTATATATCTTTAGTGCTTTTGTTGAAATATAAGGCTTTCGTGTAAGAGGTTAAAATGGTTCAGTGGACCAAAGTATCTGGTGATGGTTAGATTATTAGCTATATATTTAAGGTGGACAAGGTGGATGTCTAATTTCTCCACATCAGACACGAAAAACAATGGACAAACGAAAAAGGTTAAACCCTTAAGTGACATGAGTAGTCGTTATCGAGTATTTATAAAACACCACATAAAATCAGAGGAAGTCCTGTCCTGGGCCAGTCCTTCATTGATATAAGGAGAGGTATGGGGTCATTGTGTAATTACATAACGTTCGAGGGTGGGTGGGGTGCTACAAACGTTACGAAACGTTACGGGGTGGGTGAACGTTAGCTGAACATTACGTAACGCTTTTTATTTTTAAACTAATTAGTAATTAATTAAAAATACTCAGTCTAAGCTAAAAACCAAAGATTTAGTTTTTCCTTTAGTCGTGAAGGCTCATGAACGGAACGCTCTGGCGGTATGAAATTTCTACAAAACGTTCTCCCAATTTGTCAGCTCACCTGAATATTTTCAGAAAGGCGGCATTAATTTAAAACGTCATATGAAAGCGGGCCAAAATTCAGTACATGCAAATCAAGTCTGTTTGTTATGCATCAATATTACGATTGCTGATGGCTTCAAGTCAAAGCAAATCAAAGTCAAGCTAAATCAAGTCAGAGCAAATGACACGACAAATAGTCTACATTTAACTTCCGAAATTTGAATAATTTTAGATTCGATATTAGAACAACCACCATTTTCAATCGCGTCATCTGAAGGCGTATTAGTTAAACACCTCGTGACAACTAACATGCAAATACGGTACTAGTTAGGAGCACAAAAAACGAACGGAGCTGCCATGCGAAATGGGGACCCGCATCCTAAAGAGGTCTGGTGAATGTGGTGATACCTGCGTTAGTTAAGAAAGACACAATCGTCAAGTTCAAAATTCAGTTCCAAGCAAAGCTAGGCTGTAAGGCTAGTAGGCCCAGCATATAAATTTACACTAAGCTAGTGTTTAGCCTCGTAGCCTACACACGGCGGTGAAATCGAAGCTCAAACATAATAGTTAATATTATCTACCATTGATGGAGGTTAAATTTAGAGACCTGGGACTATTTAGGCCCAGGTAAAACTGCACTGAGTTTTGTTCAAAATAAATATGTAATGCTCAGGGGGGTAGGTGGGGGTCTATGGAAACATTACGATGCATTACAGAGGGGGTGGGTGGGTCAAAAATGGCCATTTTCAGCATTACACAATTATGCAATGACCACTAAGCAGGCACTTTGTCAGAGGAAAGAGAATAGAAGCCAACCTTTAGAGACTGAAGCAATCGGTTTCAGCTGATGGGGCCCAGAAAAGTGAGATGACTCCTAAACTGGGTCATTGATTTATGCTTTCGAGGGACAACCAAGTGGCTGAAGACTAATGGGAGGAACAACCATGCAGAGCAGAAACCGGATTACAATGGACACACCGTCCATTGTAATCCGGTTTCTGCTCTGCATGGTTGTTCCATGATGGTGTGAGCCGAGCCAGTAGGTCAGTTTTGCATGAGGGAGCAGACCTTGACTTGGATGCATCGGATGAAAGAAATTATATGGACGAACTTCGCAATGTCCTTTGAGATGGGCAGAAGCATTGAGGATAGCTTGAAGCTTAGATTGGTTCTGCTGACGCATAGAAGAGAGGCCGATGTAGATCGCATTCACATAATCAATCACAGGACAGATCAAAGCATAGACCAGTTGTGATTGCCTATAGAGGAAGTGATTGACAAATGAATTGGAGTGGGCGTTAGTAATCGTAACATGAGTGGTAGTTGACACCATTGATGTAATCAGACAGATGTTGGGTTCAAGAACAAATTAAAGATCATGGACAGAGTAAGAAAATTGGGAATTTAAGGCAAAATGTCTTTGCATCGATCCTGGCAAGCTTAGCACAGCTACCGAGCCAAATATACTGAGTCTTGTCTTGATTTAGCTGAAGAGGTTAAGTTTAACTAACAGATTCGAAACACTTGAGAGAATTGCCGAACCACACACACCAGATGAACTATGGCAACAACTTAAAGAGATCACTCTGAGTGCCGCCAAAACAACACTACTGAAGAACTGCGACAAGTGAAAGAATTGGATCTCCAGTGACACCTTTGAATTAATAAGAAAGACAAGAGAAGCAAAAACAAAGTCTCCACAAGAGTAAAAAATTCTACGAAATGAGGTACAACGGATGTTACGAAGAGACAAGCAGTTGGAATTGGAGATATTATGCAACGAGCTGGAGGAGAACGAAAGGAAAGGTAACACCAGATCTGTATTCCAAATGGTGAAGAAGCTCACTGGCTCGTTCAAGCCTCGAACGCCAGTAATGACAACAATAACAAGTAACTTGTTGAACCGGAAAAAGTAAATCAAAGATGGAAAGAATATTACAAAGGACTCTACAACAATGAAAAAGAGGAAGATGACATAAAATTCGAAATACAAGAAAAGGAACCAACGCCACTAAAAGAAGAGATAAAAAGAGCCATATTGAAAGCAGTTATGTGAAAGTCACCAGGCCCGGATGGCATAGCCGCTGAGCTGTTTAGATTTGGTGGAGAAATTACTCTGACAAAACTACACGAGATATGTGTGGACGTATGGGACGCCGGGGATTGGCCAGAAGAATGATCATAGTCAATTTTATTCCACTGCCGAAGAAGGGAAATCTACTTCACTGTGGTAATCACAGAACACTTGCGCTAGTCTCACATGCCAGTAAGATTTTGTTACGAGTGATACTGGAACGCATCCAGACCAAGCTGGAAACAGAGATAGCTGAAGAACAGGCTGGCTTTAGGCCAAGAAGAGGCACGCAAGATCAAATTGTGAACTTAAGAATCATCTTGGAGAAATCGAGAGAATGGAATCATCCACTGTACCTCTGCTGCATTGACTTTACAAAAGCTTTTGACATGATTCAACACGATCAACTAACTATGGATAACCATGATGGAGATGGGTTTCCCACCCCACCTCATTCAGCTAATGCGAAATCTCTACAAACAACAACGAGCTACTGTAAAGACAGACGGAATTACGTTGACATGGTTTAGTATCAAGAAAAGAGTCCAACAAGGATGTAATTTCTCACCAAGCCTGTTTAACATTCTGGCACAGCAGGTAATGCAAAAAGCACTACTAGGGTACAACAAGGGATTCAGAATTGGAGGGAAGACTATTAATAACCTTAGATATGCTGATGACATCGTGCACTGGCCACTTCACCAGAGGATTTACAGGAGTTGGTGCAACGTGTTGAGATTTCAGCAAAAGAATACAGTATGCTGATTAACGTAGCAAAGACAAAGGTAATAACAAATAACAATGATACACTTTTGATCAAGGTGAACGGATACAAACTGGAACAAGTGGACTCATTTACATACTTGGGGAACAGAGTAATGAAGGACGGGGACTGAGCGAGTGAGGTAAAATCAAGATTAGCTATGGGAATGTCAGTCATGTTTAAGTTGGTAAGCCTCTGGAAGAATAAATCAGTCAGGACTAATACTAAACTGCAACTCATGAAGGCCTTGGCTTGGCCAGTAGCAATGTATGGTTGTGAAGCGTGGACAATAAAGAAAGAAGAAGAGAAACGTATACAAGCATTTGAGAACAAGTGCATGAGGAAACTGCTCAGAATTCCATGGACAGCAATGGTGACCACCAAACAAGTGTATCAAATGGCGAAAGTTGACTGCAAACTGTTGGGCCACATCAAATCCAGAAAACTGCGGTACTTCGGGCACATCGTGAGACAGCCTAAAGACAGTATTGAGAACATTGTGATGTTGGGTATAGTGGAAGGAAGCCGAAGTTGTGGAAGATCCAGAATCTGCTGGTTTGACAATGTCTTGGCGTGGACTGGTTTAAGAAACACAAGCCTAATGAACATCGTACGAGACAGAAAGCATTGGACATCACTTTCCCATTCATGTAGTCAACCGTCGCGAAGCGACGATGTGACATGACATGGTTAAGTTTAGCAGACAACCAACGATCAAGAGCAATTGAAGCAACCATACCAGTGACTGTGGCTGCAGGGTCATCAGCATAATGGTTGGGCAAAACACCCTGTGGTTCAAGAACCCCGGCTAGATGCGAGGAATACAATATATGAAAAATATAGGGGTATCAAGGACAAACCCTTGAGGTAAGCCATGGATAGTGGATGAGCTGAGGACTACAGAAGCAAAACAAGATGTGATGATCATGGACAAGCTTTGCACTGCCAGCAGTCTTAGAGCAGTGGTCTGAACCTGTGGGTTGCGACCCCCACGTGGGTCGCCTAACGATTTTTTGAGGATGGGCAGAAGCCTTTAGAAATTTATTGAACCAGTTTTCAGTGTTGTGCTGCAGCCAAACTTGATTTTGTTTCAATACCAGTTACTAAATTCTGGTTTAGTTGTTTGCAGTCATATTCTATTAAGGCTATTTTGTCTGAGATCTTGTTGCGTCTCATTATTTCTATCCAAAAAACAGATTAGAGCTGTACCGATATCACTTTTTACTGATTATGCCAATGCTGCATATAGCCGATTAATTATTGAAATAACTAGCACCAATTGTAAGGCCAATTATTTATAAGTTTGATATTTTTGGTCTCTTTTCTGTCTGTAACGATTATTGTTAAAAAGCAAATAAATTTATTTCAGCGTTTGTGTTGGTTGCAGCAACATGCTACTGAGCAGACAGTCAGTACATGGTATTGTTAAATTTATCTGGCAAGTGACAAGTATCCAAATTAACGTAAACAATAGTTTAACATTGGCGTCCCAAATATTTTTGCAAATACTGATTTTAGCTGTTGTTCTAATAATCAGCCCGAGTACGAATAGACACATCGGTACAGCTCTACTCAATAAGGTGTTTTAGCGGTGTATTTTTGCATTTTGTGCATCCAAAGTAACCTTTAATCTTCTGTGAATTTCAACAGATTGGGCAAAACTTCATAAGAAGCAGTTTGATCAGATGGATTCCTTGGATGTCTATATGGAAAAGAAATCACAGCGAGCCCTGTCACTGCTCAGTCCAAACCATGCCAATGTTTCAGCTGGAAAAGAAAGAAGAATAAGTACTCATCAGGTACTTATTGTCACTTCAAAACACTTTTGCATTCTAATTGTTTGTTAAAAGAGATGAAAAAATTCATTCTGTATCTGTGAAATCACTGTAGCAGATGAGAATATTATTAGTCTCCATAATCATTATTTTTTTTTCAAATTCAAACTGACACAGCTGCCTTATGATTAAAAGTTATAGTATGAATGGTAGATCACAAGTTATTACATTCATTCATTACGAAGATTTATATAGCGCCCCTTCAAGACTACTACTCAGTAGAACTCCTCACCCTAGCTCGGCTAAAAAGAACAGTTTTAAGGCGAGTATAAAATGAAATAAAACGACAACCGCAACGCCAACGGGTGAGGGGCCGACCGCTGAGAAGGTACGATTCTGTTTAGTAGTTGTACGGGCAAATGGGACAATGAGTAGGCCTCGCTCGGTAGAGCAGAGAGAGCGGCGACCCGGTACACTTAGAGGCACGTTTACAGAAAACAGGGCCCTAGGCACAAACATTTTTGGGGTCTTTCTGAATTGTACACTGAGTGCGAGGTGCCTATTGGAGGGGTCATACATTTGTGACAAAAGGGAGGGGAGTCGGAGACATGTGAAGTCGCGTCATCACATCAAATACGCAACGTTATTTAAAAATTTCACTCAATTAATCTGTTGTCAACTTCTGGAAGCAAAGAGGCTCATAAACACCTAGCCTTGGCTATTACCAACATAGCTAACCCAGCTGATATTGATAATGACAATAATAAAGTAATTATGAATTACCACAATACACTTATCATGCAAGAATAGAGAATATATTATCTTATAAATAAAGAAGACTTTCTGTGTGTCCCTCTGTCCGGCGATGCATTTCCACAGTTTTATAGCTGTCGACTCGAAACCTTCACCGTTGGCTCGGGGAACACCTGGGACACGCAGTAGAGGACTTCCTGAGTCCTGCAGCCACCCTCTTCCTGGTCTCCAGGGCCAAAAACCTTCAGCACACATCTCACACACCCATAAAAGCAAAGTTTCCTTCTTATTCACCAGGATCGTGTCACCTGCGACATATCGTACAGGTACCATTTCAGATACACAGTATCGTTTGCACAGTCAATCACATGGGTATGTACTATAAACACTATTTATTAAATGTATGTCTAGATTCTGTGTATGTGTCTGTCTCTCCGTTTATGCGTTTGCACACTTTTACAGCTGCTATTCACTCTAAATCTTTGCCGTTGGCTCGGGGAACACCTCGGACACCCAGTAAAGGGGGCGACCACCGTCTTCCTCCTCGCCAGGGCCAAAACCTGTCTTTACCCGGGCACCGGGTGTCCCAGCTAGTATTTGATATATTTCAAACATGGGACATGCTATTTTATATGATATATTATGTTGTGTTTAGTATTTTTTTATTCATATGGTTATTTTGTATGAAATTTTTCATTTACTTGGGGCCTCTGATAAATTATTTTGTATTTAATGTTTTCATTCATTTCATTTTGTGGCCCTGAGATGTTATTTTGTATTTAATTTTTCATCATTTGGGGGCCCCTAAGATTTGGGGGTCCTAGGCAGGGGTGAGACTGCCATACCAAAGAGATGATACCGCACTAGATTCACTGTTCAGAGGGAGCCAGTGGAGCACATCCAGCATACAGCCGGAGACATGGCCAAATTTAGGAATGCGTCCAACAAGACGTGCAGCAGAACGCAGGACCCGATCCAGGCACCGCAACTGCCCAGCTGGAAGGCCTGCATAAAGTGAGCAACAATAATCCAGTCGGGCTGTGATGAAAGCGTGAACGAGGGTAGCTGGGGCGTCTGGAGATAGCGAGCAGGAAACAGTGCGAAGCTGACGTAACTGGTAGTATGAATCAAGGCAAAGGCGGTGAATATGAAGCAGAAGTGAGCTCCAAGGTCCCGGACAACAGAGGAAAATGCAAAAAGGGGATCTCTGCAGTAACAGCAGTTAAATCAAGCTTCATAAGCTACCGGCAAGTGCCCAGCCAGATGAATTGCGTTTTTTGGATTGAGTCGCAGACGGTTTGTCGCCATCCAAGTCTCGAGGGCATCCAGCGTTTGGCTCATTGCCCGAACAGCAGTAGACTGAGTAGAGGCATTAGAAGCCATGTAATGTAAGTAGGCTTGGACGTCATCGGCATAAAGGTGACCCAGCACAGCAGTGGCATTAAGGACAGAATCAGTCTCAGAAGTGTAGATGACATACAGAAGGGGAGTGAATGGCATCATTGGCATGTTAGAAGAAGGTGTCTATTTACATAGATATATCTTTTCTCTCCTCCGTCATGCAAGGTCGACAGCGGGCGGTATGCCTAATCTGTATTGGCTGCCTAGGATTAGTCCCCAACTACATGTGTACGTCTCCTACGGAGCAAGTGTTTTGCTTGTATGACAACAATAGGAAGTAGCAGTAGGTCTATCTTTTAGAACCAGGCATCGTGGGAAACACAGTGAAATAATCGGTTAAATAATTGGTTAAATAGTTGGCTACATAATCGGGTATCGGCAAACGAATAATCGGTAATAATTGTTGACCTTGCGTGACGGAGGAAAGGAAAGATATATCTATGTAACTGGACACCTTCTTCTAAGATGCCAATTATGCCTTTCACTCCCCAGACAGGTCACTATTATGACTTGCCATTTGACCTAAAATGACATGATTGTGCCTAGGGTAATTAAGCAGGCACTATGACTCACTCTTCACAACAGCTGTACACACTTTCCCATGGTACTAGCTGTCTAGCACAATGGTTACTGGGTGGTCTGAAGTAGAAGCCCGAATTCCCCACACTATGGGAAGGGAACGAAATGCTGTCTTTTACAGACCCAATGATGTTGCTGTCGTCATTTAGCTCTTAAAGACTGAAAATAATATTATAAAATGAAAAACAAAATTTTTAATTTCGGCGCTAATTATCTTGCCGACATTGCCGATATATCTATAATCGGCCAGATTAATCGGGGCAGCTCTAGCAGTTATCAGGCAGCAAACAATGCACCACCAATAATTTTCTGTTATTTTGTCTATGTTATTTAGAAAAATGCTGTCCTGGAACCAGTGAAGAAATCTTCATTTGTTCCAACTGTTTTTTCCACTACTAAGATGAACACGAACTTTAGCCAGATATATCAAGATCAGTTTCCATTGAGGAAGAAGAAGCAACAAGAGAAAACAGAAGGTGGCAACACAACATCCGTTGGAACAAATGTGAAAATAGTCGAGTTTGGTTCCACCAGGAAATCCTTAGGTATGTTATGTGGGAGCCTTTAGTAAGAGATTGAAGATGAAACGTTTGTGACTCCGCATCCAGGTTTAAATGTCTTCTTTGAGCAATGTGACCTATTGACAAATTAACAGGGTAATTAACAGACTGCTGTTGTTGCATGTTAATTTAAACCAAGAGATCCATGTTTTAGTGTAATGCAAATTGAGCCAGGAAGGCAAAAAAATGTTGAAACTCTCAAGTTTAAACTGTGATACTAGGTAGTGAAATGATGATTTATATAAATGTATGCATGGTCGGACTCTTTGTAATAAAATTATCTTACGGTATAAAAATCCAGAGAAAGCTCTTACTAGAATATTTGTATGAGAAATTGCACACTTTAAGAGCCAGTGATAGTAGAAATTAAACATCACATTGGGACCAGCTCCCTCCTTTAACGCGTGCCTCCTTACTAACTTTGCGTTGTCTTGAGACCACTTTATTTTCTTGTACTTAAGTAACTCCAAGCTATTCTCTCCTTAGCCTTTGTCCACACTGTATTTCAAGGTTGTCAGTTCCTTCTTCATTGAGGAAGAAAAAAACATTAATTCTGTATATCTCTACTTTAGATTCTTGTCTGAACTTGTCCAAATAAAGTCTGTCACATTGTACATCATGTGCTGCTACTGATTAGAACTGCATGCGTGATCGATCAGATTTCTCAAGGATCATCCTCTACATATTGTTAAAAAAAATGACCTGACAGAACATTTTAGGCTGATGGCAGTAGATGATTTACTGTCACGTTTAATAGAACAACGGACTGTGGTAAATTACATTTTAATATTGCATGATATGCAGAATGTGCTTTACTATGACATGCCATTAAAAGTGTCATTGCAATGTCAAATAAACCACACCCAGTATGTTAACAATGTTACCAGATGTTTTTCATTTGCTGTTTGAAGTTACATATCTACATGTTTAAGGTTTGCTGCCATAAAATGTTATTTACCCAGTATATTGTTTGTTGATCAATATGCAGTAACTATTTGAATTTTACTTTGGTAGGAAATGCTTTTTCTGTGAATCCCTTTTCACCTGGATTTGACAGTTCTGCCCAGAAAGCAAAATTTGATCTTCAAGCCAGTTTGTCTCGTCCTGTGACTTGGAAGCCATATGTGGGGAAACTGAAGGAATCTTACATCAAAGACCATCATCTAGATGTTAAGAAGGTCACAGTAAAAACACGGTGGGTTCAATTGTATTTAGAAACTTTAATCACGCAGATGTCTGATGCATCAATCGATGATGCTCCTAAACCAAACCATAATTTATTCATTCATTCATCCATTCTTTGGAGAATTTATTTGAGTCCTCTTCAAGGAGCCCACTCAGAGGTGCTTCTGATTCCAGCTCTTGTGAGGAAGTTTGCAGTTTTATGATGCCGGTGCAGCACTAAAGGGAGACTTCTGGACCACCCGGCCTACCACAGAGAAGGCTAGATTTCGCATAGATTCAGTGCAAGCAAATGGAACCGGAAAATCCCCTTTTCTCCAGACCGTATTTGGGCTGTACCAATATCACTTATTGCCGATTCCACGTATAGCTGATATCGATTATGAAGCTGATTATTTCAAACTTTTATAGGCAAAACATTCTTTTTCAAGACACGAATCTACTATTGAGATAAGATATGTATATTCTGTATTTCGACCAACAGCTTGCGCTACACTTTGGTTTACAAGAGATTTAAATAACATGAAGCATTCCTGTCAAAGACGTTTTCCTCACTGCGTTATCTGCCGTGTGGCATTGTCGTGCCTGGCATATGAACATTTACGTTGTTTTTGCTTGGTGTAAAACATGGATAATTTAATTTGACAGAAATTATGAAATTGCCACCTCTAGCCATGATATTGTGCATATGTCTATTTTTAAATTGATGGAATTGTTTATGTTTTAGCTCCTGATTAGATGTTCTTAAAGGTTTGCTAAATTATAAATTAATGCTGCTGATCAGTATATTTATGATGATAACAGTTGTTATGATAAGATATATTCATCATTCATTGTATGACTGTTTTTGTAATTTGCCTTTTACAGCGATGATCGCAGAAGAGAGATAAGCAATGCAAGAGCACAGAAGCGCTTGGAACTACAAAATAAGAGGCGTGTTACTGGAAATTCTAAGTGATTAGAAATTTGTTGCTTAAGGCAACTGTCAAGAAAGACTTCGACTGATATTGTTCACGTTTCTATGTTCTGATGTTCAGATAGCAGTTGTATGGTTTGAAAGTTCAGTAGTTTTCAAAATGAATCTTTGACTAGAAATGATATTTGAAATCATATTCTGTTTGTCTAGGACACAGAATTAGTGTATTTTACTTGTTTTTCTGGTTGTTTATGGTTTATCTCTTGTTTATTTACTGTTTATCACTGATGTCGCAAACTTGATGAATGCAGTGACTTGGTTTAAATGAAATTTCAATCCAGAAACTTCTGTAGTGCCGTTTTCATAATGCATAAAGTAAAAGCATCAGTCGTTGTTAGTCTTTTTTCAGCAGTCACACTCACTTTACGAAATCAGAGAATTTGCACGTGTTCTTGGGACTGTTGGACAGATTAAGACTTAATTAGTGAAATGCATAGCCTCCACGTATTACATACACAGAAAAAGCATATTTTCGGACCGCCATTCTCCCTGTTGCATGGCATACATTTTTTTACCCGCCCTATGTGTACATACATCTGAGCTCTAACCCCCTTTATTAAGGTTTGTTAAATTGTTAATATACATCTATAAGACATTGATTTTACCATAGGCTATTTTTTGTGTGATAAATTGATGCTCAACTGTTATGAAGAAATCAACTACTAACAACACTTGCATTTTAAAAAGTTTTAATGCTACATAAAGTTGATCGAGGAGGAATATAGTTCGTGATTGGGTTTTCAGTTCTGAAAATGTGGATGTCATAATTAGACAGTTATATTTGCGTGCACACGTACGCGTTTTTCTAGACTCTCCCCTGCCGAAATTCGAAACACCCAATAAACTCATCCTTGCATATGTAATAATTATGTGGATGGGCCCCTATTTGGTGAAATTTAGTCTAATGCATTAGCTACCAGATGCCTTCACCCTGTGGCATCTTGGTACAGTGAGGCAACATTGAGCCTTGTTAGTTAGAATACTAGCTAACATGGTTTTTATTTTTTTCATTATGTAAGTACAAATGAAAGTTGAGAAATCTCCTGTTGCAGGATTTTTTGGGTCTTTGCACTTCCACCAAAATATCTACTAAGACCATGCTGCTAGGAATTGTGTAAATAGCGACGACTAACTGTAGTGTGTACTGTAGTGTGTCTTTATGGCACTATACCTTAACACTTTAACGATGAACTGCATTGCTTTCCCAGTCGCTTTTAGTACACTCTTCTTGTTAAAGTGTTATGCATAGACAATGGATCAGTTTCCGTGTTGCAATGACACATACAGAGATTGCTTCTTCAGATGCTTGTTGAATCTAAAATTTGAAGTTCAGTAATTGTGTGGTGAACTGTTATGTAGCATTAGATCTACATGTATTTGTAACCAAAACTTATGACTGCACATCTATAGCAAAAGGTGTCTATAAGTTTATCAGAGATGTACAACAGTGGTTAGCAAGCTGTCTGTGCTGTCAAATTGTGTTGTCACGTCATTGTTTATCTATTTCTCAACGTCCAGAGTTCAAATCCTCACCATGACAGAAAGGCTGCAGATCCATGTACTACAGTGTGTAGCCTTTCAACCAGACATGTGCCCCTTAGCAAATTCAACCAAAAATGAGTACTTTGTTGGTGGAAATTGGAACTGACCATCACCCCAATTCCAGGAAATTGCTTACTGGTGTCAAATCTCAGTGGTGTTAGCTTAGTATTTTGATGGTAATAATTATTTTGACTCTCAAAATACTGAGCTAACAACATTGAGATTTTTGGATGCATGTATCCTGTTACATGGAAGTGGTTACATGGAAGTGGTGCCACTGTCAGGAATTGGTCTTGGCCAATTGCCACCTTTCAGGAAAAAATGAAACCATTGCAGGGATTGACTGACAGTTGTCTGATGTTCTGTATCTGGTCATAATAATGTTATGATCCACCATTTTGACTTACCAGATATGCATCCAGATTTATGAATTATGTACAGTTTTTTGTCTACCATTCCCTGATCCCTAACCATGTATGCCCTACGTCATTCAGTCTGCTGGATGTTTTATGGCAGACTGTTGCAGTTACAAATGCAATGTCCTCACTCTTGGTTCTAAGTCAAAGAGAACTTGTGATAGAATGTAGCTGTCTGATGTGTGGCTATGCAATTACAATGCCTGATGACGGGTTACAAACAAAAAATGTACAGGTACCTGGATTCCAGATTCAACACTTGTGCATACACATATGGATTTCTCAGAGGATATTACAACAAACAAGTTCTGGACTTCTTGACATTATGCCCCAGTTGAACACACTGGCGCATTATCTAGATGTGTACAACATAACATGTATATAATTGCGCCGTCGAGGCGTGTGTCTGCACTTCTGAGCAAAAGATGTTGGAAGAAGAGCGGTATCAAATTTCGGTAATAAATAATACTGTATACATATATTCACTTATTTGGAAAGAAAACGGCCTGACAAAAAACAAAGAAATGCTAGCATGAGTGACAGTGAACAATACAAGTAGCTAGAATTGAGTAACAAACTAGTAAATATTTTCATCTAAAGAGCTGGGTATTAATTAAGAGTTGTCTTGGGGTGAGAGAATATGGTTATGTGCTCTAGGTATTAATAAGAACATGCTTGAGGTTGTGTAAAATGGAGGAAAAGTTTCTCAGGGCTCACTGAATCGATCACAAAGACAGTAATGCATTATTTAGTATTTATTTATGTTTTAAATTTGTAGTGCACACAAGTTCACACCGAAATGTGAATCTGAGGTGCAGATAGTTGGTTGCCAGGCTACACATGCATATTATGTGAAACAAATAAATGCCTATGTGCCATTGACTAGAGGTCTAAAATCCAAAAGAAGACCAGTAGGCCTCGTAGATGAGCCCGCAGGACACATACCGGTAAGTTTATTATTTTAATTCAGAGGCACATTGTTTATTACAAATGTAAAAATGAAGAGTTGCACTGAGAGAATTTTATTTAAAGTTAATTTATTATCTTTTGTAGAAATTATAAATTACTAAAAACAATCTCAAGAGTTGCCAGTATTAAAATGGTCATCATTATGTGTGGCGTTTTTGCCAGTTCGGCCTGGGGAAGGGGGAAACGATCTGTGCTACCCCTCTTGGCTATATAAGGGACTGCTGAGCTCAGTCGATAGACCAAGAGACCGTAAGTAAGACTTAACTACGATTCATTGGCTGTTCGCTGTTGTTCAATGTTAATAAAGAAAGTTTGTTGAGCAACGAAATCTGTTTGACTTTGTCGTTAGCGTAGTGACTCTGATTCTACCATTGGGACAGTCTTAAATCCTGGGCCAGACCGGGTAGATCTTACCCAGCGGACATTCAAGAAGAAGACGAGGAAAACCTTGGAGCTCAGCCTTCCGAGGTACCAGAGGGAGATGGGAAGGAACTCTAGGTTTTCCCCAGGCGTTCACCCCAACTGCTGCTGCCATGCGATGCCCGGTGTTGGACCGAAAGGGGTTTGTCATAGACTGATACACAGAAGGGAGGTGAACCAAAGTCTGCCACATATGTTTTAATACGGACAACTGGGAAGAAGAAATCTGTTGACAGATGTTTGTGTGTCTAAACGTTGCCACTATCCCTTCACTCTCTTGCTGTCGCAACTTCCCACCAACAGCTCAGATGGATTGGGGCACATAAATCTAGAGCCAAATGTTGGTCCTGGTGAGTATATCGATTGTCCAAAACGCTAGCCACTCCTGCACTTCCACAGATATGCGGTAGTGAACAGAAACAGTCAAAATCTAGCCGACATATTTCAATCTATCTCACCCTCTGACATTCATTCATACACACTGCACATACATTCTCAGCTAGAAAGTACATTTTACCTAATTACAAGCAAAAACAAAGTGATAAAAAGCATTATCTCTAGTTATTAAAAACTGTCAGAAGATAGCATACAGATCTGTTTTTTTGTGCAGATGAATAAAAATCGCCTACAGACAAAGACAATTAAAACGTTCTTCCACAGTTAAAAGCTGTTAATCGATGAACTTGAGTCAATTTTCGGCTTTCAATTTGTGCAGCGTAAAGATTGACTGTCTTGCCCAATTGGAGCATAACATCTCTGAAGCCTTTGCAGTTTCTGCACATTGGATGCACATTAAAGCAAATTGCCTTTCAATTTATGTCAATTCTCTGTTCTTGATTTGACGACATATTCTTGTTGCGTTTGAAGCCTTTTGCATTGGTCACTGGCCATGTCGAAACAGTTGATTACTCAAAACTCTAATCCAAAGATGACACTGTTACAGCCTGTCACACAAAAAGCCCGTCCCATTCTATACTCTGTTCTATTTCTCAATCTCAGAATTTTCCTTTCTGCAAACCTGAAATTAAAAAAAACTGATCATTAACAAGACGTCATCAGCCAAACTTAACATATGATCCCATAAGAAAAGAGAACAAACAAAATGGAAGATGTTAACAGGTAAAAGAGGAAGATTGACGACTGATCGGATTCTTTAAAGTAATTACTGATAGGTAAAGTGTAATTAGTCACTTCTATTGAGCCGGTGACCAATGTAAAAGGCATTAAGCGATGTTAAGCGATTACAGCGAAATCTTCAAAGTCAAATTAAGTTGCAGATTTTTATGGCTAATGCAACCAGCATTTGACTGCTTTTAAGCAATATTTTGGTTCAATTTCTCATTTTATATTCAGACAGACACACCCACACGTAAATGAATACACGCCGTCACCAATATACACTTTAAAATGCTGTAAATATCCTGGCATGATGCATAACATTACCACACACTTGAACATGCACATAACATTTTTACGCATTACTAAAAATTTCCAACAGAAATGCTACATAAATATCGTTCTCAACACATCCGTGCACACGGAAACGAAGGATTCATTGAAAGAAGAGTTAAGTCCACTTGGGTTCCTAGCCATCAACTCCCAATGACAGAAGAAAAGGACCACATGTGTTAATAAAAAATAAACAAATAAACAAACAATAAACAGTCTTCTCTTATTGTGTGCTGCTCCTTTCGTTTCAGAAACATCCTCTGCATCTCAGCTTTCTTCATGTCTTCTATTCAGTGCCTTCCATTCAATGCCTTCCATTCAGTGTCTTCCATTCAATGCCTTCCATTCAGTGCCTTCCATTCAGTGCCTTCCATTCAATGCCTTCCATTCAATGCCTTCCATTCAGTGTCTTCCATTCAATGCCTTCCATTAAATGCCTTCCATTCAATGCCTTCCATTCAGTGTCTTCCATTCAATGCCTCCCATGCATGCCTTCCATTCAATTCCTTCCATTCAATGCCTTCCATTCAGTGCCTTCCATTCAATGCCTTCCATTCAATGCCTTCCATTGAGTGCCTTCCATTCAATGCCTTCCATTCAGTGCCTTCCAATGAGTGCCTTCCATTCAGTGCCTTCCATTCAATGCCTTCCATTCAATGCCTTCCATTGAGTGCCTTCCATTCAATGCCTTCCATTCAGTGCCTTCCAATGAGTGCCTTCCATTCATTGCCTTCCAATGAGTGCCTTCCATTCAGTGCCTTCCATTCAGTGCCTTCCATTCAGTGCCTTCCATTCAAGGCCTCCCATTCAATGCCTTCCATGCAATGCCTTCCATTCAGTGCCTTCCATTCAGTGCCTTCCATTCAAGGCCTCCCATTCAATGCCTTCCATGCAATGCCTTCCATTCAGTGCCTTCCATTCAATGCCTTCCATTCAGTGCCTTCCATTCAGTGCCTTCCATTCAATGCCTTCCATTCAATGCCTTCCATTAAATGCCTTCCATTCAGTGCCTTCCATTCAGTGCCTTCCATTCAATGCCTTCCATTCAATGCCTTCCATTGAGTGCCTTCCATTCAATGCCTTCCATTCAATGCCTTCCATGCAATGCCTTCCATTCAATGCCTTCCATTCAATGCCTTCCATTCAATACCTTCCATTCAGTGCCTTCCATTCAATGCCTTCCATTCAGTGCCTTCTATTGAGTGCCTTCCATTCAATGCCTTCCATTCAAGGCCTTTCGCGGACAAAAGCTTCAATCACTCGGAGTAGAATAATACACAGAAATAAATTGCATGAACTGAATTAAGTGTACGGCTGCTGCTGTCTTCAACTTAGGGCCCATCCATATATTACGTTTTAAAATTTTGCATCTGTTGCACCGGATACATGTTATGGAACCCTCCCCATGCGTACATACATCTGAGCTCTAACCCCCACCCCCTGTTGGAAGGGCTAATTAGCTAAAAAAAAATAAGACATCGATTTTACCATAGGCCATTTCTTTTTGTTAAGCATCATATTTCACAGCTAAAATTTGTTCTGTTATGAAGAAATAAAATACTAACAACACTTACAAAGTTTTAATGCTACATAAAATTGATTAAGCAAGAATAATAGTCCGTGATTGGGTTTACAATTCTGATTTTAATATTCTGTAATGTGGACGTCATAATTATTTATATTTGCGTACGTACACGTTTACTGGGACTCCTCCCCCTCCCCGTTAGATGCACCTTTGTGCAAAATCGCCAAAATTCGAAACCCCTCCACCAGAGGCGGCGATCTCGGTTGACAGGTGGGGGACACCCAATGACAGGTGTAGGAAATGTGCGGGGACAGTGACACATGTATAACTTGTCCCCTCTCTGTTAAAGGTGGGGACCCAGGGATCGCTGCCCCTCCTCCACTCACTCTGTATGTAGGATATGGATATAGATAGCCCCTTAGCCAGGGACTCAGAAAAAGGTCTCCATGACCACTTGGCAATAGAGGGAAGGGGAGGAAAGCAGCATCTGCTGATACCGTAATATATCACATGAAATTACTCCTAAATGTCTTTCAAAAACCAGAGCATATCTTTGCCTTTATGTTTGGCCTTAATGGAGTCGACTCAAAACCGACCACATGCAACCTAGTAAACATTCTGGACAACAGAACAACAGACCCCCCCCCAATCAAGCCAGATGTCCAGAATGTAATGCAAATTTTCTTATAATTGTCAACATTTTTTATTATAGCAATAAAATATTTAAAATGATAATAGAAGAACGAATAAAAATGGAGAGGAGAAATAAGTAGCCTATAATGATCACAATCTGATGCATTCCTCAGGATGAAAAACTATCAGAGTCATAATTAGAGTTGTTTAATTGTGGTAACAACTACTGCTAATTAAGTGGAACTTTTTTAAATGGGTGTAAGTTTTTAATAAAATTACGTATTTTGATGAGATGATGTGACGTCACATTTCGTCGACCCCTCTCCCCTTGTCACACATCGTTGCAAATTTGTGACCCCTCCCAATAGGCGCGTGACATCATTTACGGATGGTCCAAGTGTAAAAAAATTAAGAACTGAAGATTGCAAAGGCAGAGCACCAACATATTAAGTAGACGACAAAGGGCTCGTCCACTGTGGTCCACTGTGTTCGTCAAAATAGAAGTTGGATTGGTGATAATGATGATGGAATAGAAGTTGGATGGTTGAACGAAATTCTTCCAAAATAGATGCTATTCAGATGAACATAATGCCTACAGAAATAAGAGTTGGATCATTGAAAAGCATATTTGCCTAAATAGAAGCTGAAATGACAAAAATGGTTCTTGCTGAACCAGAAGCTGGATTTGCGGACATTATTATTATCAATTCAACTTCTATTTAACCAAATACAATGGGCGAAAAATAGGATTTGTTATCATTCGTTAGGCTTTTTGTCCATCAACCATTCTTTAGTCGTCAATTATTTGTTGGTGAAATATTTGTTGTAATTTAAAGCGTAGGCCTACATAGGATTGCTTCCCTTTGTGAAATTGTCGACAAGGGGCCAGTGGCGCTGGCATCGTTTTGAAAGTTGTAAAATAAAGTTTGTAAATGCGCAAAGTGCGAAAATTTCTCCCTCCTCTTTTTCCTTTTGATAATAACGTACGCATATAGACGAATTGCACTGCTCAAAGTGTGCCCGGATGGTTATGGACGGCGTCCAGGTTCTGCTAGCCAAATAAGTGGCAGGACGGCGTCCAACCGCGAAAATAAGTGCCTGGACGCCGTCCATGACCATCCAGGCACACTTTAAGCCCTGGCATCACTCCTTAAAGCTTGTGAATGTTGTAGAATAAAACTATTAAATATGTCAGCAGAACTGGATTAAGTTGTCAGAAATCAGTCGATGAGAATATCTTAATTTTAATTTCGAAAGATTCCTCAGTTGATTATGTTAACGGCTTTTAAATGCTGAACGTTGTTTGGCCGAACCTTAGCCTTCGCTGTGCTGCATCATAATTAGCCATCTGATAAATGCCCCTTGATTCGATCGAGGACGGTTTGGCCATTGGAAAGCATCTGACAATGTAATGAAATTCAAATAGCATTTGTAGATGATCAATAGACGATGTATGCCTGGTCGCTCTCAGCTCAACATCGGCCAATTGAATCAGTAATTGTGACAACCACGTTCTATCGATTACGTATTGCTGCCAGTGAAGAGCGAACAAGACAGTGGAGGAGTGAGAGCATTTAAATCGCTCATCCGACAGTTTTATCAGCAAACATATACACAGAACGCACGCTGGCAACTGACTGGTACGAATTGCTGAAAAACGACAGGACAGGGAAATGGAAAGCACTCGTCGTCCTGAAAATGCCTGGCACAGAGGTCGTGCCAAGCGGTAGCTAGGCTGAGACGCGACAGGGTCATTGTAGCTGCTGATGAATAAGTAGTAATATCACTCAGGTCGTCTGATGATGATGATGGTGATGGTGGCAGGCGGTCAACAGTAACAGCGTTGCTTATCAGCCGACAGCAGCCTTAAATTATACATCGACCGAAGGCGGCCATTGTTCCAGCTTAAGACTCCGAGAGGCAGCTCTTCTTTCTTGTCTTGTCGATGAGTGTCACGGGAAAATGAGAATTTAGTAGAGGCAGTGTTTATTCTAATAAACACTGCCTCTACTAAATTTTCAACCTGTAAGTAGGTTCTAATAGGTTCAAACACTTGGTCCTGATGTCTGTTACTTGTGCTCATAGCTATTATCTATATAATATTGAGCTATCTTTGTGGCTCAAGAAACTGCCAGTGTATTTTCTGCCAACATGACGTATTGATGGTACCATGCACTAAGAATGAAAGCATTTGTGTAGCACCTTTCGAATCTCACACAAGTGTTGACACATGAAATTGTCTTCTCAATTGATAAAATCACTAACTCGGACTGTACAACGAATATGTGTACTTGACCCCTCGGCTATTTTTTCACACCTGGTTAAAAAGGCATCAGGCCTTGGCACGCATATGAGATTTGGTGGTGAGTCTTCTACCTTGCCATCTGATCTACCACCCACTGAAGCAATAGCTGAGTATCCTCATGAGAGACATAATTTCGAAACACCTTTCTTGCCCTGGTGGAAATTTCAATCACCTTTGAATTGGGTTGACCACTCGATCTTCATGTAAAACAGAAATGTAAATCCATCTAACAAGATCTGACTGAGATTTTGCAGCATTAGACTCAGTCATGTTTGGCTAACTTAGTCTAAGATTTCCTCTAAGCTGCTACTCCTGTGGTGATGGCAAGCAAATAAATTACTCTGGATATGGTACATTCACTGGAAAATGGAAGATTGAGATTCAGTTTCTAAGCAACCATTCTAATGAGACCGGGTTAAAACCGTTTCATGGTAATTTTTGTCGGCCTTCCTTCACAATTCAACAGCTTTCACCATTTTCACCATTTCAACTGTACCTTTTATATAATAAGGGTAATTTGAGTTGTAGGTGTGTTACACCATTTTGTCAGCAAATGTCCTGACTTTGATCGATCGTCTTCTCAACGTGAAACAGACGCCCATGGCAAAGAAAATTCTTCACAGCATCCCTCTGACAGATATCTGAATCGGTCATTTTGTCAGTTGTATTGCTCTGACTACATACATCATTCAAACTCCATGAAACTGCCTCTGAAGAGTTTAAACAAAAGAGTTTAGGAACCATCCATATATTACGTACGCAAAGAAATCGGCTTTTCGGACCCTGTTTCGTGGACCCATCCCCCATGTCTACGTACATTTGAGCTCAACCCCCCAGTGCAAAGGTTAAAGGCCTCTATAAGGCATTGATTTGACCAGAGGCTATTTATTTTTGTTAAGTATCATATTTAACAGCTTAAATTTGTCAACTGTTATGAAGAAATAAAACACTAACAATACTTGCATTTGAAAGTTTTAATGTTACATAAAATTGTTTAAGTAAGATTAAGTCTGTGATTGTGTTTTCAGTTCTGATTTTAATATTCTGTATTGCGTACATCATAATTAGAAAATTGAATTAGCGTATGTACATATATTCTGGACACCCTCTCCCCACCATACGCACCCGTACGCAAAATCGACGAAATTCGAAACCCTCCCTACCCCGTCGCTACGTATGTAGTATCTGTGCATCGATACCAAATAGCTATTTTGCCAACTAATCGGCCCCGAAACGAATACAAAGCGAATATATGATACATCCCTAGTATCAGCCTGTGCCTTTCTTTGAGTCTTTTCTGTATGCAATTAACATCAGGTAATTGTGTTGATGAGTGAAACAAATTTACGATTACAATTACATGAGGAACAGACCACCACAGGCTGTGGCCAAGGGTGGTAGAAAATCACCAATGGGCCAATGAATCAGAAGACTAGTAACTGAGTCTCTATCCACTTTTGATGGAGGAGGAGGAGGAGGAGGAGGAGGAGGAGGAGGAGGAGGAGGAGGAGGAGGAAGGGCAGGAGGAGGAGAAGGAGGAAGGGCAGGAGGAGGAGGAGGAGGGGCAGGAGGAGGAGAAGGAGGAAGGGCAGGAGGAGGATGAGGAGGGGCAGGAGGAGGAGGAGGAGGGGCAGGAGGAGGAGAAGGAGGAAGGGCAGGAGGAGGAGGAGGGGCAGGAGGAGGAGGAGGAGGGGCAGGAGGAGGAGAAGGAGGAAGGGCAGGAGGAGGAGGAGGAGGGGCAGGAAGAGGAGGAGGAGGAGGGGCAGGAGGAGGAGGAGGAGGAAGGGCAGGAGGAGGAGGAGGGGCAGGAGGAGGAGGAGGAGGGGCAGGAGGAGGAGAAGGAGGAAGGGCAGGAGGAGGAGGAGGAGGAGGGGCAGGAAGAGGAGGAGGAGGAGGGGCAGGAGGAGGAGGAGGAGGAAGGGCAGGAGGAGGAGGAAGAGGAGGGGCAGGAAGAGGAGGAGGAGGAGGGGCAGGAGGAGGAGGAAGAGGGGCAGGAGCGTCACAAAGGACGATTCAACAGAGACAGACCGAGAAGTGATGGATCATCAGAACATAGATGATAGACGGTTCGATATAGCAAAGATCGAATTGACAGAAGATTATGATGAAGGACGAGATGATGTGATAATCATGACAAATATATCTCAATGATGATGATGATGATAACATTGGCTGTGATAAAAACATTGATAAGATTCAAATATGACGAAGATATGCATCACAGCTTATGCAGTTATTAGAATCATTCAGTAGAACACAAAGGCTATACTTAGAAAGTGGGACCAGGTACTACAAGAGATAGTCAGGTCGGTGCATGAAACTAGGTCGTTCATGGTGGATTTTAAGCAGGTTTTAGCCCTGGCCTCACATATAGTTAAATGTTATTCAAGTACCGATATCGCTTTTTGACGATTATGCCAATACCGATTATTGCTGATTATTCGTTTGCCGATACCCGATTATTTAGCCGATTATTTAGCCAATTATTTACCAATTATTTCATTTGTTTCCCAAGATGACCGGTTCTACACTTGCTCTGTAGGAGATGTATACATGTAGTTGGGGACTAATCCTAGGCAGCCAATACAGATTAGGCACACCGCCCGGTCGACCTTGCATGACGGAGGAGAGGTAAGATAATCTATGTAACTAGATGCCTTCTTCTAACATGCCATTTATGCCATTCACTCCCCAGACAGGCCACTATTACGACCTGCCAATTTGGCCTAAATTGTGCCCATGGTAATTAAACAGGCACTATGACTCACTCTGCACAAAAGCTGTACACACTTTCCCACGGTACTAGCTGTCTAGCACAATGGTTACTGGGTGGTCTGAAGTAGAAGCCCGAATTCCCCACACTATGGGAAGGGAACAAAATGCTGTCTTTTACAGACCCAATGATGTTGCTGTTGTCATTTTGCTCTTAAAGACTGAAAATAATGTTATAAAATGAAAAATATTATTTTCAGTCAGCCTGTTAATCGTTACAGCTCTAGTATTTAGTTAGGTTAGAATATGAGGCTGATATACCTGTGTGTAAAGTCTGCTTGGACCGTTCAGTTTAGGCAATACATAATGGATGCTCAGACTATTTTGGAAGGTAGGTCGAAGATATCACTGGCGGTCCAGAAGGAACAATCGCTGGAACTGGAGACATCAAACCTGAAAATAAATGGGTTCTGTAAGTCATTCAGTAAATTTCCACTGTAAAAGCATGCATGATGCACGCTGTCAGTGGGAAGACATGTATGGTAAAACGCATTCAACATCACTTTAGCTTTTTACAAACAAATCGTTCATCATAGCTGACTGAAATACACACTGTCTGCTCTCCCAAATAACTCAGGTTCATTTTCATAAACATGTTTTCCTCATCATCATATCACTAATAAGAAATCTTATGGGGTTTAGACACACAAACTATAAAAGGAGATTGCCCTGTCAGTGAAATAATTAGACTGACAGGCCTCCAAACAGTATTTAGCCATTGATTCAATGACATCAGAGATCTCTATGACAACCACAAATGGCTGATCCATCCATCCATCCATCCATCCATCCATCCATCCATCCATCCATCCATCCATCCATCCATCCATCCATCCATCCATCCATCCATCCATCCATCCATCCATCCATCCATCCATCCATCCATCCATCCATCCATCCATCCATCCATCCATCCATCCATCCATCCATCCATCCATCCATCCATCCATCCATCCATCCATCCATCCATCCATCCATCCATCCATCCATCCATCCATCCATCCATCCATCCATCCATCCATCCATCCATCCATCCATCCATCCATCCATCCATCCATCCATCCATCCATCCATCCATCCATCCATCCATCCATCCATCCATCCATCCATCCATCCATCCATCCATCCATCCCAAAAACGCTCATAATGTAACAGTTTCTCTGTAGTTATCAGTCAGCATCACACGGATCCTCTCCAATAAATCTAATCTAATGTAAGCTAATGTCTTCCTGGAAACCAATAACTAATGCACTGTGCCTCTCACTTGGAAGCGCATCAGTGTGGCCTCAATTCCAAAAAAGATCAAAAGGTCAGTCCTCCTTCAGTATATAAATGCCAATGTTCACAACAGATCACCTGATATTAGATGTCTTTGTCTAGAACATTTATGACCTAAGCAGAGCAGGAGCTCTTAAGCTGGTCGAAGAGGCAGTCATGCGAATGAAGTGTTGGCGACTTCATTTTCTCAATCTCGGCATATGAGGATTAGTCTCAATTCTCTCGATGTCTGATCTTTCAACCAACAGTGCATGATGGAGAAGACACCTCCAAACGAAAGTAGTCTGCCCTGGCCATTGGGATTTGAACTCCTGACCTTTTGGTTGACAGTCCAGCACTCCTATCTACTATCCTGCACCCCATGACATCAAAGGATTAGCAATTAGTTACAAATGTATGTGTGCTTTAAGCTTCAAAATAACTCAATGTTACAAGAAGTGCTACAGGACATAATGACTGCTATGGTTATGACCTAAAAACATTATAATGACTGTTATGCTAATGCAGAAGAAGCAATTTTTATGTTTCATTAGGGAAAATATCCTTAAGTACCTAAGTACTTCATTTTTGGTAACAGCCAAAGTAATCCCTTATCCATGGCAATTGCTGTCTCTCCACTCCAAACTGTTTCATGCAGATTGATTTTCCCAAAGCCTCCTGGCTTAGCAGTCATTATTAGCCATAAGAAGGTCAGACAGGAAGTTCTGATTCCGGAAATCTTACTTGCCTTTAGCATATAACATGCTAATGACAACTGCTGGCTCTACCGTCAGAAAGCCTAGAATTGCAGACTTTGAGAGCAACTGATGTGAATATGATGACGCAAATATGATGACGCAAATATGATGACGTGAATATGATGACGTGAATATGATGACGTGAATATGATGACGTGAACATGATGACATGAATATGATGACGTGAATATGATGACGTGAATATGATAATGCTAGTATGATGATGCATGATGCTATCATGATGTGATCACAATATTAGCATGCTCTGTGTGACTCTGTGGTATGCATGGTGATAGAATACAACTAAATGCAATTAAATATAATAACATCTTCCATTAATTCACATTCATACATTTGGTTGTTTATAAGACAAGTCTTTCAGTGACATTCAGTGATCGGCACAGTGGCTGATCAGTTAGAGTGGTTGGCCCGTAACGTTCAGTGTGTGCTGAGCTCGCGGGTTCGAGCCTCGTCCAGGGCATCAGTCACTGTGTAGGGACTTTGAGCAAGTCCTTCGCGCACCATTGGTCGTCGAGGCGTGTGTGTGCACTTCTGAGCAAAAAGATGTTGGAAATTAATTTCGGAAAAGAATTACAACCTCTGAAGATGAATGGAGCAAATTTTCTACCTCAGTCTCAACCACAAAAGCAAAGAGCAATCCTATAATAGGCAAACTCTGTTTTAACTCATTGGCTTAACAACTCAGAAATCATATCATATTAGTTGTAAAATGCTAATCATTCTTAGGCTGCCTTTTATCTCAATCTCATCAGTCTCTCCCTTGGGCCTTGGCTGCATTTATATCTTACAAAAAAGCTGTCTTTACCCAGGAATTGCAAATTCGTCTTTGACTGCCACTGACTGATGACTAATACATTGACTAATCATTTACTAATGCAACTGTATAAAGTCTAAAAGAGAACATTAGATTGGATCATGCGGATCAAGCCACGCTGCCACCCAACCGAATTATTCAGAATAAAGATGGGATTGGTGGGATTGAAATGGCCATGAACATCCATGCACATTGTGTAAGAGAAAATGACTGACATTGTTTGGAACTGTTTGCTTCAATACTTTGTACAAATGATCCAGAATCAGCTGAGAATAATCAGCCGAGACATGTTATCTGTTCTCTCGGGCAATTTTCTCCTCTCCTCTCGTCTTCTTTTCTCCTCCTCTTCTGTCAACCTTTTCCATCTTCTCTCCACCTCTTCCATCCTGTTCTATCTTCCACCCTCTTTTCATGAATCCATCAAACGACTGTTGCTCACATACTGCCCCCCCCGCAACCCCCTACCAACAAACATTACATCAACAACTCTCTGACATGACTCCCAAGTTGTCAGCACATTAGCAACTCTTAATAAAGGAGCTATATCAATTCCCATCACAATCGACACCATTCTTTCTGGGTAAAATATGCACAGCGTCCTCAGTATAGAATTCACAGAAGCATTGCAAACAGGTGATAGATTGGAAGGAGGACATTTGCCCCCATAGGCCACTTCATTAGACCTGTCAGAACCTATCAACCAGGATACTCCCTCTGCAGGTCAATTGTTGCCAATTCCAGTGATGGCCAATACAATCCCAGCAAGACAATGTCCCACCAATTCCATGATATTGGTAGGACAACCATTATAACATCTGTAAAACATTATTACTATAAAAGTCACACAGCTAGTTGAATTCGTCATGTGCTAAGGAGGCACTTTCTCCATCAAAATCGTTTCTATCAAAAATGCCTCTCAGTTCATACAGCAAACACGGAATTGAAAAATGGTTGCTTTCAATGTCTGATGTCAGTCGAGGTTGTTAAGATAGTCCGTTATTCCTAAGCCCAAAAGACTGTTGCTGAGGACGAAATGAGGACACAAAAAGACTTGTACAGAACATGATGACAACAATTAATCTGATAAATAATTAAAAAGTGTGGAAATCATATATTCCAAACCATGCTTGGCTGGGTCAGGAACCTGATGACGATGATGCCATCAAGCCATATGTGCCATATAAGAAGACTCGCATTCATATAAATACTGATGCATACCACATACACACACACATAAGTTTTCATGTGTCACTAGAGTTAAACCGATGAATGAGAACCCGTTGAAACTTCCCTCACATCTTCAAATGAGAGAAAAGAAGTTCTAAGAGTATGAAAATTATATCTTGACATTTACCGTTGTAAGATCCGTATAGCGGATAGGCGGCGCCTACGACATGTGTGTGGTGGTGGGTATGGAGATGACGAAGGGTGAGTGGCGAACTGTGCCCTGATGGCGAGCCCTTGCCATCCTTTGCGTGACCAGGCTCTTCAAGGAAGTCCTTTGATCGGCCGTGCTTTGGTCCATTGCAACCTAGGTGCTCTGCTGTGGTCGGCTGCTTACCATACATGGCCGACTGATATCTTAAGACGTCGAGAGCGTGTCGTCCATCGCCAGAACGACGAAGATTTGAACCAGTTACGACCTGCTTACTGTCCAGATCAAGAAATTTACTATTCGGGGAAATGCTGTTGGCTTCGGAGAGGTCCATGAAGGAAGCGCCACCGCTGTATCCGATCAGAGACTGGTGGCTAGGATCCTGCTGCATGAAGTTCTTCAGCAGTCCAGACGGATTACCAGACGAATAGGGCGATATGTTTCCAACTGCATTCGAAGCTTTGGAGATCGGAGTAAGACAAGAGCCACCGATGAGATCGGGTGATGATCCCGTCTCATGACCTACAACACCAGATGACGACTTATTCCCGACCACTCTCTCCCCCCATGTAGAACCGTCTTTGCCTGCTTTGTGCTGCTGCTGATGATGCTCCGTTTGTCTTGTGCCGTCCAATCTCTCTTTCGAGGAACTGTTTCTTCCTAAAGGCTGTGCTGCGGTCATCTTGCGCAGATCACCGCATGAATCTGAGATTCCGTTACTGGAAGAAAGAGAGTCTCTGGGAGGAATAGAGTCTCGATGTTTGACGCCAGCAGATGTCCAGTCGCTGCCCTCTAAGGTTGACTTATGCAGTGATGACTTTCCAATGTCAACTGTCTTTCCATCCGGCTTTAAACCAGACTTTGACTTTCCAGCAAAAGGTGGTGCCAGACTTGAAGCAGAGTCGGTTGGTGGATGAATCGAACCTTTTGAGGTCATATCAACAGGCTTTGAATCAGATGATGGACCTCTTTCGGCTTCTGCTTGCATCAGTTTGCTGAAGCACCTCTGCTGCTGTTGCTGCTGCTGTTGCTGCTGTTGGTGGTGCTGCTGCTGCAAGTAGTGGCTCTGTTCCATCAACCATCTCTCGTAATGGCTTCTTGTTTCAGGATTCTGAGATAGAAACTGCAAGTGATAAGCCGCCTGGTCCAGACCATAGCCGTATGGCATCATGTTCATCGCTGCCGCTGCAGCCGAGGATGCCATTGCCATGGAGCTGGCTATGGCTGAATTCTGATGATGATGGTGATGATGATGATGTAGATTCTCCATCCAGAGTCTGTGTTCTTTTGCCTGGGCAGCCTCAGCCTCAGCATCTGCCTTATAGGTTGTTCTGCTGATGATCGGTTTCTCTTCAGGAGTCGTTGGTTTTGTGTAACTGTTGGCTGCTGATGAGGAGCAGTCCATTGTTTCCTTTCCAGATGGTTGCTCTCTGATCCTCTGTTGCCTGAATGAATCACTTCCAGGCTGACCATTAGAAAGTGGAGGCACAGACGAGGGAACGGATGACACACCTGAAATGATCGATGAGGAATGCGACTGTGCACCTGTAGTTTCCGGTTTTGATTTCTGCTGCCTGCTATCAAGCACTGGTCTCAGTTGCTTCTTCAGATCACCATCCTTGCCCTGCTGCTGCTGCTGCTGCTGCTGTCCGTTGGCACTGTGATCAGCCTGGCCGAGAATTTCAGCTGAGTCCGAGATGTCTGAATAGTTTGGACTCTTGCTATCTGCAATGATAGAAAACCCTGAGGATGGTGACGACAAGACTACGGCTGACGTAGACAGCCGTGACCCTGGCTGTGACCCTGTCTGCGACCCTGCTGGGGTTTCAGACTGTAACTGGACATCCCCTGTTGATGGTATTGCACAGAATTTACCCTCTTTGTCATCAGAAGCATTAGGAAGGGGCTTCTGACAAGAATTGCTTGGCTTTGATAACATAACTGAAGGTGCAGGTGAACCAATGACCTTTGTTTCAGCTGAACCAATTACCTTTGTTTCAGCTGAACCAATTACCTTTGTTTCAGCTGAACCAATGACCTTCATTTCAGTTGAACCACTGACCTTCGTTTCAGCTAAACCACTAGCCTTGGCTTCAGCTGAACCACTGACCATTGTTGCAGCCAAATGGCTCCTATCAGCGTCCGAGGCCAGTGAACATTTCCCGTTGTCCCTTGGCTTCGTGTCCTGAGGCATGTGTCGCACGGAGGGAGGATGTTGAGAAAGGCCAGCCGTACTTACAGAAGAGAGTTCGCTTTCGGACGATGGTTCCCGTACGACCGACCTCAAGGGTCTGGGCAAAGGAGACACGCGATTGTCTCTAGTTTTCTGGGGAGACTTTCCATCAAAGCCTGGTCCTAAAATAGAGATGTTTGCCTCCACAGGAGCCCCTGATGATGTACAAGATGATGCTGTGATCAATAAAGAAGCTGGAAGGGTTACATCTGAAGAGACTGGTTGGTCCACACAACAATCACTCTGTGCCTGGATGCTATTGACCCCCAGATCCTCTTGCATGAGGGGGAAAACCACATGATCTGCTAAAAGGTCCTTGGTGGAAATGGATTCTACACCACAGTTATCATCATTCTTTTCATGTGCACCTTCACTGTCACCCATCATTTCAGTTGGAAGAAGTGACACTTCTTCCAGATCGCCATCCATGGCAGGAGATGACACTTTGCCAAGCCCTGGTTTCACCTCCTCTACCAACGACTTCTTGTGAGCATGGCTCTGGTGGTAGTTCAGTCCACTGATATGCTTGAACTTTTTGTTACAGTTCAGCAGAGTGCATTCTAGTAGGAGGTCGTCGTTTTCGTTTATTGCTGGTCGTGACTTCTTCGATGGTTGAGTCAGTAGACAGCAGGAGGAGGATGATGACATCATCGCTTCTGGGTTGTCGGTCGTTCGTGCTCGTCTCCGGCTGATGGTTGCCTCAAGCAGAACTGGACTTTGGCGCAGAGCGGCACTGCTTCCCTTTGAGCTGGAACTGGTGCAACCACTGGCGGCTGTTGCTGCTGCTGTTGCTGCTGGAATGTTGCGTCTGCATTTGCGCAAACGTCTGCCTTCTAGAACTTCCACGACTGGTGTTCCATTGATTCTTTTTGACTTGGGCGATCGCCAATCCAACTCCGGAACAGGAGAATCGTCACGGAACCTGTGACACATTGAATAAGAGAAGTTCAGGTAGTCTCTTTTTAGAAGAAGTTTACATCAACTCCAGGCCCCAATCATCATCACATCACTCCAATCATCAGATCATTTCCACTGGCTAAAAATCCCAGAGCACATTCATTTCAAGGTCTTACTTACAACTCCATACAGTACTCTTTGCGAACTCTTAACCATTCAGCCGATGCGCTCTACCCGATCATCCTCTTGTCTCACCCTTATTCGACCCTGGTTACTTCTCATCTCAAGTTCTTAAACCGAGCCATATCCAATGCTTTGATAAAAAGGGTGGGTTGGTGCGCTGGGCAGTTGCAAGTTGGTTATCAAATATTGCAAAGTAAATTGAGATAACTTAGCCCCAAGGCACTTTTTTGGAATGAATTAGAGTGGTTGAAAAATGAATTTGGGGCTGAACTCTCCCAATGTCCTCCAAATTAAATCACTGCATCTAAGTCAAGGTTAAAACATTGAAGCAGCTAACACTTCTAAACCATGCACCACTCCTTTGCGACGTTCTGCACTGGCTTCCTGTTCCATACTGCATTGACTTCAAGCTATGCTTGCTCGTCTACAGATCGATCCATGGATCAGCTCCTGCTTATTTGCGCAGTTTCTGCTTCGGGACTCATTCCTCCACGTCCGTTCTGCGACTCAGATCATCTGCAAAGACCAATCTCTGTGTGCCGAGGAAGAGGTCGCGTTTAGGAGACCATGCTTCTTCGGCCGGTGGTCCACGGTGTTTGAATGGTCCCCACCTACTGTCAGATTGGCCGACTCAGTAGACTCATTTAAAACTAAATTGAAAGTGTTTCTGTTTTCTAAGGCTTATCCTGTCTGCTGACTTTCGTTCTAGGCTGTACCGCGCCCTTGTAGTGGTTAGGGCCGCGTTTACGGTACCTTATAAATCGGCATTCTTATTATTATTATTATTTACTATTATTATTATTATTATTATTATTATTATTGTTATTATTATTATTATTATTATTAGTATTATTTTTATTATTATTATTATTACTATTATTATGAGCTAATGGAGTGTTGGCAATGTCCCGAAGAGGCAGACTGCGTTCCCACGCTGAAGAACAACTGAGATACGTTGGAACAGAAATGACGTCTCCATTGGATCGTGGGTTGCAGCACTCGTTCGACTACCCAACTCTGAGATGAACTGCAGTCCTTCACTGCTCCAAGCGCCGCCGGATTCCAAGGAGAGGGCTACGAAGTCGTGGGTGTTGGTTATGGTGGAATACTTTACCCTCTTCGTCTTAGCTGCGCGTTCGGCTGCTTCCCCAGCTCTGATAGATGTGTCGACAAGATGTGACTTGGCGTAGGTGTCGGGCACTGTCACATCCCATGCCAGACATCGACCACGTGTCCAAGGAATGAGCGTGACGCCGTCCGGTCGCTTTCCATCTTCTCTTAGCAAGCCGAGAGGTTCCTTTTGCGCTGGAATCTTCGCTCTGCCAAGAGCTCTCCAGATGACATCGTTCAACATGCTATGTCGTTGATGTTTTCCGCTGCCTCTTCTACAAATTAGTCCATGGAGCCCTTTTGCGTCGACGCTCTCTTGACATCGGTGACACAAATGTGGCTCGCAGAGCGTCGTTCCTAGCCTCAACCCGGCTGCCAGTCGTACATCCTCGTTTGAGAGGCGCAGGCCTAGGGCAGTCACAGGGGGCGCTAGCATCCAGTCTCCAGAATGAGGTGCTCGTGAGGCCAGCAGGCGAGCACGGTCGCATGGATTGTTATGGGAATCCAGCAGACCTTTCCATGCCTTGTCTGTGAATCGGAGGTCCCATTCTTTCTGGCGATGACTCGCTGCTCCTGTTGGTGGTTCTGCATCTGTCAGGGTCTTCCAAGCGTTGAGGCTGAACTCGCAAGTTCATATGGTTCCTCAGCAGACTCTGTTGGTAGGATGTATAATATTATAATAATAATATTATAATAATAATAGTAATAATAATATTATTATTACTATTATTATCATTATTATTATTATTTATTATTATTATTATTTATTATTATTATTATTATTATTATTATTATTTATTATTATTATTATTATTATTTATTATTATTATTATTATTATTATTATTACTACTATTATTATTATTATTATTATTTATTATTATTATTATTATTATTATGGCTGCCTTTCAAGGCTAACGAAATAAAAAGGACTTATTCTCATCCTCCTTCTCCTCTCCTTCTTTTATTCATTCATTGATTCAATCACAAATTTGTATAGCACCCTTTGAAGGTAACTACACACAAAGGGCTCCCAACTCCATCCCAGGCAAAGAGGTAGGTTTTCAATGGCTATAACATGTACCACTACATGATTTAGGGAAGAGAGGCAATTCCAGACCAAAGGGTCTATCACAGAGAATGTGCATTTTTGCATAGCTACTGTGTGGGCAAATGGAACCCCAAGAACCCCCCTCTCAATAGAGCAAAGGGAGCGAATACAACAGGCCCTCAAAACCGACTCCATTTATGACCTGAGAATATGGTACCAGAGATGGTGCTATAGAAGTTCTTAGATTATATGATATAGCAGACTGTTTAGTTGCTGGCTGATAACTTATTCTCTACTGGCAGCAGTTAGCTTACCTTGGTGAAGCCCAGTGGTGCTTTGTCGTATCCATTAGAGTTCCAACGTAGGTCTTTCCTCTCCATGTCACATTGACGACCAAAATGCCTACAACACGACCAACCCTCTTTTCATTCATTCATTACAGAGATTTATATAGTGCCCATTCAAGGCTACTACTCAGAATAAAATGAGTCTGAGTAGACCCTTGGGGGCCAGTGGGGCCGTGGCCCAGGGCGCAAATGTGGAAAGGGCACAAATTTCAGGGTGGAATAACTTATTATACCATAAAATGCATTATTTTCTAAAAGTGGGGGCACCAGATTGATATTAGGCACAGGGCGCATATATAACTCATTACGACCCTGCCCTTGGCAACAACCACAACGCCAACGGGAGTGTGTTCTGGAGCGAGGGGCCAACAACTGAGAAGGCACGATTCTGTTTAGTAGTTGTAGGGTCAAATGGGACACTAAGCAGGCCTTGCTCAGTAGAGCGGAGAGAGCGGCGACCCGGTACACTCAAAGTAGAGTAACAGATCCCGAAGATAGGCAGGGGCAAGACCTAGCAAGGACCGCCATACCAAAGAGATGATATGGTACGAGATTCGCTGTTGGAGGGGGAGCCATCCAGCATATAGCCGGATACATGCCAAAATTTCGGAATGCGTCCGACAAGACATGCAGCAGAACGCAGGACCCGCTCCAGGCACCGCAGCCGCCCAGCTGGAAGGCCTGCATAAAGTGAGCAACAGTAATCTAGTCAGTCTGTGATGAAAGCATGAAGAAGGGTATCTGTGGTGTCTGGAGTTAGTGAGCGGGAAACCATTCAAAGCCGATGCAACTGGTAGTGTGAATCACGGCAAAGATTATGAGAAGCAAAGGTGAGCTCTTAGTCCAATATGACTCCAAGGACAACAGAGGAAAATGCAAAGAGGGGGGAAATCAGTAGTAATGGCAGTTAAATCAAGCTTCATAGGCTGCTGGTGAGGGCCCATCTGCACCATCAAAACAATTAAATAACAGTCATAATAATATTTGCTTATAAAACTGACAAGCAAGCAGTAAGATTACACAGCATGATTAACAATTTAAATGTAACTGTTCTAATACTCATTTTACAATGGCCCCTAGAGAGTGGAAGGCTTAGTCAACCGTATCGGGCTAGTGGGTATCCGTATGATACCCACTACCCACTGTTTGAATGGTAACATGACAGCATGTTACCATTCAAACACTGCCCACCCCATATCAAATCAAATAATCCTTTACAAATAGACAATAATCAATCACATTGTCACATGAGGACAACTTTAAAAAGATATACTCAACAATAGCCAATGTTCTGCAACCAGGGTCACACGATCGAATCTTCAGCCTCTGCTGGGCGTGTAAGCTAAGTCCACTTAATTACCCACTGCACCCTGACGTCATCTGATTGGACCTTGACATAGCCTCTCCACCCAATTGGGATTGCTGGTTCTAGAGGATCAGTAATGGAGGGACGGACAATGCCACCTTGTGCAATGGATGACTTTGATTAAATCAAAGAACTGCAATACCTGAGAAGCTAACTCAGATACTAACATGTCACCCACAAAAAGTCTTCATGTAAAGCCAGAAGCAGAGGAAGTGGGGGGTGGGAAGGAGAAAGGACCGTCCGTTGGAAGCAATCTTACAATGAAACCGATAAACTATCAGGACTTCTGTAATACTCAAAGCTGTTCACACAAAATAAGTACAAATTGGCAGAGTTGGGCACGAAACCAATACAGAGACCAAGACCGGGAGGTCCAAGACCAAGACCAAGACTGGCTGGTCCGAGACCAAGACCTCCGGCCCGAGATCAAGACCAATACTTATTTTCATAAACAATTCAATTTATTTCGATGCTAAAACGATATAACACGCTTAAAACATTAATTTTATAGCTGAAGAATACTAATATTAACAATGGTCCAGAAACAGTTTTTCTGACCAGTCTGAACTTTTGCTCGTTCAGCGATATTCTCCGGCCACAGCTTATGAGCTTCAGCCAGAGAATATCGCACTATAAATTACTTACAGTATACGATAGGTTATAAATAAGATATCTGAACAAGTAGATTAACATTCCGTTTGAATGATGTAAGCCTACTTGTACTCGGAATTGTAGGTTAATAGTGACTACACATGGCCGACCACATAATTATTAGATTGTTCCAAAACCTTGAAATTTATTAAAGCAAATTTTGAAATGGCTGGTTCCATTGCAAATGCATTTTTGCCCACAGTAACTTGTATAATTATATAGATGGTCAGCACGTCATAAATCGATAACAAATGCGTAGGGCCTAAACATCCGGTGTCTCTAATAATCGAAAATAACGGACAAATATAAATGCTCTGATGACAAATGACCAAGAAAGCTAACCTAAGACAGAGACCAATCCCAAGACTGTTCCATTAAGACCAAGACTGATGCACTCGAGACCAAGACCAAGAGCAATGGCCCGAGATCAAGACCAAGACCAAGACCGAGACATTCGAGACCAAGACCAAGACCGCAGTTTTCCGGTCTCGAGACCATCTCGAGACCAAGACCGCGATCTTGAGGGCAACACATCCCTGCAAATTGAAGGAATGGCTAATCACTGTAATCAGTCTCCTGGACCCATATGCATGGGGTTGGAATAGCGTATTCTCGGAATAGAGCTTACACCCGAAGTAACTATTCTCTGAATAGGCCGTAGCCGTCGTTGCCATGCATGAGCACTTCCATTTTCGCCATGGGAAATTGCTACTAAGCTGAATTTGGGATGAAGTGGCTGACGATGTGGCATATGATGTGCAATTCCCGCCTCATGCATAGCAGTATTACACAATACTCCGGCATAGGCGAGTTTTATGTCAGAGGTAAGAGTTACACCTGGGCTATTCCAACCCCATGCATATGGGCCCAGGTGAAGAGATATGCAGTTGCGTGAAAGTAAACCACAGAATAGTTGCACCTGACATAGGACCTGCGAGACTAGGCTATATGCATGCGCAAAGATATCTATAGCGCTTCATTCTAATAGCAAAGGCTAAAGCACATTTTGTGAAAATCAATCAAATAAATTAATTGTGCGTGCATGATATAATGCAAATAGCTCATTATCTTAATGTCAGAGTAAATAAGATGACATTTTGTTCAAATTTTATTAAATTAATTATTACTACACGGCAAAAAGCAACGAATCTATACTCGGCACATCATATGCCACATCGTCAGCCACTTTGTCCCAAATTAAGCTTGGTAGAAATTTCTCAAGGCAAAAAAGGAAGGCATAATAACATGTGTTATCTTCCATAGATCTAGAGGATTGCGATGATCTAGAAACATTCTTTAGCGTCATAAATACATAAACCTCATCGATTGCGACGAATCAAAACAATGATAAACATTGGTCAGTAAACATAATTGCTATGACAGTCATATTCAGTCAGAGGATTAGATCATTAGATCGATTAGATCTAATGATCAGATCATATCAGATCAGATCATTGCGACTCTTGCTCTAAAGAAGCTAAGCAATCATTCAAAAACGAAGGGTAACAGTTGCAAAACGGACTGCAGGCAGGAAATGTATAGAAAGATCTCTCTGAGAAAACACCAACTATCTGTTCCTTTCAGATCCTATATTATCTGAGTCTGCAGTCATTTGATGTGTGAACACAAACGAAAGCATCAAGCACTTGACAGATGCTAAATAAATACCTCTTTCCATTACTGCTAAAAGTTGATAAACTGCTTCATGTGTCTAGGTCTTACTAATGTACACATCTGTTTCTCAAATGCTAGACTCTATCACTAGGGATGAACCGAAACTCGGCTCAACTCGGAAACTCGGGTCGATAGAGTTTCGTAATAATCGGCAAAACACGAACTCGGTACAAACAATTGGTCCGAGTTTTAAACTTTCTGATTTTCTGTTTCTAAAAGAAAATCAGATTTAAAAAAAATTTAGCCTATAAAACGGCAATCGACCTAAAAATAAACACAAATACTATTATTTGTGTCAACATAATGACAATCGACCTAAAGATAAAATCTAACCAAAGGTGTGTAAACTGTTATTGGACAGACTCTGATATATAATAATTGTCGAGACACAGATTTCCAAAGTTCTTTTTCTTGCCTTTTGTCCATATATTCATTCCTTACATTTATGCAGCACCAGCAATGTAATTACAGGCACCAGTCACACAAGAAGTTCTCCACAGTTTCTGCTGGTTTGGCAGTTTGTCTAGATACCTAGCATACATTGATCCATAACTGTGATTCAAATTTACTGACTTTATGCACATGCTTCAAATAGATAAATAAAATCAATATCACAGCATTGCATACAAAATACTACAACTGCTTTAATTAGATCAATTAAAATAAATAGATAATTACATCGTGGCAGTGAATAAAAATACATAAAATTTAAATGATAAATAAAATTACTAAATACTACAATTGAACAGACCCCAAATGTCCTTGAGTTTGTAAGCATATTAATACCTAGTAATTAATTAAATGCACAACTCCAGCAGGCCAAGTTCAAAGGATGCCTATGACGCTTAGAGTCAGTTGAAGCAATAAGATGAGCAACCGAATTCAATAATTTAATCCTCAACAGATTTTTAATTTACTTGGTCAAATAAATGTCTAAAATTTAATGTGGGCATTTGAGAAATCTGTAGAAATGGATGAAAAGTGTCTAGTCTTTCATATAATTCATATGTGTGGTCATTGGTGTCTGAGATTGAAAAGCATTGAGAGATTTTGACCATACATATATGACGCTTGAGCACTAACAACATATGAGGAAGAAGAGAAGATAAGAAGACAGATTCATCCATCAAGAGATTTCTATTCTAAGCACAGATTTATTCTGATCTATCATTAGAGTTAGAAGGCAAATGCAAGCATGAGTGATGATGATCCAGCACTGCAGACTAGACACACGTGCCATGTATGTATACATTCACACAGTGGCATTAATAACGACTCTAGGAAACCCATAATAATGCAATACATTTGCCACTAGCTTAAGAACACATAAAACAACTCTTTGGAAGCCTTCAAACAATCCTAAGTATGTAAGTGTTTATCTGGCCATTTGAAAAGGGCCATTTCATCATCTCACAAGAGCACAGGTGGAGCATGGCGGTCCAATGAACAGACATGCAAACAGACAGATGGCTGGAAGAAACAAATGCCTGAAAGGTTGTTTCTACAATGGCTGGAAACAACTCTTGAGCTCTCTCCCTCCAAGTACTAGTTCAATGCATTTTGCTCAATGGTAGACTTTCGGAGGATGGTCCAGTGCAGGAGGTATCATAAAGTGCCGATGACATCGTCTTACGAAAGCACAGGACCAATAAGTCTCCACAGACAGGCTGCTCAGCGCAGCTCTTGTGGACTAGGCTGCAGGCTAGATACAGGAACGTAGAGCTGTTTCTTGTAGTCTGGTGCCGCACTGACTAGCTATTGAAGCTCTTCCATGAGGAGGATTTTCAAATCTGCATCCTTATCTTATAAACAGGTGATGACAACACCTGGTTCAACCATCAATGACTGCTTGGTTCAGCACAAATTGTTACATTTACCAAGTTACTGATAAGAAAACTTATTTCACTTATTGGCTAGCGAGTGAACTAGACTTCCCTTTCATTTCAATTGCTCTGCTACCTCTCCACTCCCTTACTTGTGATAAGCAAACTCCGGTGATGAGAAAAGTGGTTCAGCAAGTAAAACGCCCATCATCATCATCACCATCATTTGTACAGCATTTGTTTTAAGTCATCTACGACTGTCTGCTGACCTGTGTAACTGTTACCTGGTATGATAATCATCACACAACTAAGAATAAAACAAGATAGACAATAAACAACACAGATGCTCATAAAATGTTTCTGCATAGTCCGTTCTAAGCTGTTAAGTCTTTCCTTCATCAAATCAGCTTATGATCGATTTCCAGGCATTAATACAAATCCCTCAGATTGCCTTTGTCGTTATCATCGTCAAATGCCGCTGAAGCGTCGGCCGCTGCCGTCACCTACAACAGTTGGTTCCCAGAGGAAGCAGCATTTAATCGATAAGCAAAACTGTCCCTACCGTTATTAGACTCACTCCAGACGATTCCTTCGAGGATAACGGACGTTCCCGGTTCGCAAGGCCCTAGACAGTCAGGATCAGTCGTCACTCCTACGCTACACGTTTCCGTTGCGATGTCATGATGGCTGCTACTGACGACACCACTGGCCGACAACAAAGGAGGCTCGGCTGCACAGGTCACATCCGCCTGATGAAAGAAAATGCAGACGACGTTAGAGGAGATTCGTCGCCGCTGACATGAAGAGTAAATGTCTAATAGTAGCACAGTTCATGACTGGCAGTAAAAGATGAACGAAACTGAAGTGAAAAGAGATTCAATGTAAGAGCTTCAGACGGCAATGACGGATGCAACAAGAATTGAAATCAAGAAGCACCGTCTGCCTGCAAAGGCATTCAATAGCAACATCAAATTCACTGATGATCAAGATCTCATGACTTGACATCTAATCTATCATGTGATTTACATGGTAGCCACATTCATTTGAACACTGACTCTGATGTGCTACTGAATAAATGTATCAGGACGATGAGCTGACCACACATACCATCAATTGATGCTTGGCACTTAAGAAGTTTCAAACTAATCTCATTATTTTGTCCTAACTTTTCACCTACATTGTAGCTACTGGGTAATTCCTCAAACACTTTACAGCTCTTGTTATTCAAGCAGTGTTTAAAACAACCTAAGGAAGTTCTTTGATCTGTTCCCTAATTCTGCTCCGTCTACCACCTTATACATGTATGTCCTCAGCTGCTGTGGTTTGTCACTGCCACCAGACGTCCTCACTTCAACTCACCTCCATTAGCTCTGCTTTTTGATTTCAGGTATCC